>OZ010737.1:55147572-55467095 GCA_963932295.1 Tipula lateralis
GAGCATCGCTAAACGCAACAGAGGCGGTCCTAAAAAGACAGCAACATCAAAAGAAATGATACGAAAGGTGAAGAAACGAATCCAACGAAATCCTCGTCAAAGTGCCAATCAATTATTAGCCGCATGTCTACATGTTTCACGATACAGCATTCAAACCATATTGTAAAATGAACTACACTTGAAGCCCTACAAGATACAAAAAGTTCAAGATCTTACGGAGGCACAAAAAAAAGTTAGGCTTGAAAGAACACGAGAATTGAAGGCCTTGGCCGAACGTGATGAGATTCCAAAAATTATCTTTTCTGATGAGAAAATTTTCACCATTCAACAGTATGTGAATAAACAAAATGATCGTGTTTGGTTAGAGCACAAGTCCAACGATAATTTGGACACAAGAGTTGCCATGCGCAAGCAATCACCAGCTTATGTTATGGTTTGGGCTGCAGTTACTGCAGATGGACGCACTCCTCCGGTTTTCAAAGAACATGGAGTCAAGGTAAACCAAGAGATGTACCGCCAAAAGATCCTAAAGAATGCTTTGCTACCTTGGGCACGTAAGCACTTTGGTACGAACCGTTTGACATTCCAACAGGACTCGGCATCGTCACACAAAGCTCGAGACACAGCAATTTTTACAAAATTGCGTTTCTCGCCGTTGACCAAACAATATTCTCTGGATGACAAAAAAAAGCGATTGTGTGTACAAGCATTCGTTAGGATGACGACGTACAATGTTCACCAAAACGTATTAACGGTTCGTAAGATTTCATGTGAGACGCGGTAGAGCCGTTGTTGGTTTTTGAGCCATTTTGTTGGAAATGAGATATAAAATATATTATTTAGGCATAACTAAGCGAATCATACCTTCATAAAATAAAGATATTGAAACTTTATTTTTTAAATACACTAACCGATAGTTTAGCTGATTGGCAAATAATTTAACACTAAACAAATTTCATCACAAAGACAATTAGTTTCCAAGACATCTGAGATAACCATATAATCTTGTACCATTAAAACTTAAGTTTATGACAGGAAGTGTACATATAGAATTTATAGAGTTTCTGGAGAAATCTTATTTTAAATTAAATAAAAATAGACGTAATATAACTTTTTTATATAAAAAAATGTAACACAAAAATAAAATTTAAAAATGAAACACAAAAATTACAATGTACACAATTATTGTTTTTACATTCTTGTAAATTTCTCAAATTTAGTTTCAAGAAATCTATAAATAAAATTAAACTACATTCGATATTATAGTTCAACGAGGTTAGGTATATAAATGAACCTATATCTAAGATGTATATAAATAATAATAGAAAATAAACTGTTTGGATTATAGGGTCAATAAATTTTATCAAATTATATTAAGATTTATGTTATGTTAAAACGTTTTAGACTGGAGAATTTTGCTGTTACAAAAATTCATACATAATTGCAAGATATTTTAATTAAAAGAAATAACTTATTTCATATATTTTACAAAACCGGGATAGGTTCGTATTTTGTATTTTTAATAAGTTCTTAACATAAAATTATATTTAAATAAAAATGACTAAAAAAGCTTTATGTTTGCAAATTATAACCAACAATTTATTTATTCTAACTAAATTTCTGTTTAACAACAGTTTAATTAAAAATAAACAAGAATAATTCATGGTGTATTAGAGAATTTTATTTTTAGATAAAAAACAAAGTATTTCAATTATCAATTCTTTTATATTATATATTTTCTTTATTTTCTATTAATCATAATTTCGAAATAACAATAAATCACTAACAAATTAGATATAATTTTTGCAGTGAAATTAACTTTTCTTTGATGTTTTGATTGTTGAGTTCGTTTACTTAAAAGTGAGTGTGTATCGAACCAAAATCAATTTTGTTTAATCTCGAAACTGATGGGATGGTTATGGTTTTTTTAGAGAAATTTATTTTAATTAAAAAGCTTATATTATTCGTTAGCATTAATAATTTAGCCCGACTCGGTCATGCATTTACAAAAATATAATAATGGATAGCTATCAGATATATAACCACTTGCATCAATAGGATGGACCATTGTTTTATTAGTAGGAAAAGTAAACTTTTAAAATATACATCAAATAATTTTTAAAGATTTAGTTTTGAGTAAGATCTTGGTTAGATAACAGAACAATTAAGTAATTTTAAATGCAATGATGTAATCTATGCATTTGATACTTAATGGTAAACAAAATTTGTTACAGTTTTTGATATTTATTAATTAATAATGTCGCCGGGTATAGCTTAATGGTTAAGAGAGTTTCTCATCACGCTGCGGTCTTGAGTTCGATTCTCGCCGTTGACCAAAAACTAACATGCACCGCATGACATAAAAAGCGATTGTTTGTAAAATATTCGTTGGGCTGAACACCTACAATGTGTACCAATCGTTAAAATGGTTTGTAAGGTCTTAGTTGAGACGCGGTAAGTGTCGTTTACGGTCTCTATGGCGTAGATTATTATTATCAATTAATAACAGTAAACGTTTTCGTATTTTAAGAAAATCAGTAATTAAATACTTCCGTGTAGTCAATATATTACTCTATTTTTAAGTGAAATCAGGACATCACTTTACATTATAAGATTATAAGTAAATCTCTATAGGATATACCATATTTTCACAGTACATATATAAAATAATGTCGATATATTTTACATCGTGAACGTTAAGCCGCTAGGGAATTAAAACAACTATTAACCACTGCCATTAATTTCGATCGTATGAAAAATATATATGTAATATTTGTCAATGGTAATCGAAAAATCATGATCAAAACATAAGAAAATATATTAAGAAATTAACTAGAAAAGACCAACTATAAGTGTATAGAAGAAAAATGTTATTGATTTGCTAATATCTAATTCTTTCAAAACATCTAAATCGTGTATAATACCGCCTATTTTTGTGGTAAATATCTAATTAATTATATTTTTCCTCTATTCTGTAAATTAAATTAAATTGAACAATATTATATCGTAATCTACTATCTTGATTTTGTTTAAGTTTTATTAAAAAATAATTGTATTATTTTGGTTATTACTACTTTATATCCAAAATAATACAACTTAAATGACATTCCAACATTTATTTTTCGTTTATATCGTTTATACGAGAACATATATACATACAAGGAGATAGTGAAATAGTTTTGAATAAACATAGATAACCACGACTTACGTGGTAGAGAAAACTTGAACGCGGTTATGTGGAGCATACATAAAATCATATTAAGTAATAATTTGTCAACCTTCTTTAAGGTTATATCAAAAGATAATATCAAAATAAAATACAGTGATGGACTTAGGTACGCAGTGGTTAAAGCAGCGGCAGTTGGAGCGGGAGGTACCGGGTTCGAATCCCGATTCGGGGCAAGATGTAAATGGGTTTTTCACCTTCGATCGTATGGGCGGTGCGATCGGTGGTGTAAAATGAACATATCTGGATCTCTTGTCGTGTTTAGAATCCATGGGCCGACCCATCTTCCATGTCAGTACTATAAGCTGACATGGAGCTATGTAATGCGCAGTTGGTTTTACGAAAACTCGGACCTATAGCCGTACATAGAGTGGTATTACAACGGATTAATTGCCGGTCTAAGTGTGCGATAGCAGCCACAACAACATAACATAACATAGGTACATTAAAATATTCATTTTTTTCTATTTACATTATATATAAGAGATTGTCTTGCGTACAAGATTCGTTATAACAAACAAAGGATAATAAGTTGTGAAGAATTCAAATAGTTAAAACAAACAAAAATCAAAACGACTTAAGTCGAAGACAATCTGTACTCTATATAAAATAAGAATAATAATAATATATTCTCACGACTTTCTCTGAGACAATATAAATTTTATGTTTTATTTTATACAAAATGCATTTTTGTGATAAAAATAGCATACAATCTAAAAAAGAGGTTGATTTGGAATAAAAATGACGAAATAATAATATGCGCGATGTTATATGAGACTACTTATAGACTTTATAATGTAACTATAAGTATCTTGAAATAAAATAATAATTCTTAACATAACTACATATTTTGCTTTGCAAGTACAAAACATTTCATGATTGATTCAAACAATTGAATATCTGCTATATATTTATGATTAATTCTATAGTTATTCATAATTCTTAGAAATAATAATAAATTTGTCACATTTGAAATGCGTATTCATTTTAATTTATACAGTAAATCATCTAAATAGGTAGACTATTACTATTATGATTTAAGATGAACAACCGTTTTTAAAAACATTTATATTAAGCCATAATTAGTTTTAACTATTGAGCCATAGTTCGTATATTTGTAGTAAAATAAAAAATGAAATAATATAAAAATAAATCAGGTTAGTATTTTAATGTTAACTAAATGATTATTTCTGACAAAACCTTATTCATATTGTTTTTCAAGATACAAAATTGTAGTGTAGGAGTTATCTTATTGTATCTTAGATGGAAATGATTGATCAAACTTCTGTTATAAGATTTTTATGTAGGTAATATACAATTTGACTTTCTTAAACTAACACCTAAATATAACTAATAACTTTATTTTTAAGATAATTAATTAACATAAAAAAATATCATACGAAAGTAGTATAAATGTTTTTGAAACCTACTAAAATAACATCAGCGATCACATACTAAAAATTGTGCAAGAGTTGAGTCTTAGATAGAGGTCTAAACTAAACAAACCTATTTTATATTCCGGACAAACCCAACCTAAATTTTAAAAAAGTTAAAGTTCTTAATCCGCTCAAAATATTCGCCTATTTACTATTTACTTTTAATTTTAAATTACCCATTGTCTTGTCTTTATTTTAAGTAGTTTCTACAAAAAGTCTTATTATTGTTTACATGCAAACATATATCTTATTTCTTCTTACTGTAAACGATAAGAGCTCTCGAGGAAATCAATACCATCAGTATAATTTATAAGAGAATATTAACATTATCAAACCAAAAGCAGTTTTTTACAATCTATAAGAAATAGAAGAAAAGATTTTGTAAATTATTGTAAGTTTTTCAAGGTTAAAAATTTTATGCAAATTACGATGGAACATTGTATTTGAATGATGTCATCGATTATGTATATATCTATATATGTAGCTATAGCTATATACAAAAGTTCTGTCGGTTTTATTTCAACAATATTTATATTAAATGAAGAAGTTTATTAAGTATAACATGTTATATGTTTTATATTTTTTATAGCCGGAGAACAAATTTAAAATGCGTTCATTTGTTTATAACATACAACATAAAACTAACAATATCGTACATCAAATCTCTCAATTTATATACAAAATTAAAATATTTAGACTAAGTAATTTTACTATTTCTATTTTAATTGGATGGATTATCTCAAATAATTTTTAATGGTTTCCGGTTAGATTGACTGACACAATGTCAAGGTAAAGGTAATTAAATTTATTTTTGAAATCCATTTTACTTTCGGAACTGAATAATGGCTTTCTATGGTTTTGACTAAAATATTTACTTTACACTCGGAATATATTGTATTAATTAAAATATATAATTGTATAACAAATGTAAATGTATTCTTGAAGTACACAAGAAGAAATAGTTTCTATAGATGTTTTCATTTATCGTAACAATTATGACACTTCACGCGCACGTATGGTACTGAAAATAATATGGCAGACACGGTTCCGTAATTTGAATAAATTAAATTGTACCTTATTTGAAACTTCAATGATACTTATCAATTAAAAATATAATTTATAATAAATTTAATGAATCACGCGAACTAAGCGAATTAAATTAAACAAATAAATCATAAATAAGTATATTGATAAATAATTTTATTAACACATAAGCGTCATTGTATTTTTAATTCTTAAATATTCACATAAAATCATAAACAATTTACGCTTATAAAAATAAAGTTTAAAACGAGTAAATTACTTAATTTAATTGGTTTTTGGCTAAACCGTTTGATTCAGGAGTGAAATATTTCTGCAAACCGTCAAAAATGTGGCTTTTGATAAGCTTTTGCTAATCACATTCGCCAACCCGAATAATCCAACAAGTTATACGATAACTGTATCAAAATACAATTTAGAACATTGTTGATTATGTCGCGCTTTATTTATACCGAGTTTGGAATATAGACGGATGCTTGGGGAAATGTTATCCATGATTTTCAAGTTATTTTAAATCAATGTTTGCCTTGGTGGGTGGCATAGAAAAGTAAGTGGCCAACAACCATTTCCTCGACTACCACTCAAAACTACGTTAAAAAAATAAAATATTTGATATTTTTATTCAAAAATATTCTTTATAGTGGAATTATTTATTTTTATACATATATTAAATATATTTCGACAATCAAGTTGCCATCTTCAGTAGTTATTATGAACTCATTAAAACTACTGAAGATGGCAACTTAATTGCCGAAATATATTTAATATATAAAAATAAATAATTCCTCTATAAGGAATATTTTTGAATAAAAATATCTTATATTTTATTTGATTGAATTTAAAAGTGGGATTAGGCAATACGAGAAATTCTTAATATGAATTTTAACTGTCAAAACTACGATATCTGTTCTATAATTATGTTGTTTGCTTGTGACCCTTAAATGTTCAGAATAAGTATTGGTTTCTTTTCCAAACACGATCATTTTGTTTGTTGATAAATTAGCCAATGCTATATAGACGAGCGAGCAAGCAAAGTATTTCGTTTGATCTTAGTAATCCAGTTTGTTAGAGCATTAGTTGGTTTTTGACACCTTTGTAAATGCCTAATTCGTACCTTTAAGATTCACCGAAAACTTCTATCGCACTCATTTACTTATATCCCATTCATTTTCTATTATTGCTGACATGCGCTCTGGATTACGATATTGCAGATTACGTAGTAGAACTTTAATATACAAACCTGTATGCGGGTAGACTCCAACAAGTAGGAACTCTCTTGGAAGTGATTAATTAATAACAAATGACACAAAACCGCTATTCCAATCTAGTGAAATAGGTGGACATATTGAAAAAAAACGACAAAAAAATTTATATAAATAAAAATATTCATAAAATATAATCACTTTATCAGAAATTCACCCTTGAGGGAGATAACATGTTTTAACAACGATTGCGAATATAAGTTTAATTAGTGTACAACTGCAATACTATAATTGCTAAATATAATATTGACAATAAGATTAACTATACAAAATTAAATGAAACAAAATAAAATATAGAGGAAGTAATTTTAAAACATGATGGTACAGAAATTTGACTGTGAAATTTGAATGATGAAACCATTTTAAGAAAACAAATATAAGTGATAGTAATTTCTTATGTACAAGAAGTATATCTAATAGAAAATAATAATAGTATATATAACTTATATAAATAGATAAAATAATCTTATGACTTATACCATCTCACTTATATGTTGCTTATGACATAATTTAACACGTTGTGGCTGCTAATGTTGTAATGAGCATACACTCTAAATTCCACTCAACTATACCAATGTTGGTCTAGACATACATTCGAAATTCTGTGTTGCCCGTGTTGTTATGGACATACATCTCAAATTTTATCTCACTATAAGCCAGTGTTGTTCTAGACACGTGTACATTCCAAATTCTATTTTATTACGCCATTGTTAAAACACTTGCATAGAAGCACATAATGTAGAATGTATGTTGAGAACAACACTGGGTCTATGAGAAAGATTTTGGAATGTATGTACGGAACATTATAAATGTGGTTGGATAACATTAAGAATGTATGTCAACAACAAGACTGGCATTGTAAGATGGTATTTTGGATGTATATCTATAACAACACAGGCACTAGGATAACAGACTTTTCGAATAATTCAAAAAACTTTTTTTTCATTCAAATGGTTATTGTGATTCATAAAAATTGCACTTACAAAATTACATTAATAGTACATATTAATATTTGAAAAAGAAAGTCAAATGTGTATTTAAATCAAACTTTTAATATACGTCTGTGTACCTCAATAAATATTGACTTAAGTACATATGTAGTTGAACATAAAATATAAATACTCTGTTTTTCTGTCATTTCATTTGCGCAAAAATACGAGTATGTATATGCACTGATTAGGTGAAAAACTACGTTTATAGAAATGAATAGTTGGTATTAATAAACAGATTTCATATGTAACAGCATAAACATGTTTTTATATGTAACCATTACGTTTATATACTTCAAATACGTTCAATGCAAATACACATATAAGTAATACATTTATTTTTGAAATCAAACATTTATAAATTTCAAAATAAAAATTACATAAATTCTAATTTAACACAGCGTTTGAATTATATTTATACATAATTCATATTTTGTTATCTTTGAACAGAAACGTTGAACGAAATATGTAAATAGCACATAAAATATTTATTTAATAATATAAATAAAAAAATGTCAAAATAAATAAACCAATAAATCAGTTTAAAAAAATCTAATTAACATTAGCATTTTTGATACAAGAACAAGATATTTGAGAACGAGAATTAACTAATCATACAAAAATCTTTTTTCATCATAAAATTTGAATTAGGACACATTTTTGTAATAATTCTCATTCAACAGACGTTTTAATATCTTCTTAACACTTAAAATTTTATAAGTAATCACATATTTATAATACACAATCACGTCGAGTTGTTTTCTTAAGGAAAATAGTCAATTTGATATGTTAGGACACAACCTAATACGAAATTAAAGTTTAAAAAACTAGTAGTTAAACAATTTAAGTGTTGGATGCTGAAGATATATCCGTAAAAGTATTTGAATAAATTAATTATACGAACCTAAAGAATCCGTAAAACCCAAACTAAGTCAAACGATATTTTATTAGCTTAAAACTTCATCTAATATAATTTTACAAATGTTAATCAAATAGAAACCTATGTTTATTATTAAACATAAACGTTATTAATATATATAAATCAGCGGTAAAATAAATTTAAATCAAAATTAAAAAATCACATATTCTAAATTTTTTTAAGAATTCAACAAATAATAATATCTTACCTTATTTATCCCTAATGAAATTTGGGTATATGTAAGTATTTATAATCCTGAAATTAAACAAAAAATTCAAATTAAAATTTATGATTTAAACAAAAATCAATAACCACCACTAGTAAAATTATTTTAATTAAAGACTGAAAATTTCGAAATAAATTAAAGTCTATAATAAGTAAGTATGGTACACGTATATGTTCAATTTCCACACTTGTTCTATAATCAATCATTATAAGAAATCATTAAATTGTTTGTAGAGCGATATGTATGTACATAAAATTTGAAACACGAGAATAAATTGTTGAATCTTATTTCTTTTATTTAAATTTTTGTTTCATCCCAAATTTAATTCCAAAAATAAAATTTAAAGTAACAAAATACTTAACATAAAAGAAATAAAGTTTGATTCTATTTAGAATATTAAGACCAAAATAGTGATGAATGTAATAAAAATCGTTAATCAACCCTGAAGTGGAATTCATTGTTAATTTAAAATGGGAATTGAATTAGTAAAAGATGGCTTAAATGTTTAATTAAGGGTTAACGGTAATCTATAAAGTGATCAGATTTTGTTTTCAAATATAATTTTTACCATATTAACACACTATGTTTGGAACTAATAAGCTAGAACATAAACTAATAATTTATGATATGTATACAGACTTCATTTTGAGGTTCAAGTTTATACATAATTGGTGAATAATTAATTTTTTTCATTTATTGAATTAATAAAATTAAACATTTTAGTATATTAGTGTTTTTTCGAATCATAGTTTTTATATATTTTAATTATGTTATAAGTCATTTGGAAAAATATTAAATATTATTTTAGAACATTAGATACTTATACATTAAATTAAAAAAAAATGATAAATTGATTCTATATTCAAACCGTCAACATTAAACAAACAATTTTAATAGATCTATTAAATAATAAAGCAATAAGCTAAAATTAGATTTGTTTATACATTTAATTTAATGTTATAAGTAATTTATGGAATATAGATTCAATAACTATTTGTCACATTTATAAAACAGTGAAGGATTTATATTATATGAACTTCCGTTTTGTAGACTTTCCGGACAATTGAATTGCTACATCAACATCCGTTTTAAGAACAATTACGCACTGGCATATTGAAATAGCATGGAGGAAATCTCGAGAGCAATTTGTGCAATGTTCTAAATCCCATTAAGCACGTGTGGGATATGATAGGCCGTCGTTTAAGACCAAAATAAGGCGTACCAGAAACCTGAGGTCAACTTCAATAAGCTTCAATTCAAAATATGAATACCGTAACCTCGAATATTTTCTAAATTTATTGTTCGGATTTTTTAACAAGTACTAGAATATATACTCGTATACAAGGAATAGTAAAACAAAATTGAATTGCGAACTCACGAACCCAATTTTGAACAATGTTGCTTAAACTAGCATATATTTTGTATATATAATTATAAAAAAAATATGTTGAAGTTTAAATTAAATTCCTTCCTAACATAATGCATAAAATAGGTTATTATTTTTCTGTATATTAAACCATAAATTCGAGACAAAAAATAGTACAGTTTAAATTTGTATCAAAATATACATTAAAAACATGACCTATTTTGTATAAGCTTATAAAGGTTTGCAAGGGTTTAAATTCATATTTATGCTTTCAATTACGATTTAATAATTGTATGTACATGATTGAAAGTTTTTAAGTTTATCAATTAGACTCTAAAATTAAATCTTAAAGAAATTTTTTCAAAAACGTGCCAATTTAATTTCGAAAGTAAAAATAAATTCTAAAAATTATATTCTATTATTTTACATCTAACATGTTAGCATTTGGACATAAAATTATTGAGAAAGAATGAGGTAAGAAAACCATTAAGTTTTCGAGCCAAATTTTTAAAATATATTTATACTTACATTTATAAGAATTATGAAAATTTTATAGTAAGATTAAATTTCCGCTTAAGCAATAAATCATATGTGTATATGATGAGAATTTTAATACAAGAAAACATTTCTTTTATATATAACTAAATGAAATATGGCAAACTGTAGTCATCGTAGTCATAATCAATAATATGGAGGTGCTCTTCCTTTAACAGATATGACTTAAAGGAAACTATTAGTTATAAACAAATTCATCACCATTTTTAGAAATTCCATATTACGCATATGGATATTCCTGTATTGCGCAAATAACATTGGCATATGTTACATGCAAAACTATAAACTGTACATCCTGTCAAAATGTGAAAATTTCTTGACACAATCAAGCTTACTTAAGCTAAATCATGTTGTAGTAAAAAAAAATTTAATTAATTTATTAGGAAAATGAAATGTATAAGTATGTATATACTCTAAGTATATTTTTTAGAACAGTATTATAAAAAGCTGATAAGATGTTTTAAAATGACTAAATATCAATGTATATTTATAAACTCAACTGTACTGAAAGTGTATAATATTCATCATAATTCAAATTAATGAATCATTAATAAATAATTCAACAATTAAAGTTTTAATTAAAAATATATTCTTCAATGTGTTCGTATTTGAAATATTTCCTAACGCCATTGAATACATAAATAACAATAACCTACCTGACCAAAATTTTAACTATTCAAATTATCCAAAAATATAAGTAATCATCATTTCCGACTTAAATGTGTGTAACATCTTACATTTAATACTGATAGCTATATAAAATTTCTAGTGTAATTAATAACATTGTACGTATAGCAATTAATGTTATGATCATAAATTCTATAAAACATATTTTCTATTAAAAATCACATTGTCATAACGGTGGATATGCAACATAAATTAATATAAAAAATGTAAGCCTATTCTTTAATATAATAAAATATAAATCGTAGATTCTATTAAACGTACAACACATATTTGCATAGGATAAAAAGCTATGTGTTTAAATTCACCCGTGAAATGATTAGAAAGTATGTGTGAGTGATTTTACCTAAGTGTAATAAATCTACTAAGAAGGTACTAACTTCATTTTATACCAACGAAATTTTGGAAAATAAATTTAACGAAATATCAAAAAAAAATATTTATCTATAAAAATATCGTCGAACGGTTGACTTGCCTGACTTAAATTTAGAAAAATACATTGAACTTATAATAAAATTTGTAAAACTAAGAAACATATAAGATCTATGATGATAAAAAATAGTCACTTGATATGCAATGTTATTTAGATTTCATCTATTTTCGGAACCATTAAAGTAACAAATATCTTTCTATGATTTGTAAACAAAATCAACCATAAATATAATAAATACAGCACACGTTGCTTCCATACTCGTATCTATTAACAATTTTGTTGAATGATCACATAATACCAAATTTGATAAATCGTTTTACAACGACAAAAAAAAATCAAAATAAATAACAAATGCTAGCAAAACCTGCCTTAATATATTCAAGTGGGTATAGAAATAAATGATATTAAGAATTTAATTAAAATTATATAAAGAACCAGTTTAAAAGAGTATATACTCGTACATAATATTTTGCAAAATAAATTATTTGAGTATATGGTCGTTAACAGCATATCAACTGAGATCTATTGAGCCATTAATACGTATTGATGCACATTGTAGGTTGATCAGCCCAAGCAGTTATTTTACACACAAACGCTTTTTATTAGTTTGCACTGGATGATATCATCCAGTGCATAATAATTGTTGGCAAACGGCGAGATTCGAACTCGAGACTGCGGTGTGATAAGAAATAACATTTAACCAAAACTATAACGACTTTATTAAATAATATACTACTTATATTAGTAAGGTATCAGAAGTTTATGTAGTTTGCCTAACTATTAATTGTGAATTGTGAAGAAATAAATAATTGAGTGACATAAAAGCATACTGAGTTGCAGTCTTTTAGAGTTATATAATAAGCACAATTTATATAAAAATAAAAACGAATATAAGACAATTTTCAGTTAATACATCAAAATATTACCATACAACTTGACCAATTGAACAAAATGTTTAACTCTGTAGATTAAAAAACAATATGAACATTAGTACTTAATAGTTGTTTATTAAAAATACAATATCCTGTGGTTTGACTTTATACAAATATATTATTTATTCTGTGGTTTCATTTTTATCGGATTTTTAAGTTTTTTATTTATATGTACAGTAAATAGTATGAGCGCGATTAAAAAATAAATCTACCATATCATCTATCAAGGCAAATATTGACTGTCGAATATATACGGGAATTTTGTATTATAAATGTATTCGTTAAATTAAATGTAAGCAATTAGTATTATAGATGTATTTTTAATTATAAAATTATACAATATTGGGTGGCTCAAAAGTTTATGCCCTTAACAAAACTCAATTTTATTTATTCAAAACGTTTTTAAAATTTAAAAACAAAATTATGTCTTATTATTTTAAGGTCGAACTAATTTTTTTCAAAATATTATAAAACATTAAATTGATACTCTTTAACAATAATTATATTAAAAATGCAGCCTTTATTGGAGATTTTAATAGTTGAGTGGTCCATTTTGATATATTTAACATATTTTTACACCCACGACGCACAAATGGTTAAATAGCGACAGCTGTTGCCAGAAGGATATATATATATATATATATATATATATATATATATATATATATATATATATATATATATATATATATATATATATATGTATATATATATATATATATGTATATATATATATATATATATATATATATATATATATATATATATAAATATATATATATATATATATATATATATATATATATATATATATATATTAATATATATATAATTACAAATATATATATATATATATATATATATTATATATATATATATATATATATATATATATATATATATATATATATATATATATATATACACATACTAAATTCGTAGGTATTCCATGATAAAAAATAATTTACTGTATTTAGATAAGCATTACAGGACCAGTGATAATAAATTAAAATTAAAAATACTATGGAACTAAACATTTACAATTCCATAGAAAATTATTTGAGTCAGTCTCCAGTATATTTATTATTTCGGTAACTCATAATTTTATACACTGCAAATTTATATTTATAAGTTTAAAAATAGATACAAAACCAACTAATCGTCAAACACAAACAAATAATATTATCTAATCCCGTATCTAATCTCTTTCGTCAAATATTATCGATTCCTTTCTTTTTAAAATTGTTAATAAAAATGCATCATTTTATTGCAGCTTACTTCTTATGAGTAATATTCTGAGGAAAAACTAACAAGTGAGACAACTATCGAAATATTCACTTTTTAGTACCAATTCATAATTTGTACTGAACCGCAGCAGAAATGGAAGTTTAAGTAAGTATTTGTGAATAAAACCCCAAAATCAACAAATATAAAACCCATTTTAATTTTTCTATAAAGGATCTAAGAAAACCTGAAAGTTTCGAACCAGATAAATTTATTGAAAAATTAAATAAAAATTATGCTGATCAATAACAAGCATGTTATAATTCCCGTAATATGCTAATTTATACTCGTATCCTTATTGCTTTATTTCGAATTATTTATATTCTAAAATCGATCACGAACATCAGAAGTGATGTTTAATCATCAAGAATTTTAAAATAATATTTCTAGCAACTAACCTACGCCGATAAAAAGGTAAGTCTGAGCTTCGAAAGGATTATCTTGAAGCAAAATTATATATCCAAATAATTTTCTTTAAACAGGTTTTGTGACGAAGTTTTATTTGAAAGTGAGGTTACAACTAATTAAATTTGTTAATTACATTACACAGCCCTTTCTCGCTATGTTCAAATTAACTCACGTGGAACACATTCATATAACATTTTTTCATGTTTTATAATTTTATATTTTAAATATTTATATTGTAAATGATGTAATCTCAAATATTTGGAAATAAAACAAGTAACCACCATCACTATCGATCATTCAAAACAATTATAAATTATCTTACAAACTTCAATGAGAAATTAAACAATAGTCAACGAACGATAGAGACTAATAGTTATGTAGTGTTTTTAAAATCAATAATAAAAAATTTTTAAGAACGGATGCAAATAAGCTGTATAATGATATCATTTTCGTAATTGGTAACAGGTTTATACGAACATAAATATTATTGTTTATCCAGTGAAACAAGATTAACTACTTACAGCCGCACCAGCATATGAGTTCATTTTTTATTTTTACAAAAATTAACGAACCAACCAATTTGCGTTTGTTAAAAATGTGTTCAGTTTTGATAGCCAAAAAATAACACGGAAGTAAGACCACCAATAAAATTTTATATTTTTGTTTATAAATTTAGTGTACATAAGTACTTCAAATATAGTTAGTCGTTTATGGTTGACGTTTTAAGTTATGTAATGAAAGTATTTATGTATTAAATACTAATTTCCAATATTTTCAAGATTTTTATCTACTTAATTGTATAAACTTGATACATAGAGTGCAGGTTCCACAAGGCTTTCAACCAACTTTAATAATAAAATATTAATTCCATAACTTCTTCAGAAAATATATGTACTTATTTTTTTAAACACGCATAGTGTTGAATAAAACATTTTCATAATTATCATATTTTATTAACTAGAGATTAAATACTTAGTTAAGATTGTATTTGAAATGCACACAAACACCAAATCATATACAGCTTTTGAAATGAATTTTCGATAAAAGCTTATTTTTTTAAAGCAACTTTGAAAATCGGTTTAAAAAATCCTAAAGATTAGAACATCCAAATTTTGAGTAATAATAAACAACTTACTTACTTATGTCATATATGCAAAATAGGGTTAGTGAAACAAAAGGATTTGTATTATTACCATTAATAAGTGACTAAGTAATCATTATATAATTGGTGTGAGCATGTAAGTTATATATTTTCTTATATTACTTATTCGAGAGTTCATTCATCTTGTAAATCATGAGTAATAAAATCTACCTTGCTAAAATCTAATTATAATTTTTTACATAAAATATACATATAAGTACTTTAGTTTTAATTATCTGAAAACCTATAAGTTCTTCTTATGTTATTTAAATAACAACACAAGGAAGAAACATACAAAAACATTGTTTAAACTATAAGTACGAATAACGGTAAAATTATTGCCTATTTTAAACAACTTTTAAATTCGGATGTTAAAAAAATTAATTTTGTGTATTAAAGGACCCAAATAACTAATGAATTGTAAGTCTGTGTTCGTAATACTTGCATATTAGTTAAACTTTTATTTTCGAAAAAGGTTAGCGTAGCTTAAAGCGTTCAGGAAATATTATTGCTCCATCACCTTTTGATCGGAAAAATACTAATCTTATATCATCATTTCAATTGTTTCCTTTTATTATTTAATATTAGTTTTTTTTATTTTCGTTTTTCTCGAATTTATATTACTTAAGTACTGATAGGAAAAAATGTAATATATTTTTTTTCTTTTTCATGTTTAGATACATTTATTATTTAGTTCTGCTTGTGTCTCTATATATTTGAATAGTACATGCATTTGAATATTTTTATTTTATAGTTTTATTAGAAAGATCTTAAGAAATATAGGTTAGGAGTTATTTTACACACATTTCTCTGCACTCATTTAAAAACAGACATACTTACGTACTAATTAGATGCAATCAGAACCATTAACATACTTTTCTCGTATACGTAATCATTTATCACTACACAAATACGTTTTTGCTTACTTTTTATGTTTTGACATGTAGTTCTCAATGTATATTTATTTATTTTAATAAGTAGTTTTTCTAACCAATAAGTATATTAATTCCATTTTCCTTTACTTTATGTCACTATATGCATTGTATCACGATGAATAATTTGAAAAACAAACATGTTAAACTATAGATTAATGGATTTTATAAATATATATGTATATATATATATATATATATATATATATATATATATATATATATATATATATATATATATATATATATATATATACATTTATTATATACATATATATACATATATATATATTTATATATATATATATATATATATATATATATATATATATATATATATATATATATATTACCCGCTTTAAAATACCTTCCCAAACTATTTTGTTTTTAGTGAGAAATAAAAAAATATATATTTATTTTGAATACTTACTGAAATCTATTCCCAATTCATTTTATTGCAAATTACTTTGCTCCTTAAAACTAACATATGTATAGATAATCATATAATAATTACAGATTAGTATATAGTTTAGCACTTAAGAACGTCACTACTTAAGTAAACTAAATCAACCAAGTACTTTAAAAGTAAGTAAATATGCAAAAAATAAAGTATGCACAGCAAAGATGGCATTTGTGTGAATTCTATTATAAAAATAACATATACACGCTAATTAAAATAAAATTTCTAAACCATAATAATAAGCAAAACCGATATCTGAAAAAATTAGAAAACGCTTGTTGAACAAAAAATGAAATTCTCTAATATAACGACGTTGGCACTTGACGACATTTCAAAAGAAAAAGAATCATATTTTACATCATTAGTAATGACAATTTTTCGAAATACTATTCTAACGAATTTCTTAATTGATAAAATTTGACTAAACCGGACCATAGATGAAACAAAGAATACCGGTGTTTGATGATTCAAGTACATTTATCTTCAATTGTTTGATTTTAACTTTAATAATACCTTTTCACCTCGAACTAAGTTTAACGTCAATTAGTTAAATATTTATCACGTTTTTCAAAATAGTACAATTATATTCAGATCTATTAATAGTAATTGAATTGGAACCAATTATAATATAAGTATGACTTTATTTATTTACAGCAATTTATTTACAGCAATTTTTTAATTTATTGAACTGTACAAACTATTTTGAGCTTAATATATGTACAGTTCAAGTCAAAATATTCAAAATAGATGGCCCTCAAACGTTTCAATCTCCCACTTATGTTGGATTGATATAAGTCATTGATACTAGCACCACGAGCTCACGTTTTGACCCATTCTTCAAACTTTTGGTGTACTAACCGGCAATTTTGGTGTATTATAACTGAATGGTGGGCACGATTCAATTGGAGCTTCTAAGCATTTTGTAAATGCCGGAGTACAATTATATTAAATTAACTAATAAATTTCGAATTTTTTATGTTGAAAAAATTACTACACTTGGGATTAAAGTCAAAGCCTATTTAACCAATGGTTGTAAGTACCTGGTATTTAAAAACAAGAAAGATTATCTGGAAACAAACACTACTTTCTGGTATCTTAGTATAAAAATGGATACAATTTTATAAGCGAATTGGTTAATATGACGTTTGTTGTATATTATAAGGTTATTTGCATTTGAATGATACTATCTGGTATCGAATAATATACAAGGAATATAGTATATGTAATTATACCATAGAGGTCGTGTTTAAATATGCGCGTTTTCCAAAGCTCGCTATCCGAGGAAAGGGAAATTTTTATATAAACTTATTCTATTATCCGCCAATGTCACAGTTATTCATGAAATAAATACATAAAAAACTTAAATTTTGACATTAAATGCAATGAAATTTTTCCTTTTCATTCAAAAAACATTCAAAATTTTTCCTTTTCATTCAAAAAACATTCAATGAACATTCAAAAAACCTTTATTTTTCGTAAATTTCTTATTAAATAATAGCTGCTCTGGATAGTGCGCTCTATAAAAATAGGAAGAGCTAAATATATTATTTTTACAAATGTTTATATCTAAGTAATTGAATGAAATATTATAGTTTGCTGTTAATTAAATTGTGGTTACCTATGAATAGCGCATTAAATTGGATTTTAAATACAGAAAACTGCTTGCTACGCATCGCTATCCGGAACCGCTATCCAGAGCGAATATTTAAACACGGCTATTGTTACTGTTAGGTATATAGAGGCATACTGTATTCGACAACTAATTTTGCGCATTATAATCCAGTCTCTACATTTCAACATATTCGATAGTATTTTGCCTAAATCATAAATCCATACTATCACCATAACAAAATAAGTCAAATGTTCAATAAATAACTAATTACTTAGTTAACTATTTTATTTTACATTTTAAGTGAATCATTAAGAATCGCAAAATGTACTAAAATAAAATGTATAACCTACATTTTTAATTTAAATCATTTTTGTATAAATCAAACTTCCAATATAAATTATAATTAAATTATGGTCATCTTATACATTTATTTGTTTGCCAAATGAAGTCTTGTGTAGTAGTGGTTATAAAACATTATAAATTAATGTAAGTATGTATTTTTGCAGAAAATATAATACTTATAATAAATCATTATTTTAGCATCGTATGAGTCATGTTGCATTTAAAACTTCTAACGTATAGTTATATGTTAGATTTACCCTATTTACACTTCAGTACGAGTCAAGTTAAGCATTTGATTTTAGTTTATATAAGCAGAATATATATATATATATATATATATATATATATATATATATATATATATATATATATATATATATATATATATATATATATATATATATATATATATATATATATATATATGTATATACATATGTATATATATATATATATATATATATATATATATATATATATATATACCATATGATTTATTTATAGAACTCGTTTCTTATTATAAATACAACCCTCCAGCTAAACTATGAAAACAGTCCAAGTATGTATAAGTAAAACCTGTATACATTAAGTAGCATACATATACATTCATATATATGTACAACACACATTTTAAATTTTTGGATAACAATTTTTGTAGTAAATATTCAAAACTATGTATATAAAGTAACTATAAAAACTGGTACAATACAAACATAAATATTTATATTTGTAAGTAAATAAGTATGTATGAAATAAGCAATATTCGTTTATAAAAATATATAACAGCTGATAATGTATATTATTATTACTGTGTAGTCGTGCAGCTAACTTCTTAACATTTTTATGTTTTATGTGTAGTTCAAAAAAGGGGAATATATATTAGTTTTAAATTAAGGCTTTACGTTAAGGCACTACAAAAATAAAATATACTATATTTAGGAAATGAGATAGTAAGATTATTTCATTTTTATATTTGAAAATTAAAAAGACTTTTACTTAAACAAACATAAATAGTTAACAAAATATGTTCATTGATAATTTAATTTGTGTTCTATTTAGTTCAAATTATGTTAGTTATTACTTATAATTATGTTTATTGTCATTATAATATTAACTAGAACTACCCTAATCAAATTGTTTGTGATTTAAAAAATCTTATTTACTAATAATCTTTGAAGAATTTTGGTTTATTCGCAGATTTGATACTACGTAATTATAATTATGTTATAACATATATAAAATAATCATAATACGTGCAACGAATAGAACATTATCCTACGGAGTATCCCTACTATATATGTAAAATTAAAAACAGTATAAACTACTGTCTGTCTGCCAAATAAAATAAACCTAAGTATTGGGTTTAGATCAATATCTCAGATACTTAATATAATTTTAAAAATTAAAAATTACAACAAATCCATTCAAAAAAATAAATATAACTGTAATTTTAAGAAATCAAATTTAATTTACAAATTCAATATGTCCATGTTGTCACTAGAATTATTGGATTTTGTTTCAAATTAGTATACATACCATTTATTTCAATTTTATCCTTTCCTAACATCTTCTGGCTAACCCAAATATGTCCTACCTTGGATAATTAATCAATACAATAATATTCCACAGATTTGAAAGCTATTAAGCTGACTTATTAAATTTTCTATACTTAAAATTAGATCATTAAGCACCAACATTCAACCAATACCATAGATATGATAAAATTTAAAATAAATTAAATAATTATCGAAAAATTTGACTAATCACGTTACTTATATATACCATTTTATTACACTTATGAAATTATTTTTTATGAAATTTGTAGACTGACTGCTATAATTTTTTTTTCTATTAAATAATGTTTAATGTTCACATATTACATTTAATAGCATTAATAGTTACACTTTTTTAATACGGGTTCAATATTTTGCTTGGTCAACTAAGTTAGTAGTAAAGATTTAAATTAAAGGATAAACAGAAAACCTAATTTAACAAAAAAAGATATATGAAAACTGTACACTAAGCATATAGTTACGTATATGCATATAGTTACGTATTATATTTATAGTTAAATATATAAACTTTTCATACTTATTCATAAATACTTTAGGAATGCACCTTTCTACAAGTATATAGTATTTTTATTTATTAATGCAAATAAGTCAGTGAATATTGAATATAGAATTAGCAAAAGAAAGTGGTGAATATTTTACATATATTTACATACTTACATAAAAAGAAGATTAAACTACAAATGATTAAAATTTTCCATAATAATATTGTTTTTTACCGAATCTTAAAGTATTTATAAAATTAATTTTTCGGAATTTAAATTAAATTATTTTCGATTGTTAATTAATCGCATTAAATTTCAGTTACTATATTTATAAATTAAGTGAATATTAAGATACTTTTAATACTGAAGTGATGTTCGATTAGTATTAAAATGAACTCAGATAAATAAATAACAAGTAAATTTGAAATAAGCTTTTTTTGTTTATGGTGGTAATCAAAATAGATATAATTATTGAAACAGAATCAATATTTTAGTATTTAGTTAACTTAAATCGAATGGTTTTCACTTAAATTGAGCAATTTAAATAACGCAAACAATATCTTAATAAATCTAAAGTCTACTTAGTTAAACAGGCTTCGTTATACCCAAAAATTTTACAACCATATAGGATTGACTGCATAAGTAAGTATAAATATATAATTCGTTTTTTTAAACAAGAAAATGTTATAATTATAAAAGTAAGTATATAATAAGAAAATACTGTTCTTTAATTCTAGCCCAATACATAAACTTAAACAAATATCAGATGAAGTTCTAAAATCATAATTTATTTCGATTTAAATAAGTATTCGATCAATAATCAAAACACATGTATGAATAAAATGGTATAAAATACCAATACCGTTGATATGTTATAATAGAAACTAGTTAATCTAAATGAATTAGAGAATAATTGTTAAAAAATATCATATTTTTACTGAATTTCATACTATTGTATAAGTCAGTATATAAATTACGTAAAGACATTTTTTTATTGAAATAAAGTCGTTTTAAACACTAAAGAAGAAAAATATTATACACGAACACAGGTGAAGACTACATAGTTTTGTTGTTTGTCTTTTTTCTTTCGTTAACTCTTTAATAAAATTGTATGAATGTCATATAATATGAATGTTGTAGGTAAGTAAATACAACTCTTTCAAAGATGTAAATGTATTTCATACACAACTTAACTTTACATATATTAATACGTTCATTTAACCCTAAAAAACTGGGGTTACTTAATCGATTCTATTTTTAGAAAATGGGTACTATTTAATAGTTAGCTTCGTAAAACATTTATGAAAAACTGTTAGTGATGTGATAAACAAGTTAAGGTTTGTTTGAACTGAGTCTTATGATGTGTGACAAATTAACACGCAATATTTTATGTTACACTTAAGTAAGTACGAATGTGTAAATATTTATATTCATTGAGTAAATCACTTAAGTAACACGTATTTAAAATAGTTTTATATAAAATGGTTAAGTCAAGTTACTTAAATTAAGTAACATTTTTTTCAAATTTAATTCATTTAATTTTTTTAATTGAATACGTACTTATTTTTTAATTTTGTCAATAGTTCGAAAAATTTTAATTTTTCTGCGCTTAAATGGTGGTCTAACTTCTAAAACTTTTACAGACCTTCTAAGAACCATAAATTTTTAACTTAATTCTAAAGATCTATTGTTATATGTATATCAGTATATTTTAAAATATAATAAGTATACTTAAGACAAGAAAATGTTGGTATGTAAATCATAAATATTTCAAAATTAAAAAACTGTGTTAGAAACATTAATAATAACGAAGAAAATGGTTTATCGATAAAAGTTCTTGTTTAGGTTGTTTTTCTTAATCAGAAGTTTATTTTGCGTAGAGGCAATTCAGAATAAGTATATAGGAGAATTGGTCAGAATTGATGCTAGATTTTTGAATTCAATTCCAACTAATATAATTGGTTCGGTAAAGGTCAGAAAATGTGAGATATCTCAATGATCACTAATTGCTGGTGTATATGTGATATGTTATAAACTTAATTAGTATTTACAACATAAAAAATATTGTTGAGTTTTTGTTAAGTTATTAAACCTTGTTATACGTGATGTGTATGTATAGTAATAACTTACTTTTCGTACGATGTAATTACAATGTAATTGTAATCGTTGTATGTATAAATTCAAACTTAATTAATTTATAAATCGTCAGCTGAACATCCTGTTCATTTTTTTACTACTTACGTGCTTGTAACTGTTAAAATATTTACATTGGACTAAACGGTGTAATTTTAAGATTGGCCGAACCATACAAAATACATTAAGAACGAAGTTCAAATATATATTTAAAACCATTAATTTGCCAATCAACTATTTGTCTATAGGCACTTATTGAAATATAATATAATAAAGCTCTAATAAGCTCACGACTGTAACTTAAAGGTTAAGAGAGCTTCTAATAACATGACCACTTACAACGTGAACCAATCGTTAAAACTGGTTCGTAAGGTCTCGAGGTAAGTAGCGTTTAAGTAGCGGCCTCTAAGCCATAGAGTACTTAATGAGCTCACGATATAGATTCCAACTCAATTTTCACAAATATTTAATCATGATAGTTCAATTGTGTTTATTTATTTATTTAATATTTATTATTTTAATTAAGAAGGAAAAGCCCATAGTTATGGAAGCAACATGTACAAATTATTATGCATAAAAACATCTTAAATTTCTTGCTGAATAATTCAACACCATGTGTTCAACATCCCATTTTGAGTACAAGATTCATTCACAATGGGCAGCAGGGAGGTATTAGTGACCAAGAAGTTGATTGCTAACAACCAACTCAAACATAAGTGTGACTCGGCTAGTGATAAATATAATTTACCTATCTCAATTTTCTAGTTTTGCATTGTTTTAAAAATATGTGCAAACTAACAAATCTGTCAGCTTGGTAGATAAGTAAAGAAGTTATAATCAGAAATGTCTAATTTACTTTTATTTGAAATTGTCAATTTTTTGAAGAAACATGTAAATACTAGCGGTGGTCGAGAGGAAATCGGTTAATATCGACCGTTATGGATTTCATTCCAAATGAAATTAAAATTGTCTGATATTTAGATGATGTATAATGAACATTATTAAATATATCTTTTGGATTGTCAAAGATGCTTCAAAGACATGAAAAACAATACATATTTCATTAAAATAATCTTCAACAGTTTGTTATATGTGAATGACCGGACAACCTTCAAAAAGTTAATTAAAACAATAAAATGTCTATTTAATGCAAAATGTACATAATCCACGCGTTTTCTTTATGCAAAATCAATCAACGCCATGCATTCTAGGGTTAAGCGAAAACAACCGTTTCTTGATTTAAAAATTCGCATTCAACACACACAAACAGAAAAATATAATATGTACACGAACTATATTTTTCTTTCATAAATTTGATTATTCACGCAAAAATTTACGCTTATAATTCGTCTATCAATTTCAATCGAAATTATCTAATACATAATGCTAGTGAAAAGTATTAGTATAAAATCAAACCAAACATTTTTCAAATCATTTCTTGCGACCAAGTATAAACATAATGACCGGTCAAGGATGATTAGCTTTTGCAATACAAAAATTTTTTATTTATATACCTATGTCTCGTTCTTATAGCTTTCTTTTTGTAGCAAATAGGAACGAGATAAGAATAGTAAATGTGTAATCGAAAGAGTTATAAAGTTATAAATTACCTTTAAAAGAGTTTTAATATTTAAAATTAATCCAAATATGTAAATGTATAACGAAATTCTGTATATTTCACACTCACAAAATATAATTAATTTCACTTATTACCAAAAATATATTTACTAATATATTTTTTCCAATAACAATAATAGTGTAAAACATATCATTATTATTCACGGACACTCGTGATAATTTTATCTTTAATTAACACTATATTTCGGCATATATATTGATTTTTTCTTAAAAATAATATAATATTTCCACCACAACACAAATTCACAAATAATATAAAGGCTTTATTCTACCAAATTAATAAAAACTGTTTTAATTTTTTCTACGTTTACACAATAATCACTCCGTCTCCTCAATCTGAATTTTATTACAACACTAAAAAAACTTCATTCAAAAGAAAAAAAACAGACGAAAAATGTAGTACTGGAATAGTTTTTGGAATGCAAGCGTGTTATTCTAGATTTTGATTGGTTGAAACTTGTGCAATGAAGTTAGTTAACATTAATGTGACGTCAAAATTTTACAATTATGTGGATGTGTTCGTTAATCGTATTTTACTCTAGTACAACTTTTATTAAATCTTTCGTAGCGTTTGTAGTAAAAAATAAATAGTTTTGACATTTCTATTTAAGAGGTAGAATGAAATAATCTTTGGTCATGCATTTTGTTTTGCTTGTATTAAAATAAAAATATTGTTAGTATTGAGATTAAATTAAAATTAAAAGGATTTTATTCAAAATAAAGTAAGATGTCTGATTTACAGAGATCTGTATTAAAATCGCGATTACCCCCATTTTCCCCACCATCCGCCAAATTAAGGTAAATAGGAAATTTTTTTCAGAATTTGTATTAATGTCAATAGTTATCTAAGGTCAAACCGGTGATTTTATTAACCTAACACCTATAAATGTATATAAATTATTATGTGGAATATTGTTAGGAATATTAATGTTTTGTACTAAACATGACAGCCGGTATCCATAATGCGCAATATATTTCAGTATTTTATGAATTGTATAGAACTAGATTTCTTTATTTGTATAACAAAGATTATGTTCCCTATGTTTTTTGAATCGACCTAGGATTAATAGTTAACTAATTTAATAATGAACCAATTACATACGAAATCAAAGTATATTGGTTCAACACAATCGGACTAGAATTCAGATTAATCCCTTACTAATTGGCAAGACGTTGCTGCTATATTACTGGGATGAGGTCAAATGAGATATCGACGAATAACGAAAGACATCTATTATTATATGTAATGTTCAAATCCCAAACCTAAAATTCGAATGAAATGTAAGATGTAAGTGGATGACCGTTAAAACTATTTACTACTTTTTCAGCAATGACAAAAAGAAACATCGTGCGACAAAAGATTACACGCCAACAATGTGGAATGAATATTTCAAGGAAAGAAAAGAAGTAAAAACTGAACACGGAACATTTTGTGTATACTTATCTGAACCACCAACCGAACAAGGGCCTATTTTATTGTTACTACATGGAGGAGGGTTTTCAGCTCTGACCTGGTGTCATTTCAGTGTAAGCAAAGAGTTTTATTACTTCGAATTATTCAAATAACCTTAATAATTAATTTTAGGTTGAAATCTCCAGCATAATACACTGCCAATGTTTAGCTATTGATCTACGTGGTCATGGTGATTCTGAAACAGATGATGATACAAATTTATCAGCAGAAATCATGGCCAAAGATCTTGGAAATGTTATAAATGAATTATATCCAGAAGGAGCTCCATCCATTTTGTTGATCGGACATTCAATGGGTGGTGCAATTGCTGTTCATACAGCCTATATGGAAGTAATTCCATCTTTAATAGGTGTCACTGTAATCGATGTAGTCGAAGGAACTGCAATGGAGGCTCTTGCCAGTATGCAAAGTTTCCTTAGATCGAGGCCTACTTATTTCAAAAGTATACCGCAAGCTATTGAATGGAGTATTCGTAGTGGTCAAATAAGAAATATTGATTCAGCAAAAGTTTCTATGCCCGGCCAAATTGTAAATGTAGCTACGGGAAAACTATCAACAAATGATCTTCCGCTAGAATGCACGAGTGAGTGTACAAGCCCAACGAAATTCGCAAATCCTTTTGCAATACCAGAAGACGCAGAAGAATCTGAAGAGGGCGATTCGGAAGATGGCCCGAGCAGTCCAAAAATAAAGCCACCATCTGAAATCGAAAATCCTAAAAAATATACATGGCGTATCGATCTCTCGAAATCGGAAACATTTTGGCCTGGTTGGTTTCAGGGCTTGAGTGAAAAGTTTTTGAATCTAAGAGTTCCTAAATTACTTTTACTTGCCAGTATTGATGGCCTAGATCGAACATTGACCGTTGGTCAAATGCAAGGAAAATTTCAAATGCAAGTATTAGCCCGATGTGGACACGCAGTACATGAAGATCGCCCGCATGAAGTGGCCGAAGTTGTTGGTTCCTACTTAATAAGGAATAAATTTGCAAATGCCGCGTGCGATTTCATACGTCAAATGCCTTCGTGTTAAAAATTACAATATAAAAATAAAAAGGTAATTTTATTTTTAGAAATAATTTTATTAATATTATTAATAATCTTTTTTTTACTATTTAATTTAATAATTAAGATGATTTGTTTTTTAAACAATTATTTCTTTTGTAAGTGAGAAGAACACAAGCAAAATAAAGATATACATAAAAAATGAAATGATAAATAATTTTAATCTAATAAATCAAAAATGTAATTAAACAGATAACATATTTTTAATTCTTTTCTTAAAAGAAATGAAACAGCCATTATAATAATTGCAGTATAGTTCTCTTGTACATATAGGTTAGTTTTGAGAATAATGTTTTCAATATTTGGTTTTAACTACAATTAAAATTTTATATTTATTTAAATATTTAAGATTTTTTCTAATTAAAACTTTTATGTTTTTGCAAAGTTTTCACTATTCAAATTATGATATGTGAGTATTTTTCTTTGTAATATTTAAGGAGATTTAGATATATCAAAATTGGATCAAATGACTTCAGCAAATTACGATTTAAATTCATTGCTTAGTTATGTTTAAAACTATTTTCCTCTCGTTTATTTAATTTAAATTTTAAATAGTAGCTGGTAATCAATAACATAAATAGATTTATATGTGTTTTAAATTTCTCAGATTATTAAACTTAAATGACATAATTTGAAGGAGATTCTGTCAGGAGATGTTTGTACCCATTGCTTCCCAGGTACATATTTTCTTTACGATAGTAGTATGGTATCTGTAATTAAACAAGAAATGTTCAAGTTACTTTAATCGTGTGACATTATCATTCACAACTGTATGTGATAAAATAATTTGATATTTTTAATCTACGATTTTAGAACAATCGAGCAAAGTTTATATTTTGTTCGACAGTTTTAATTCGTAACCAGCGAAACTATAGAAGCATAACTAGTCACCAGTTGCTTAATATTATGTGAGCGTGATTTAACAATCCCATTCGGCTCTTATTTTCGTATGTAAAAAATAACGATAGCTTATCTTTCATAAGCTTATATTTGTGCCACAATCAATTATACTCAAAATATATATCATTACTTGTTTGAATGATTATAAGCATTATTAAATAGGTAATCGTGATAACGTACAAAATATCCACAACATTGAGTCGCCAAAATATTTTGGCAACAAAATTTGAGTTTATTGATTAATTTTAAAATTTTGACTTCAATATTTACAGAATGAAGTCATTTTATATATGTTTCATATTTTCGACTAAAGGAACTTTATTTGATATGCTTAAAAATAGAATAACACTATTTACCTGAGCTCCAGGTGCAGGACATGGAATTGGTACTGTTGCAACTTCGGTTAATTTCTTGATATGTCTTAAATTTAGATAATAGGCGTGCACGATAAACCAAATCATTATATCAAAAAGTGTTAATCCGACACAAAAGAACCCTGTAATAGAAACAAACTTAAGACCTCCATAAATCATCAGGTTATGAAATATTTGTTTACAATATTGCAATTTTCCACCAGCATAGTTCACAATTGTGTCATTACATGCTGCAATAGCAACAGTAATCAATAAAAATGCTCCAATTAAATCTAATATTAACCAAGGTAACATCATTTCTGATTTATTCCTTAAAGTGCCAATCAATAAGCCCAAACAACTAATCAAATACACTGATGCAATTCCCGTTGCAATATATAAAATAACCAATGTAATTGAAGCCAAATGCGAAGCTTGATTGAATCGCATCGAATTTAAAGTTTCGCCCTTTGCATTTGTTGGCATATCTTCAAACCAATCCTTTTCTTTTTGTTCTGCAATATCGGCTTGTAATAGAGATGACATTTCTTCGGCGTGTGCTAATCCTAATAACATCACAAACATAATGACATGAGCAATCATCTATACAAAGATACAAATTAGGTAAATAGTAAATGTTCTTATATGTTTAAATTATAAGACGCGTAAGATATACTCACAACTTGATATATTGCCACCAAAATAGCTGAAATCCGTAAATTTTTTGGTGACAATGGTACAATTGATGTTGATAGCAGCCAGTTAGGAAAATTCATTTTCATTTCGTTTTTTATTTATATTTTAATGTATTAAGTTAGAAAAATTTCACAAACACTCAAAACTACTTTGACTATTTCATTTATATTTAAAATAGAAAATTTATAAAATTATCGTTTTTTGGAAAATGTGTTATTGTTATGGGGAGAAGACAACCAAACTTATTTTTGTTGTTTGATGACGATTGACGGAAAAATTAATTTTCGTTCTTATTTTCTGTTTCTATATAAACAGACATGCGCTTATTCATATAGTACATATTTTCAAAGAAGTATATAAAATAAAAATTGAAAACTGATAGCCAAATAAAAATTATATTGTGATATCCTTTTGGTTACAATACTAATTTAAGGAGTTTTACAAGTAGGGGTATACTATAATACTATCTGCAAAATAATAGATTTTAATAGAACGAAGATTGTCTGTCTGAGCTTATCAAAATATTTTATGGCAAAGAATGAGAATAGTCATTTGAATCTATAATAAAATGTATTAAGTAACATCTTAAGTAAACCACTTGTAGAGATTATGCCGTACCATGAAGACCCAATCATGAAATAAAAATATTTTTATTTTTATGTTACAATCGATAAGTTATAAATGAAACATTTCTTGTACTCGACAAAATACTGTAAATTTTATATCTATAAATCATTTAAAATACTAAGGGAAGACAATTATACTGTACATCTCATTCATTCGACAGCACCACAAGCCACACTCAGGAATTAATTGAACGTTTTCAACATGACTTGCTTTTATTATTGTGATCATCGATATTGTATCATCTATTTTGTCTTTCAGGTTTGGCGCATCTTTCTTGTGGTGATTCCTAAATTATTTTCCAAATAGATTTGAATACGTCTTTACCCATTATTTCTTCGCTTAATCAACATTTCAGAAGTTAGATCTCGATAGGTGGGAGTTAACCACAACTACCAGGATTTCTAATTGATTAACGGCCAGATTAAACGGTGAGCAAGGTGTTACTCTATGTATGTCAGATTTTAGAAAATGGAAAACAAAACTAGAACTAGAATTAATAAAAATATTAGTTTGTAAGCCTAAAATTGTTTAAAGTTTTTTATGTACACATAATCAAAGATAATTTAAAAGTCTGCACTATACAAAAAATTCGATAAACCAAAAGCATCGATTATTTAAAAAAAATCGTTGCTATGCAAAATAAATAAAAGTTTCTAGTGACAACTATGCACAAGGAAAAACAATTTTTTATTCAGTTCATTGTTTCCATTTCTTGTGAAAAGGAAAGTAAATTTTGTGGGACAAGTTTATCACAAACAATTCCATACATAACATGGAGGAAGAAGTTGAATGGCCAAGTAAACGAATACCGCATGGCGGTATATTTCATCTGCCTAAACCAAATTACAGTAAGGAGACCAAAGACTTGATTAAGTTACTAATGGAAGAAGCACATTTAACGATGCTGCAACGAAAAAAAATTAATTATCATTTGAGAAATGGCGATCCATTACCAATACCTGAAGAACGTCAACCTCATTCCGATGATGCTAAAATGCAAGCTTATAATATAATGATGAAAGTTCGTAATATTCGCAAACGTTCATTAGATTCGATTAAGGCGAGTGGCGCGTTCGAACAAGAAAAATATTGCCCACCACGGCGTATTACCGAACCATCCCATTTAGCAAAGCTTCGTTTGCAAGAATTTATGAGTGGAATAAAAGAATACCCTGAGGTGGAACTAATGAAACTCAAAAATAAATATAAACACAAAAAAATCGAGGATGGCGAATGGATTGATCCAGTTAATGAGAGTAATTATAACCTAAATAAATACTATATCGATCTATTTACCGAAATCAATTTTATTCTATTGCAGTTCTCAAAGAAATTTACGAGCGTGCCGATTGGTTGGCGGAAATGGAAGATTTAGGTGAGGGTAGAAATCATCGTGACGTTATTCAATCTCAAATTGCCGAACGATTACGCGATATAAGACGTATACAATGCCAAAAACGCGAATTGCTAGAAACACAAAAATTCGAAAACTCGGTTAAAAAAGATATTAAGTCAACTGTATTTAGATATGGATAATTTAGTATCGAGGTTCCTTGGAGACAAAAACTTTATTTATTTATTTGGTAAAATTTGATTTGACAAGTTTTAACAAATATATTTTTATGAGAATTTAAATACACAAAATTTTGGCTTAATCTCAAAATTATTGTTATTAATTATTGTAGTTATAACATTTTTTAAAATCGAGATATTATCGGTATGCTTGGATTATACATTAAATAGCTTGAAATAAATAACAAACCGCTTGGGGTTTGATTTAAACAGGGTCTGTTATTAACGGTGTTATACATATATAGATAAAATCTATGGGTGTATTCTATAAGAAATGCATATAATATGATTGTTTATAATATTAGATTGTATTGGGAATAGTCGATTATTTCTATAAATAAGTATTACTTTGGGATTTATTCAATATGAATGCAATTTATATGATATTTTAAAAATTGATCACATCACAACCCACAATTCAATCTCTATTGACACAAAAACATAGTCACAATTCACATTGTTTCGTTAATCTAGCGTTAACCATCAACATCTACTTTAGAAATTTTATCATAACCTCATCAAAAAAGAGTTATTTGAAAGAAATACCTTCAAAACCTACCCTTATGTTGACAATTCACGCAAATCACAGAACCGCCTAGTGTGTGGCAAACACGATCATATATCAGCTACTTCTACGTCTTCTATATTTAAGTAATATGACGTCTTAGCTTCAACATAATTTATATAAACTTCATAGCTACGCAACAGTTCGAATTTTAGTTATAGATAATCGTTATTTTAACAATTAGGATAGTTACAAATGAAAATTTATCGTTAAAGGAGAGCCATTCAACAGTGGCATAGGAGCATATATTTCTGTGTAAGCTTACAAATGGTTCTATAACGATCAGAAAGACGAAAAAAATTAGTTAGACACAAAACACAGAAAAAACAGACATCGTTATCAAATATGATTTTGAATTGGAATTATTATTCATTGATTTATTTCACCTTAGTTGTAAGTGGATTATTATTCATTGATTTACTCATTGACTAAGAGCTATATATAAAATTCTAATCAATATTCGAAACGTAAGGGCATGGTAATACCATATATTGGTTGAATATGATCACTATTCTCCGTTGTATTGTTAAGTTGTATATGCATACATATAAACCGTTTATTATAAAGTACCAAACAATAAATTCGTACAATTAACGCTCGGAAGTCGTATTCAGACGGTCATTGGCGTATTATACCCTAAACAGGGTCGTTGGGGTCACCAATGTAGGTTACCATAACGATATTGATGCTGAGATAGAAGTGAACGTAACAGCTGTTGGGACTTATACTAGAACTCGGAAGTGGTACTGTAATCTATAACCCAATTTCAGCCATGCAGGTTTGTGTCATACCGCATCAAGCCTAAATCACTAAGCGGGTGAAATCAGGTACCCAGCACAATTACGGCATTAAATAGGATTAGACATACAGACTCATAATTAAAAAAAAACGACGGGAAAATTCACTTGAGAGGTGAGTAATGTGGTGTTCAGTATAAAGACCCAAATAACTAAAGCCACAATCAAATAAATTGATAATTTCGAATTAGGTTCTTGTAATTCGTTAGCACTGTTGCGACACGATTGAACATTACATAGACGAATTGCCCAGCTATACTCATGAAAGCTGATAGCATATGCTTTACGACATTGATTTGATCTTAGTGATCACACAGTCATTCAGTGACGTTATCATCAGAACGAAACCCTATAACACACTATTCGCCGAACCTGTATACGTTGTTTCTACACGTAATTAAATATTTTATTCGATATTGGTTGTGTACTATAAGCAGAATCCTATTTACTAAATAAAAGTGCAGACCTATTCAGGATTGGTTACTGATCACCTAATCAGTACTATAGACAGGCATGGACCTTATTAAACCATCATACATAAGTTGACGATTGTGAATTGCACGTCACTGATTTATATTTAACATCAAACTACCTAATTTAATCAATCAAAATAATATGATATTCGTTCCATAATTCCTATACAAACGATTTTATTCCGAATAACAAACAAACGAAACTCTACAAAAATCTAAATTACCATCATCCGGAAATTTAAATTTGGTTTTTGTAATCGAATCAAGTTTTTGTAAAACAATCTTTAAGAATCAAACGTGAAAAATGTTGTTGAAATGTTTAAGTATTTTATGTGTATACTCATTATGTTGCTTAAGTACTTGTTATGGTTTTGAAAAGTAAGAAACAATTATGTATGATTTGATTGATTAATTACATATTTTATTCCACAATCTTAAATTTTAGATGCCGAAAGAAGAACGTAACAGCGCTAATTTTAGCAAGAGGTGGATCAAAAGGTCTACCCTTAAAAAACTTAGCGCAAATCAATGGATCTAGTTTGTTAAAACGATCAATAAACGTATTACACGAGGCTAACATATTTGATGAAATTTGGGTATCATCAGACCATTTTGGTATATTGAATGAAGCGCGACATTCGAACGCTCGACCACACTATCGGTCACCACAGTACGCACTCGATAATACTACATCAATTCAAGCTGTTCAAGAATTTTTACATCATCATACTCACATTAAATATTTAGCATTAGTTCAATGTACTTCAGTATTTTTGAAAGTAAAATATTTGCATCGAGCAATCGATTTATTTCAAAATCACGAATGTCTATTTTCGGTCACAACAAGTTACAAACTACGATGGATTTTTGATCCAAACACGAAAATATTGCGACCCTTAAATTTTAGCCCATCGAGTCGTCCCAGACGCCAAGATTGGCAGGGTGAACTGGTCGAAAATGGAATGTTTTATTTTAGCGATCGAAATCTATTAGAGAAGGGTTACTTTCAAAATTTAAATTGTTCGTATGTTGAGATTGCAATAAGTGATTCCTTGGAAATTGATTCATCGTATGATTTAAAATTAGCCGAGTATTTGAACTCAAATTAACCTTTGTACATAAACGTGTGTACGACATAAATATTGTTCATTTACCTTTAATTTAGCTCGTAGATTACATAAAAAATGACATAAGAAATAGTAAAAACACTGTTTCTCGATCGTAAATTTTGATCGCTGAGAGTTTGTTTAACAAATACATGCAATTTATTAACAATATTTTCTTTGTATTATTTTGAGTTTCAAAACATTTTCCATGAAAGTGATATTGATATAAGAGTGTATTTGTTTTAGTATGTAGAAAACATATATACATAGTTCTGAGGTTCATGATGTGTAATAATATTAATACAAATTGAAAATAGTTAAGTACACTCGAACTAAATAGAGTATTTAATCAAGTGTTGGAAATAATGTATGTATTTAACGTGGAACGTGGTTTAAAATGTTGGTGTATTTATATTAAATAGTCATAGTGAACAATGCCACTCTAAGCTAATCGCGGGTTGTTTAGTTTTATATAAAAAATAGTTATATGCCTATAACACTTATTCCATATATGTTATATATAGTAGTCATATAACACTTATTCCATATTTATATATATATATATATATATATATATATATATATATATATATATATATATATATATATATATATATATATATATATATATATATCACCACAATACAGTACAGAAACATTACACAAACTATTAGCGAACGGTTCTAGCTTAGTGATTAAAAGAGTATCGCATCACGCCGCAGTTTTGAGTTGATTCGAAAGATCTCCGTTGAGACGTGGTTAGAGTCATTTACGGCCTTTTTAAACCATAGATTATTAATAATTAATAAGCGATTATTTAATTTCAACTGAGATTTTCATACTCAATTAACAATCGAATCAAGGCCAATATCTAGTCACTTTCCAATCGAACAACCACTAGTACTCGCTAGTAGTTCAATTATTTTCTAAATTATCCATAGTAATTAGAACAAAGATAAGAACCGAACAACTAAAGGCTAAGTAGCATTTATATTTGATAAATTGACTATTTTAGTCTATGGGCGTTTTATAAGTTTATTTGATGAATACTATTTCCATTTTAAAAATTATAACGAATTTTTGAAACCCATTTTTTTTGGTATAAAACATTTGGATGAAATATTTAATTGTTTAATCACATCGTAAGCTGAACAATGCCAACTGTGTTAAAAAGCTTGAAACAGTTTATATTAAATTACTTGATTCTTTCTGAGAAGAAGAGTGTGAGAGTGTCCAGACAACCTATTAGAAACATATTATTTCGACTACAAAAGTTTTCGCTTAATACTCTTGTCAAAGTGAACCGAAAGGAAATATCTTAATATATTTAAAATATGTTTTGTGATAGTAAAATTGTAGGTAAAGTTGTGAGAAGCCAATGAAATTTCACAATTCTAGAGTTTAGAGTATTTTATCCCCAAATATATTAACAAACATAACACCTAAGAGACATACCTCTTGAGGCTAATTTTTTAAAACTTGTTCTGATATTTTCCTGCGTTTATTACGGATGGATCAGTTCACATCAAATACATCTTTTTGCAGACATTTCAATAGAGACGACCATATCGAAACTGTATCTGAATTGATCGAGAGGTGGTCTATAGACGGTTATATAATAGGTTGGGGGAAAAGAAATAACTTATTTTTGCATGTTTTGGATTTGCCGATTTGGGCCAGACATGCATCGTTTTGTTGTATAATGTTGCAATTTAAAAGGTAGCTTTTGGTCCTTATTGTCGCAAAACTCTAGAAATCGATTTTCATAATTTTCTCTTGATCCCGATTTCATATCACTCAGGAAGTTTTGCAATGCGACGGAATGAGAAAATGAGGTAATCGCTTGGTGCTAGGTCCGGACTATATGGTGAATGCATTAAAACTTCCCAACCAAGCTCCCTGAGTTTCTAGCGAGTTACTACAGACTGTATATTTGATCCATTTCTGATATCCATCTGATTCTGGGTCGATCTCATTCCGTTGCATTTTCGCCTTTATCAAAGAAAAACTGTACCGAATTTTCTCTTAGTGACTTTAATTTTTAACACCCTGTAACTCACAACTGAATGAAACAAACAAAAAACAGTAAAAATTTAGTGTTAAATGTCAGCTTGACAACGAGCATAATTTAAAATTGTTTGATCGATACTTTACGAGATGTCGATTACTACAGCCATCTCCCGAAAAATAATGGATTTCTTTTTCCCCAGTCTATCATTATTAGAAGTTAAAATTTTATGCAGGTATTTGGAAATTGAAAATGTTCTTGTCATTGATAACAAAGTTTAGATTCTTAGGAAGTATCTCATCAATCGAGTCAAATAGGGGCGACAAATATAAGATGACCAAATGGATTAGTTAGACAAGTCATATCTTGATTATTTATTTATAATTTGGAGCACTAAAATCTTTTCTAGAAATTAATATGCAATTAATAATATTATTTTTCCAACTGCCATTGTTAAATGTATTATTTAGGAAAAAAACAAGAAAGCAAACGAATTTTCATTCCATTGAAACTACTCATGATCGACGATCAGTTGAAGACATTCTGTAACAAGGAATTAAGATAGTGGGAACGTATACACGATGCTACAGCTTAAAATTTACCTGAAATTAAATTACAGTGGTTGATATCATCTTCAAGTAACCTCAGCTGAGGTTTAATCTTACAACATTACAAAGCACTAATCTGATAGATAGTCTGTATTTTACAATTACAACCGTATTATTATCTTTTTTATAATTTGTTGTTTATGAGAATTTATATTTTGAGAGAAAATATATAAAATGTGTTGATGTGGAAGTGGAAGTAACGATCAAGAAATACAAAAAAACAGCACATTTGTGGTTGAATATTAATCGCGATTACAACTCGCGGGCTGTATTTATAATTTTTTTTTTTATTATGTTGTTATAATATCAAATAATTTATAAATAATTTAATAGTGAATTTAAATAAAATGAGTGGAAAATTATCAAATGGTAAATCAGAAAATTATTTGTGCGCCGAATCAATCAGTTCATTATAGTATTTTAAAATTTTAGTGAATGAAAATGATCCCGATGTGATAACCGTTACACTAGTAGCACAAAAGAAAGGATTATTTCTTAAACATTCCGAATATGAGGTAAATATATCTACTGCTTACGTGAATCTATATACGATATGTTGCACCTTTTGCATTAATTAAGTAAGCGCAGAGAGATTATAAGAGTGTATAAAGATTTTTTATTTCATCTTAAACCTGTTAACCCTCGAGTGTATTGTGTGTCGTAAGAAATAGACGGTCTTTAAAATTTAAAGTTTTGATTTTGGTCAAAGCAAGGACAGGGTTATATTAAGAAAAACAATAACAACGAATTATAAAATCCGGTTATACTTCAGAAATTGAATTACGTCGAAGATTCTATATATTTGGATCTTCATATGATTTTATAAAATAATGTATTTAATAATTATTATCGCTGATATAACCGTATATAATACATTTAGATATGCACTCAATGCTTTGCTCTTCAACAATATAAAATAAACACGAATGAAGTCAACAATTTAAATGATTTCCTGAGAAGTTATACTTATTTCATTTTTTCTACGTTAGCTGTATAATAGGTAATAAGAATAACTAACAAGAAAACATTTAACAAAAGGCAAAGAGATACTTGTATATAAGTATATATTATACAGAAATGTGTCACATTCTTTATAAGCCAGTCACGATGTCGAACGGTTGTATATGCATCATTAAAAATAGACCATGACATTTCTATGTATGTTCCAAGTATGTTTAGTTTGGATTTTCAGTTAAAAACATTCAAATTAATTTATCACTTCTTGAATGGGATTTTATTCAAGTTTAAGATATATGGGAAACACAGATATGGGAATTGATCTTTGAATTGTATAGAAATGATAAAATTTATACTCGTAGATAATACAGTGAATATTACCAGTTTTAGATTAAGTAAGCTTGCAATAATAAAATTATCGTGAGAGGCAGACTCAAATAGCTTGAATCTTACTATAAAACAATCATGTATAATGATTCATCTATAATTTTCCTGATTTTAATAAACAACATCTGGATTAAAATTATACATACCACAGAATTAATTTATATTTTTTAAATAATTTGCATATTAATCCGTGGGGAATGAACGAAATAAGTATTTTAGTGAGTGAACAAATTTATCTGGCAAAATATTCATGCACAATATATGAACATGATTGCAATTACAAAGTGCTGAGTTTTAAATATTAAAATTTGTTAAATCGTCATAAAAAAAATTAACAGAATAGTAGAAATAAATTTGCATATTACCTATTAAATAAATTAAATTTATTTTTTAATTGAATATATGTCACATGTTTTACTTAACATACGCAATTTGAACAGTACAGCGCATATATGACGCATACTTCAAACGGCAGAATAATTTGTCTGTTATACATTTTTTAAACGATATGCGATTAGCTGCGGCTCAGAATTTTTAATTATTAATCGTGGATTAATGATCTTAGTTCTAAAAGCTAGCTTCATAGATTATAGTAAACTGTTGAAATTCATATTTAGAATTCCTCGTATGTGTGACTTATTCCACGTTTATATTCAATCAAATACAATATTTGATATTTTAATTCAAAAAATAATTCTTATAGTGGAATTATTTATTTTTTGTATATTAAATATATTTCGGCAATCAAGTTACCATCTTCAGTAGTTCATAATAACTACTGAAGATGGCAACTTGATTGACGAAATATATTTAATATATAAAAATAAATAATTACACTATAAGGAATATTTTTTCAATTAAAATATCAAATATTGTATTTGATTGAAGATTATAGTACTTCGTTTATGATCGTTGCTGGAATTTAACCTCATCTCCATATTTTGAAATCATAAAAAATGTCAAATAATTATAACGAAATATCTTAGGCTTTAGACTCTTAGATATTCTTCTTGGAGAGGACAAACACATTATAGCTTCAACTTGCGCATTAAAGCTTACTCCCCGATGTTTCCATATTTTTTTTACATCGAAGACTTTCCAAATTATAAAGATAAACCTGAACTGGTGTTCATTTGTAATCCTGAAGAAATTTATTATATTGTATAGGTATAAATTTCCAACTCTAAACCAATTGCTATACGCTATCTCTATATCATACCTCATACTGAGGAATTTCTTAGTATATTAGTAGGGTTCAATACATAACAAATGGTAACCAAAATCTTTATTTAAATTTTAACTTCGTCAAACCGTTGGCCATCTATCATTAATATCTTAAACCATGTTCAAATATTGAAGCCCCCAATAAATTGTTCATACAGCCTTGTACGTGGTGCCGATTATGTTTTTAAGGGTTTAAAGTTAGCAGTTGACAAGTTATACTATTTTTATAGGACTGTTAAAAATTATAGAATATAAAACTTTAACTTCCTTGACACGACGAACTCGTTTACATACAAGGATATACATGATGCCAAAAGAAACTTCTACCTTCTGAAAGGTGGTTCACTTTCTGCACCATTTTCTAACCATATACACTCATATACGGGACTAATGATTAAGATTTCCGCATCTATTTGTCGAAAACAATTTTAAAACCTATCGGCTTACCTGATCAACATTACATCATTGTGATCGCATCACAGCCATTTTCCAAACATAAGTATTTGTTACGCATCCTTTCCGAATTATGAAATCTTTATGAAGAAGCGAAGCAACGTGAGTTAACCTCGGAAATCTTCTAGTTGAATTTCTCACTAGGCCACAGGTAAAAAAGGCTGTGTTGAACTTCCACACAGTCGATAAACGAATAAGTAAGCTATAACATTCGATGTTAATGCAAATGAGATTAGCCAATTGTTTGTGTACATGCCTCCACTTATGTAAGCCAATACCTCTTTATAAAGGCTCATTCTACAATAATTTGGATAGTCTGATGGGCTCTATACCTCAGCACGATGTTAGATCGGTGATTAGCGACTTTAATGCTAGAATTGACAAAAATCAGATCGACTTATGTAATAATATAGGTTCGTACTTCCGACACGAAACTGAAGCGAAAATGGAGAAAGAATGATGTACTTTGCGATCGCTTATGATTTAAAAGTGGCAAGTACATTCTTTCCTTATAAAAATATCCATTTAGAAACATGGTCATATATCGACGCAAAACATAGAGTTGTTCAAGACGTGAGATCATATCAATCTTCAACAAAATTCGTAGGAAGTGACCATTTCCTGGTCATTGCAATGATTCAATGGAAATTTTCATACAAGTCAAGGTGGACAGGGAAATATACAATGCGTTTCTCCTGTGAAGATTTGATAAATGAAGAAACGCAACGAAAACATTTTGCGATCCAATTACCATGTCTGATGAAATGAACACTGTCTGGGAAGTATCGAAAACCTCGGTTATACCGATTGCTAATAACGATTGGTTTGATGAGAAGTTTCATTTTGTTGTTGAGCAACGAAATATAGGCCATAATAAAGCGCAAACTTGGTTGACAATCACAAGCAGAAATAAAGCAATTCTTGCTTGAAAGATAGCTAAACAAATTTGTAGACAGAAAAGCGCGAATGGTGGAAGACTAAGGTCTTAAGAGTATGACAACTTAACAATTAACGCAATGCGCACGGTTTCTTAAAAGAAGTCACTGGATTGCACCATACCTAAAATACAGACTGCAGAGATGTCCATTGAAGATCCATCTTATGAAAAATTAAAGAAAATCGTTCATCAGGAATTGATTGCATTAGTTCAGAGCTGTTGATATTCGGAAGGTTAACTTTGTGAAACTGTCTTTTAGAGCTTATTCGATTGGCATGGCGAAATGAGGTTACTGTCACGCTATAGCTTTTATTTGCACAGCATACAAGTTACTGTCGTACATCATCTTGGGAACTACCGTGATTTATGTTTGTAAAGTGTAGTGCAACTCAGTAACTTATCTAAAGAAAGCGAACTGCGAATGTACATAAAATTTACTGGAACCTTTAACCTCAAACGCAAATCAATTTTATATGTAACATATAGCCTTGAAACACATGATCTTCACTTTAAAGCCATCTAATTTCTTGGACAGTAATGAGTTCCACAGCCGGAGGTACGGTATACATGCCGATTCTCATTACGTTTTCGGGTACTTAAGTGGTTTGGTTATCGTTTAAAGTTTATCTATATCCTGATTATATGAACGTTATACGATCTGTAGAAACGATAAGGAAAGATTATGTATACCCTTTATTATGTACTACAAATCCAAGTTCTCGGCTATTTCACATGCTAGATGGTTTATTTGAATATAAGTTAAGCATACCATATTATAAAATTCTATTTTGTACGAGATGAACTTGAAACGCAATATCGCGTAAATTGTACTTGATAATATAGTTATGTATGTAAAACGTTATTATAATTACGAAGTACATATACAGTGTTATCTCAAACATATACTATGTACAATACAATTCACAAGAAACGAATTGACTAGAAAAATGGTGATGTGGCTTTAAAATGCTAATGTTTCAATAGAAATTTGATGGTTTGGCCGTGCAGTAATGAAATGAGAGGATTCGTTCGCTTTGATGATATAAGCTGAATCTAACTTATACGAACAGTCTAAAAAATTGGGATTAAACGATTAGTAAGATGGCACTCCAAATAATCTTATCTGTTACGTTGTCTCCAATTAAATTACCTAACTACGATTGTTGTTCAACTGTTGATATTTTCTATGTTATATAACAATATATGAATTATCATAAATCGTAAATTTATAAACATGCATGTTTGAATTGATTATATATAATAAATATTATTCTATCCATATTATTCCAGCTATCATCGCGAAGATTAAAGTGCTGTGTACATCGCAGATACAATGATTTCGTCAATTTGCATAGTTTACTCCTGACGAAATTTCCATATCGTATCATTCCGCGTTTGCCACCCAAGCAACTTATGTTAGATTCCCTACTGGAAGAACGACGGCGCGGTCTTCACCGATGGCTGCGAATTGTGTCGCGACATCCAATTTTAGGAAACAGTTTAATGTTGCAATGCTTTTTATCGGATCAAACTGCCGAACACCAACAGCATCTACGTGAAGTCTATGAAAAGGAATTAGATGAATTTACAACGTTAAGTGAAGATGTTGAATTGCCATTAGAAGATCAGGGTCGATTAGCAGCAAGCCGAGAAATGATGCGGACCATGCTAAATGCTGTTACACGACTTAAACGAATTGTAGAACAACAGGCGGTGCGAACAAATAGTCAATCAAAAGATATGGAAGATATTGGCAGTGTGATGAAATTACTTAGTTTGGCAATAAACGTTTTCGATTGTAATCCGTTTGGCGAAATGGCTAGTGCAGTTACAGAAATCTCAAAACTATCATCAAAATATTCAAATATCCAATATAATACAGTGTGCGAACGGTTTAATTTACTATTGGATGTTTTATCGGCACACAGTGATCTCTGTGAACGTGTGGAAAATGGAATCGTGTCCGAACATCAAAGGGCATTGTACAAAATGTTAAATTTAAATAAACAAAAAATAAAAGGTGTGATACGGGGAACAGCAGCTGAAAGTGTTGCTGCACTACACGAAAAAGAAGTTCAACAAACTGGTGTTGTTGGATCGCTTGGCCGACGTAGTGCATTTAGCTTACATTGCGTACTTCAGGAAACGTCTTTGGCACAAGATTATTTACAAGTTTTGCCTACGATTATGTTGTCGTTTGCTCACGAACAAAATCAAGAAAATTCACAAATAGCCGCTATATGGGGACAAATAATCGATTCAGAAGCAACCAAACTAAATTAACAAATACTATTTTATATTTAAATAAACAATTTATTATACAAATTATTTTAATTTCTGTACAATTGATTTTAAAACGGTCGATGTTGTACAATCTGGAATTTCTGTTAGGCAAGATCGACCGGTTCCCGCTAGCAATCCAACTCGTGGATCTATAGGAAACGTACCTAAATGGGGAATATGCGTTAATTCGGCTAGTGCAACACCACCATCAGATGAAAATATATTTGTGCACTCTGCACAATTTGGGCAAACATAACCACTCATATTTTCTATAATACCGATTATGTTGATTCCAGTTTTTTTGCAAAATGTTATCTCCTTGCGCACATCTTCCAAGGCAACTTCTTGTGGTGTTGTCACTATAATGGCTCCGTCACACGGCACCCCTTTCATACATTCCATTACTGTTATATGTTCATCTGAAGTTCCCGGTGGTGTATCAATAATTAAATAATCTATTTCTCCCCAGTGTACATCGTTTAAAAATTGCCGAATCATTGCAGTTTTTTTCGGTCCACGCCATATAACAGCATCCGTTCTATTTTTTAATAAGAATCCTATTGACATTACAGCTAGTGTTTTAGAATCATCAGTATAAACTGGCACCCATCCATCATCACATTGATGAACATCTCGGCCTTCTAGATTTAATAAATATGGTACACTTGGCCCACATAGATCAATATCGAGTATACCAACCTGTAAATAGAACCAAATTTCGATAATAAAAATTTCATTCCCGGATTTTAGAAGACCTTGATACGTACTCGATTTCCTTGTTCCTTAAGTGCAAGTGCTAGTTGTGTGCTAACAGTTGATTTACCAACTCCTCCTTTTCCCGACAATACCAGTATAATATGTTTTACATCTGTTAACATGTTTAACAACTTGTGTTTGTTTGTTTGTTTTTTAGTTTTTTGTGGTCGAAATCAACTTGTGTTTTTTATCAATTTGTTTGTTTGTTTGTTTGTTTGTTTCTTAGTTTTTTGTGGTCAGATATTACTATCCATATGACCTAATGTTCCTATTTCTCCAATTTCTCTATCAGATTCTTCTTCCTGAAGGTCTGCAGCTTGGATGTGTTTTGTTGTATAAGTTTGATTGACTTGGTATTGTTTTATTGTTGATTAGTCAGTGGAGTATTTCTACTTTTCTGAAATATTTAGTTTTTATTTATTTTCTTTAGTTAAGTCCAATTTATTGTTTTTATGTTTTTTATATGTTGAATGGCTGATATTTATTTATATTAGTGATTGGCTATTGTTATGAATTGTGAATATTATTAATGAATTTGGAGTTTTGTGAATCTATGAAAAAAATTGTGGTTAAGTTTTAGTGGTTATAGGTTGTAGTTTATTTCTTTGATGTATTTAAGTAATGTTTTGTATTCGTATTTGTCTTCTTGGAGTAGTATGTCTGTAAGAGTTTTTTGAGTCAAGAGGGGGTACTTGTTTCTTATTGGATTGAGGAATGGGCAGTGATTTATGATATGTTCGTTGTCTTCCGTTATGTTACAATGTATGCAGTCGGGGTTGTCTTCAAGTTGAAGTATGTGTCTGTATTTTTTGTTGAATGTATGTCCAGTTCGCATACGAATCATTCTTTTTGTATCTTGTGTGTTTAACTCAAGTTTTTTGAACCATAGGGTTTTCTTTGGGGAAGGAACAATTTGTTTGTAATATTTGCCTTTGGTGGAAGTAATTACGTTGAATTTTTCTTCCCATTCTGCTCTGATTATGTTGTTTATTTTTTTAACTGAATCTATTATAGTTGGTTCGTTTTCTAAAGTATGTGAGGGAGAGTAGGTGGCTGTTTTGGCTAATTTATCGGCTATTTCGTTTCCTTCGAATCCACAATGACTTGGAATCCACTGAATCGTGATATTTTTATTTGTATTATGGCCTGCTGTGTCTATTATTTGATTTTCGTAATGACTATCTGTGTTTTGTTTTATTGCGGTGTCTATTGAATTACATGCACTTTGTGAATCTGTGAGTATTATTATATATTTGGATTTGAAACCCAGGGCGACGGTTCTTGCGATTTTTATTGCGATTGTTTCTATAGTTTTAATATTGGTAATGTTTTTAAGTTGAATGGAGAGTTTGATGTTATTGTTTTGATTGTATATGCCAATTCCCGCTTTGTCTCCTATCAATGACCCATCTGTGTAGATATGGGTGTGGTTTGGATACTTTTTTAATGTTTGTTTAGTTAGTTTGTATAATTCTGAATTGTTTTTGGAGTTGATGTTTTGGATATCTTCTATATGATTTATTATTTTTAGGTTTTTTGGATGCGTGGTTTTGATATGTGATGTTTTAATTTGATGTAGAAATGAGTAATTTTGGTAATACTCATTTAATTTTTTTAGAGATGTTTGTTGTTTGATGTCTTGGCCTATTTTCGTATTATTGTGAAGGTGTTTTGCTATGTATTTTAGAGTTTTTTGTTTGATATCGAATTCGGATGGCATTTCTGTGGCTTCGGATAAGAGTGCTGGGATAGGAGTTGTTCTGGTTAGTCCTAGACATGTCCTGATGGCGCTATTTTTTATAGTTTGGCAGATGTTTGTGGCAGTTTTGTTATTGTCTTCAGTGATGACATATGCGTACTCTATTTTAGGTTTGAGTATTGCTTTATATATGTTGTACATAGTGGTTGGGTGTGATCCTCCTTGCATATATGTGAGTGTTTTGATTAGGTTTATTGTTTTTTGTGTATTTGATTTCGCTTTTTTGTAGTGGTCAGTGAGTGATAATCTATTGTTGATTGTAATTCCTAATAGTTTAGTATCTTGTTTTTCTTTTATTGAAATGTTATTTATGTAGAGATTTATTGTATTGTTGTTGTTTTTGTTAGTAAACATTCTTAAGAAGTGTGTTTTGTTTGTATTTATTTTTAGGTTAAGAATGTTTAGTTTTTGGGTAATTTTATTTGTAGCTTTTGTAATGTTATATTGGAGTTCATCTTGCGTTTTGCCTGTAACTATTAGGCATATGTCATCTGCGAATTGGTATATTTTTCTGTTTATGTTGTTTATTTCGTGGATACAATTGGTGTATAGGTTAAATAAAGTAGGACTCAGGCAACTACCTTGAGGTATTCCAATGTTTGTGTATTGAGAGAGATGATTTGAGTTTTTTATTATGATGTTCCTATTGGTTAAAAATTGATTGATCCAGTTGATAATTGTAGGTGGGAATTTATGATGTTTCATTGTTTGGATCAGTTGTGTTTTGTTAACATTGTCAAATGCCTTGCTTATATCTAAGTTAATAATAATGATCTTATTATTCTTTTCTTTTTCGATTTTTATGTGTTTTATCAACTCTGTAAAATAGTCAATGATGTTTTTGTTTTTTTGGAATCCATAGTTGTTGATGTTGATGATGTTGTTTTTATTGATGTGTTCGATAATTCTGTTTAATATAAGTTTGTTAAAGAGTTTTGAGAATGTTGGTAATAGGCATATTGGTCTGTAATTTGTTAGTTCATTTTCTTCTTTTCCTGGTTTGAGAACAGCAATGGTGGAAGCATTTTTCCAGTTTTTGGGGTATGTTTGGTTACTCCATATTTTGTTGAAGTGCTGTTTAATTAGTTCGGTAAAATGTGGATTGGTTTTGGTAATTTCTTTGATAAGTTTATAACTTATCCTGTCATTACCTGGGGCGGTGTTTTTAGTTTTTTTTAATGCAAGTTCAATTTCTGTTGTGTTGAATTCTTCATGATTTATGTTTGTGTTGTTGAGTTGTATTGGTGTATTGTTTTCTAATGAGGCGGGGAAGTTACTATCTAGGAATAGTTTGGCTTTATTAGGGTCTTCCAGAATTATGTATTTTGATTGTTTTTTGTTTTTAATTTTGTTGATATTGTTCCAGAGTTCTTTTGTATTTGAGTTTTGGTTGATGTTTGATAGGAATGTCCTCCAGCTTTCTGCTTTTGATTTTTTGATTTCTATTTTCAACTTTTGGATGCTTTTTTTTAACTCAATTGCGGTGTATAATGATTTGTTGTGGTTGTAGATTTTTTGTTTTTCAGATTTAATGTTCCATAATTTTTGTATGTATGTATTCCACCATGGTTTTGGAGTAAATTTAAGTTTTTTTGTAACAATTTTTGTATTTTGATTGATGATATTTTCTATAATGTTTTCGATGTTGTTTGTGGGGTTTTTTATAGCATTGTTGATTTCTTCTATTGTTTTTAACCAATTTGTAATTTGTTTTTTGATTTTTTCCTTTGTTTTGTATTCTATCATTATGGGAAAGTGGTCGCTTCCTAGGTTATCCTGTGTTACTCTCCATGATAATTTGTTAATTAAGGTTGGGGAACATAAAGTAATATCTATTGCAGAGGTGTTGTGTCTGTAGGTATCCTGTCTAGTGTGTGATCCGTCGTTTAGAATTTGGAAGTTGTTGTTTGTGATTATTTCTGCGATGAGCTCTCCTAATTTGTCTTTGTTTATATTTATTTTGTTGTCCCATAGGGAGTTGTGAGCATTTATGTCTCCTGCTATTATTGTATCTTTGTAAATGTTTTGCAGGATGATATTTTCAAACTCTCTGGCTATTTCATCTGGGATCCTGTTCGAGTTGTTGTAGAACGCGATTATATTTATATCGATTTGTTTATATTTTATGTTGACTATTAGGGTCTCTATTCTGTGATTGGTGTGGTTCTGGTGTATAGTTTTAGCTGATATTTTTTTATTTATTAATACGCCTACTCCTCCGTATCCATCTGGTCTGTCTTGTCTTATGAGGTTGAAGTTGTTAAATGTTATGTTGTCTGATGGTTTTGTCCATGTTTCAGTGAGGATTATTATGTCTATGTTGTTTAGTTGTATGTAATGTTCTATTAAGTTTTTGTTGCTGTTCAGGCTTCGACAGTTAATTTGTATGATTTTTATGTTGTGCATTTATATATAGGATTTGTTTGAGTATGTGACTTTTTGTTTAAATTGAGGTTTTGGTATTTAATTGTGTTTTTATGTTGTCTGGAGTGGGTTTATAGTTGTTTAATGATTTCGCAATTTCCATTTTTAATAGGTCAATATTTGCCGGATTTTTGTTGGTGTCTTGATGGTTTTCTAGGAATTTTGCTAAGTTTGTGATTAAGCTGTCTTTTGAACTGATTTGTGATTTCAGGGTTTCTACTATGTTGGTGAGGATTTTGATTTTATGTTCATGTTTGTTGTTGATTGATGGCCAGGATTCTGCTGGTTGGTTAGTATGATCGTCAGGAAGATCCGTGATGTTTGAGAATCTGTGGGGTTTTCCGAGTATTTTTTCTTTGGATTCTTTAAATGTGGTTTTGTTGATGGTCATATATTCGTATATTTGTTGTTGCCTGGATCTTTCTCTGCAGCTTTTGTAATTTGTCCTGTGGCCCTCCCCGCAAAATTTACAGCGGTCTTTCATGTCACATTTATGTTCATCCTCTTCTACTTTTGCGCAAGTAGGGCATCTCTTATTCTCTTTTGATCGACATTTGTTTATGGTGTGTCCATAGTTTAAGCATTTTTTGCAATGCAATGGATTGGGGATATAGTAATGAACACGTAGTAAGATGTTGTCATATAATGCCACATTATATGGAAGTTTGTTTGCTTTGAAATGTATTTTGATTAATTCCAAGTTTGTAGCTGATTTGGATTTCGGGTCCCATTTTGTCATACGTTCTATTTTATTTATGGGAATATTTGATTTTAGGTTTTCTTCGATTTCTTTTATGTTAAGATTTGTTGGAACATTTTTTATAATTCCGATTGTATTGTTGAAGTTGTTGGGAATGAATGCATTATATTGGTCGAAATTTCTGAACTTTATAGAATCCACGCAGATATTAGCGTCATTTGCTGTTTTGTATACGATGCGAGCCATGTTCTTGCTAATTTGTTCTACTGTATCTATGTTTACGAAATTATTCATTTTTATAGCCTTTCCTAGGTTTATCATGTTAATATTCTCTTTGATGATTATAACTTTATATGGGCCTGAGTCTTGCCTGTTGTATTTGTTCTGTTCCTCTGGATTAGTGTTCGAATTTACTTTTTCTGACATTTCGATCTTGTTGTTTATCCCAATTTCGATATAATTGTGTCTTTCGATAATAGATGATTCTGTTAATTCGGATATTTCAGAGTTGGGATTTGGATCCACTGCACTGTTTGTGTTGTATTGTTTTGTTGATTTTCTGTTTGTTGTTGTGGGGTTATTTTTTATTGTTAGTTTGTGTTTGTCATTTGTTAATTTGATTTTTTTTATTGTATCTTCATCGTTTGAGTCAGAGTTGGAATTTGATGCACGTGTTGAGTAGGATCGGGTTAAGTAGTTTTTACTACTTTCCCCTATTGTATTTGTATGATTTATGTTTTCTTCTATGTCTAGTTTACTGTATACTACAATACCACTAAAACTTACCTTATTAATATAATTAACTTAACTAATTTTTATATAGATTTCACTTTATTCACTAAATTTATTAATTCACAATTCGATATAGATTGTAATCATAGACTATTCTCTATGAAAATCAAAAATTGTTTTTATCAATTTCAGAAATATAATTTGTTTCTAGAACTGTCAAAATTTAAAGATGTCAAAATTTTAAAGTGACTTGTGCAATATTATAAAACACGCTCATTTTGATTATATTCCACTTAGAACACAGTACGTTTCATTCCTAAAACTTAAATTGGGTTGTTTTCAACATACTATTTGTGGAACCTTGCATATTCAAATGTTACTAATAAGTTACGTATTCTATCTCTTTCTTGCAAAAAATTCTAAATTGATTGTTAAAATTTATGAGTTAAATGTTTTTTAATTGTGAAAAATTTATTAAGTCGTATTTGCAATTGTAGCTAATCAATCAAAATTAATTGTCATAATTTGTTGACAATTATTCCAGTTAAAACCAGCCTTTGTCAAAATAAGTAAGTGAAACCAATTCAAATTATTTTGCTTATTTATTTAAGATGGCGGCAAATAATTTTGAAATAAGTATCGGTTTCGAAAGCAGCCTTGAATGGAAATTCAAATAACAAAAAAAAAATCAAAATGTTTGAAATAAAAATTCGTTTATTTCATTCCCTTGTTGTTGTAAACTAGATGCGCGCTATCTTTTGATTTCATACGTAACTGTATACAAATAATGAAAACTGTTGCGATTCAACTTTTCTATAAAAAAGATCTCCATTGTTATGTCAAACAATTATTCGCTATTTACGGCTTTAATTGTTAAGGTTGCGTATTGAACCTATTGCGTAAGCTTTGTCGATTACTTCTTAGTAATATTTTTTTTAATAAAAATATCTTAACAATAATTTGTTTAATATTTATTTTGAATTACTTCTTTAACACATAACATTTTAAAACAGGAAAATACTTTCTGAGCTAAAAGTAAATTTAAATAAAATTGATCTAGATAATTCTTTACTATCTTTTGATGCAAAAGATCATTTTCAGAAGTCTCGAATTTGTTTAAGTTTTGATCTCCGATTTTATTGGCACCAACAAAAATATATGTCATTGTTTATTAAATCATTATTTCAATTAATGTCAATTAATAATTTGAGTTCATTTTTAAGTGAGTTATTAATTTGTGTTATTTGTATTAGAAAAAGTATTCCAGATAAACGTGATAATATATAAACTGTCAAAAATTGAAATTGACATTTCTATTTCGGTTAGTATACTCACCAACGCATTGAAAAAAAGATCAATATTTCTCATCAATGCGTCAAAAATTAAGTTTTTTCATAGCCCACCAGAAATCACAAATCAAGATTTTTTCCAAACATTATAATCAAAATTTATATGGTAACTTCATATAACGTAGAAATTTCACTGGAATATTTTAGGTTCCACAAATAATAGAGCCTTATAGTGTTAAGGTATTCAATGTACCCAATCAACCAAACATGATTTATCATATTAAGGTGTTTTGGTTATTAAACCGACTCATCTGTTGTCAAAACATTCGACAGTCAAAAAATATTCAAATGTCAAATTAATGTTTTTTTTGGTCAAATCTATTTGAAACAGAAAAAATAATCAAAAATAGATAAAAAACTTAATTAAACGGAGTATATTTAGTAAAGGTAAATGTCCAGTCTGCGTATAGTCTAAAATATAAATTAAGATTAATTGAATATGAATAATACTGAAATATACGTTCTATTAGTACCAGTATAATAATGTACATTAATAATTGTGATCGATTAGAAACAAGTTGAACTGTAAAAGTTCATTGAAAGAATCTTAATTTTTTTCTTACAATAAAATAACTAAATACCTTGGCAAATGTTTTCTATGTTAATATATGTAAATACAACTATTAGTGGAAGTAAAAAAATCAAAAAGAAAAACCAATGAAAATATTTCCAAATATTCGGTTGAGTTCCATACTGGGCCTTCTGCAACGCGGTTCTCCTGGGGCCAAGAGTCGTGAAGAAGGTATTGGTGTAAACATTTCTCAACATAGGAATAATAAGGTGAGCGGTTGAAAGATTTATTTTTATCTAAACATAAATATACTCACACGCCCTTTTTCGATTTTCAGCAAATTCCATTACACTTTGTGATAATGCGGTTGAATCTGAAAGTACTTTTAATGTTCTTATGTTTAATGGTTTTCATTGTGATTATTTCATTTTGGACACGATGCAGTGATCTATCATTGGCACGCACTTTTGTTCCCAAATGGAATCGAATCAAATACACAAATGGAAATCATCAAACGGAACCGACCGAAGAAATTGATTGCTACATAAATCAAGAGTATTCGATTAGTTGTCGAAAAGAAGGTGATGAAGTGTACTTACCATTTTCATTTCTTCATAAATATTTTGAAGTGTACGGCACTTTGAGTTCAGTTGATGGATCAACTCGATTAGATTGGTCGCACAGCTATGGCAAAGTAAATTTTCCAAAAGGGCCTTATGATTCTAAGGGCGTATTCATGTACTTTGAAAATTATAATGTTGAGATGAGAGATCGGGTGAAATGTATTAGTGGAGCGGACGGGGTACCAATTTCAACACAATGGGAGAGTCAAGGATACTTTTATCCAACTCAAATAGCGCAATTTGGGTTATCACATTACAGTAAGAATTTAACTGAACCAGAACCACGACGAAAGATACTCGAGGATGCTGATAAAAATCAATCGGACTGGGTGATACCAAAAAATAGTTCTCTTAATAAAGTGTACGAATCAAATTTAAATACAAATGTGTTGAATTTTGTTACAACAAACTTATTTGAAAGTGTGATTACATTACCCGTTGATCTTGTGTTAGATTTAGTGTTAAGTATTGATATTAATTTAAAGACAAACAGTAGCATGATTGTAACATTACAAAATCGTGAAACAAAGAAGTTGTACAATTTAAATTATCTTGCCGTTGATTTATTGTTAAGTGTTCAGGTAAGTGAAAATTCTATAATCCGGTGCCTAAACCAACAATTAATGGCCTTTTTATTTTAGAACGAAAATATATATTATGGGATTGGTGCAAATACTGAAAATAAATATAAAAGGGTTACACGTGATCTTGTAGTCGATTTGCAAAAAGGTATGCCATTATCAACGAATAGTGATAAAAAACGTAAATTAAGACGCACAGAAATTCGCGTAGTTGAATTAGCATTTTTCGGTAGTGGATATTTTGACAATATCACACTATCGACCTCCGAACATATCGCACAATTTTACGATGCAGCAGAATGGTTCATTCGGCATCAGGATGTTAATACAGGAGGATGGGCCAATCCGGTAAAACGAAGACTAGGTTCTGGTTTTGGTGAGTTACAAAATGGTTGGTATTCCGCAATGGGACAAGGACATGCAATATCATTACTCGCTCGAGCATATTATCATTCAAAAGGTGATGTACGATATTTGAATGCAGCTATCGATGGTATGAAACCGTTTCGTGTACCATCCCATCAAGGTGGTGTTCTAACAACATTTTTGGGAAAGTATGCATGGTACGAGGAATATCCTACATCACCATCATCGTTTGTATTAAATGGATTTATTTACTCGTTGCTTGGTTTATACGACCTAAGTCAAATAGCACCGGTCTCGAAGCGACAAGAAGCAATATTACTTTTCGATCAGGGTATAATGTCATTGAAAAAAATGATTTTACTGTTCGATACAGGTTCAGGTACCAGTTACGATTTACGACATTTTACATTGGGTATAGCGCCAAATATTGCCCGGTGGGATTATCATGCAACGCACGTCAATCAATTGTTACTTTTTGCAACAATTGACAAGGATGCTATATTGTCGCAGACGGCTGAACGTTGGAGGGGGTATATGATTGGTAAGCGTGCATCACACAATTAAAAGTTATTTAAATACTTTAAATCATATTTTTAATGTTTAAAACACATAAAAATAAAATTAATTCTGAGGACCATTAACCAATTTAGATTGGTCTTAATCAAAATAAACAAAACAACAAAATTATTTATTATAAATCTTATTTGAGTATTAATACCAAAATAGTAATAATGTAGAAGTTTTTTTTGTATCTTTAATATATTTGTTTTTAAGTAGATGCAATTTAGAATATTTTAAAATTTCTACTCCAGCGGTTGGATAACTTTAATGACCGTACTTTATACTATTATTGGGCACGAAACTTAAGATGTTTATAACAAACAGTGTTGATGGAAACTCTGTCAATCAAAATAACAATTGTACGAATCTTTTCTAATATTTTTTTTATAATTGAGAATTATATATCATTATCAAAGTAGTAGATAACGTTATTAATGAGAATAAGAGTATGTTTGTTACGAGAAATTGTTAGATGTTGGAAAATTTATGTTTAAAGGGACTGAGAGTGGTTGGCATACAAGTTGTTTTTTTTTATGAGGGCCTAAGCTTAGTCCCTAATTTGGCATTTAAAATAATCCAATAGTTAATATATAATGAGTGTATGCACTTCGAAATTCTCAGTCTCGTAAATTATAAATTTTCATATCCTTAAGAAATTAAAGTCAATTTAAAAAATTATCTTAATTATTTTTTTATATCTAGACCTATCATAGTTATATATTATATAATACAAAAATGAGACATTGAATTTATTTTTATTTATCGGCTGCTATTTAATTATTTAATATTACGAATTTTTATTTTGTTATGTGTATTATAAAATAATTATTACAAGCCATTTATAGATTGGAATTATGTTAATCCACTTATTTTATTTTGTATAAAACTGTATCAGTTATCACATATCAAAATTGATTGAATGCAATTTTGTTTTGTCTCAAATTATAAATTATTATAAAAATTAATAATATTACCTATTAATTAAAAAATACAAACAAACATAAAACCTTATATGTGCTAGATAGTGAAATATTTCAGAGCTTATATATTTGTATAATTAAAATATATTTTCATTAAAACAAGAAAACCAAATATATTTAAACAAAACCTATATACATAATACTAATCTATTAGAATTTAAATATTAGAGTATTTTTGCTATAAAAAACTGAAAATCTTAAAAAAAAAATTTTTTATTTTTTCTATAAAAAAACACAAAATATTTTATATATTTTCCAATTAACTTTAGAAAATTTGTTACAAAAAAATTTCAGTCCTTTTGTTGTTCGGTTGTTTTATTTAAAGACGAATGTTATGTATTTTAGAAAGTTACGTTAAATTGTGTGAAGAACTGGAAATTGAGTTCTGTTCGGAATTAGGGTAGGACCTATACGTAGATAGTTTAAAATAAATAAGTTCAATACACGATACATCTATCTTAGTACTGGCGGATAAGATGCCTCATTTTTGGTTAACATTGAGTTCTGGATTGGAGAATCAAAATGTCTGTTATTCCTGTACTTACGGTGTATCGACAAATGTAACCTAATTACAATATATATGTATATTGAGAAATACGTAGATGCTTTCATAATTTTTAACAAATTCTTGCCATAGAATATTTTTAAAATTGTTTAATTTTCATTACAAACAAAACAAAAATAATTCTTGCCAATCACCAAACGAAATATAAAGAATATCTTGGAAGAAATTTGATTTTAAATCATTTGTTTATATATTTATGTATTTAATTATGTACTTTTTAGGAAACACATCGAGTGTTTTTGTTATTATTTGCGAAATAAAGTGATTTTAAAATGTATTCCGCTTGGCGGGACCGATTATTACGTTAAGGACAAATGGAACCCAACCATTTGCCAAATATTAAATTTTTGTTATTTTTAACTTTGTACTTACTTCTTGTAAATATATTTATATTATTTTGATAAACATATTGAGATTGTTTTAAGCTTTTTTATTTAGTTTTTTTGAAATTTTATTTGGAAAAAATGTAACCAATAAATAGTAGTGCGTAGCTTATTTATAAAGTTTGCAAATCATTATGTATGAGTATATAAAAGAAAACTACTCTTAACAGGTTTAATTTTGAGTTTAAAATTTTTTTTATTTTCTATTAATTTGTTTAAACAAAAACTTTAAATATATATATCATATTATAATATAATCATATATACATATATTATACATATTATACATAAACTTATTATATATTAAATATATTATTAAATACAAAAATGAAAACCATTTAATAAAAATATGGAAATAAAACAAACAAACAAACAAATAAATGAAATATGTAAGGAAGACAATAAAGAAAATATAAAAAAAATATCATAAAACAGAAATATTAAAGAATATCGTGTTTTAACTTATTCGATATGGAGGCTTCCATGTTTTGTAAATAATTCAAACGAAACATAAAACCCACAGGATAACACCACAAAAATAATTTGAATGCTAAATGTCAACAAAAGAAACAAAATCGGATACCGCCAAAATAATAACGAATCCCTGCTTAAGTACCCGGACCCGAGATTAACGATCACCACGAGGAACATGTTTACGAACGCCTGACGGCCTTCTTTCATGTCGGAAAGAGTATCGGTTTAAACTTGTGGCGCTCTAAGAAAGTCGGTGGCCTAAAAGTGGAGACTCTGTATGCCAAGGATATTCATTGCTACATAGTGGAGATGATCTCAGAAATCTTGAAGCAGGATTCCTTATTCGATAATCGAAGCATGAGCTTAACCAACCTGTTAATTGGCTATGTACATGTGCTCTATGGTGTAAGTCAACTCCAGGATAAAGACTCAGCACGGTGCTAGATTGATGATTGGTGACTAATGCTAGAACTTGCAGAAATCAGTCCGACTTATGATATAATAAAAGTCCGCCCGTACTCTTGATAAGAAACTGCGACCGAAAATGTAGAAATAGGTGTACTTTGCGATCGCTCATTCTTTCAACATGAACACATCCACGTAAAACATCCCGAAGCTAAATTGACCATGTGTTGATTTCAAAAGATCGGGCATAGTTTGTCTAAAACGTGAGATCGTATCGGTCTTCAACAAAATTCGTAGGTAGTGACTATTATCTGGACATTGCAAACTACGATAGGAGGGCACGAGAATATACAAAGCGACTCTACGGTAAAGATCTAATAAATGAAGAAATGCAAATAAAATATCAAGAGCTTGTCAGTAATAGCATTTTGCGATCTAATTACCAGTTTGATGAAGTGAACAGTGTCGGGCAGTATTGAAAACATCGGTTGTCGATGTCGACCAGCACACTATAGAGTGTTAGTGAAAAGTGTGCTCAAAAATGAAAACTATAATCAAAAATACTTGATGAAGATTATCGGCTTACTGTTCATCAACGGAATAAAGCTCAGAATAAACTGCAATCGGTTTACAATCTCAAGGAGAAATAAAACGGTTCTTGCTAAGAGGAGCGCTTACCAAATTTGTAGACAGAAGAAGCGAGAATGTTGTAAGGCTGAGATCTTAAGAGTAGAACAACTAAACAATGAACGCAAATCGCGTGTTTTTTTTAAAGGTGACGATTGCATTATACCTTAAGACTTCGGTCAACTCTCATTCGGGACAAGGATGAAAACCTCTGTGATACATGACGTGAAATGCTTGAAATGCGAGATATATTTCTCGTTGACACAGTTACTGTAAGAAGAAAATTATCGGTGACCACCTAAGAAACCAATGGAGTCAGGCTGTTGACACAGGATGTTAAAAATATTAAAATAAATTTTCAACTTACGTAGTTGTGGTCCATTACGTTGGCCTTATTGGAAAGACAGTTTAACGTCATTAGGATTGAAATAAGTTATTCCAAACAATATTGGAGCCGTATATCGGTTACAACCCGGTGAATGATGGCCCTACCTTATCTATGTACATTACCTACTTTTCATCTAGGCAGTCTATATGATCTTATTCACACTGAAACTATTTCTGCCGAAAATTAAACTTATAATTTAACAAAACTAAACATTATGTTATGGATGTGTGTAGTAGTAACAAAGCGATCTTGATTGATCAAGAGAGCTTTGGTAGTGATCAGGGTCTATTAATCAACCCTAGAAAACTGAGATGTTTATTTTTACCCGACGCAGGGGTTTGACAGACTTTAGTCTTTAGAGTTTGAGCTATACAGATCAATGCAGCTCTTGGGATGTCTGTGGGTCTGTTGTCGCTTGATATTTGGATCAGAAGCGCACCAGCACAGCAGCCGCTCGCCTACAACAGAGAGACAATCTATTTTGCCCTTCTGGCACTGCCAAATATTGAGGAAGGTGGGCTGCCCAAGTGCCCACATGCCTCGGATACTATGGTGTCGAAGCACGTTATTCATTCTCAATCGGGGATATTTTGTAGGAGAAAGATAAAATAATTTGTTTCATTTCTTCATAAACATAATCTCCTGTGTCATGAAGGATATGCTGGAACTGAAGACAGTTCTCGAATTTTTCACTTATGACTCTTAAAATTTTTAGTTAATTTTAAGAATTTCATGCACAGAGCTTTTGATTGATTGTAACAGGTCGGCCATAAGCATTAAATTTCTATTATTGGTATATAACACTATCATTAACGTTTTGTTTTCGGTATATGTATACCACTTATATGATTCTTTATTCGACGGGCATAGATTTCACAGGATTTATTGATTTAGAGATCAACGAAAGCTGAACACTGTTTTAGTGAATCAACTATCTCTTTCCTGTTCCAACTAAAACAATATAACAAATATCATCTGCATAATACAAGCAATTCATTTGATTAGCAATATAAAATGTCTTAGGTGTTTCACTTTTACTAATTACAATTTTATGAAATATGTACTCTAAAATGGGATTAAAATGCATTGGAATGAGCGCTTGTCCATGTCAAACACCAGGTAAATAAGCAAACTAGGAGTGGGAACTTCGAGTTAATACCAATACAATAGACAACACAATTTTCCGTTTGTGAGAAATATTTGCGTCTTTCTATTTTGAGATCATGAACACCTTATTATTTTTTCTAAAATGAAGTCTCAGTTTCGTGTTGGGAGCTGGGAGTTATCTAATTATAAATCGATTTAATTATTTGCAGTTAATGTCCTTTAGAGACACCAATTTGGAATGATGAACTGGTTCCACAAGGCATTGATTTAAAAGCATACCAAATGTTAACATATATAATTAAGGCGAATTTCTAATTCGAAATATCCTTAGCTCAATCGGTTTGAGTGTTTGGATATACTGTGGAACGTAACAGTTTACATCATTTAATTAATTATTTGGATTATAAATCATTACGTTATGAAAACGTGAAATAGATCGTATATATAATTATTTTTAGTTTTTACATATTGTATATGAACATTTAGAGTTAAACTGTAAATAGTTTTAAATTAAATCATATACTACATACGTCCCAAATGGTACTGTATAATATAACAGATTCCACAAATTTGTAAGGTTTTGTTTATCAATAAAATCTAACATTTGACATATGATAATGTGTCTTTGATAAATCATCACAAATGTTAATAAATATAATTCCAACATTTAAACAATTTTAAGCTGTTGAACGGTTTTAGCAAATATTCTAAATTATTTTCCTTTATCAATCGTTAATCGCGATAATTTATTTAAATAAGTAATTATATAAACTTAATTATTTTATTCGTCTGTTTATTTCATAGAAATTAATTATTTAATAAATGTTTGATTATATATCTCGAATAAATATAGTTAAAAAAATCATGTCCCACTTACGTCCCATATCTGAGGACGAAATTTTGATGAGAAGAGAGCATTACAAATATTGGAACAAGTTGCCCTGCAGCTACTACCATCCATAGAACCAGTGTTTTACCATTACTTGCCTATAATAAATATATAAATGACAACTGTAGATATGTGTGCCGAGTTAATTGGAATTATGGAAGGAATAAAGGTTGGCAATAAAAAAAGGAAGACGGAGAATAGTTCTTATTTCTGACACCTAGAGTGGATTAGATTTAATAAGACAGAATGGAGTAATTCAAGATGGAAATGTTGTTTCAGTACCTTATATCTTGTAGGAGTGATATTATCCCTCAATGAATACTATCACATCTACGTTTTGTAGGTTACAAAACAGCTGTAGTAACGAATATGCTCGTGAGAAGATGCTTGAGGATATAAATGAATTTGAATTTCTGGATGCCAGAGATGTACTTAGTATGTTTCAGGTAAATCTGTGAAGAACATTTATGGAAATTTCATTTATTGAAAATTCTTAGGGGGTTTGAGTATAATGGAAACCTTGATTGTGAAGGACATCTGAGATTTATATTCGTAAATGGTTCGAAGTTTAGCAGCAGTTTACTAGTATAACATTCAACGTTCTTTCGAGTGCAAGAAATCTGACTGAATTATTACAAGTGAAGAAAGGTGGGTATACGATGATGTATGATTTTGTTAGAATGAATGGTGTAACAGTATGTGGAGCAATGTATGAAAGATCAACATTTCATAATGTAAAAAAAATTGTTAAATTTTACAAATCGCGTCAAGTGATGATATGATAACATAATTAAAATGTTATAATGCTTTAGTGCGTTAGCAAAGTATTCAACACTGAAGTAATTTATATTGTTTTGAATATATGGTTTGAGTATTGCATGAGTATGTGATAAATTATTTTAAATAAATTAATTTAATTGTAATATTTACAAATGTGTAAACAAACAAACGACTAGTTATAATTTAGAACAAATAATAATACTGTGAATATCTACCAGTTAACAATCTTAAAAAGATATCTCCCACTTAGATCCCAAACGGCTGATATCTTCTTGTGAACATTACAAAGTTTTTATCTTATTGCCAGTAATATTTACGATTCTCTAAATTCAGTTTTAATCCAATATTTCAACCGCAAATTTTAAGGATATTTTAATCTTGTTCTTAAGCATGATAACGGCCAATATGAAATCGTTGTTGTTTATAAAAATAAATAAATCTATGGCTTTGAGGCCGTAAACGGTCCTTACCGCGTCTCAACTGATCCCACAAACAATTGTAATGACATTGTAGGTAGTCAGCCCAATGAATGTTCTTACACACAATCGCGTTTTTATGTCATTCAATGCATATTAATTTTTGGTTAATGGCGAGAATCGAACACGAGACCGCAGCGTGATGAGAAACTCTCTTCAACCTGCGATAAAATTGGAAACTCGATTTAATAATCATATTGTCCTTTCAAACGGATTACACACATTTATAAGGTTTTACGTTGTTTAAAGTTGACTTTTGGATCTTGTTACTGGTTACATTATCGATTCTCTAAATTCAATTTTAATCCAATATTTAAACCACAAACTTTAAGTTTTGCATTTTTTAAAAGCATGACAACAGCCAATTTGAAATCGTTGATGTTTTCAAATTGGAAACTCGATTTAATAATCATACCGTTTTTAACAATTGTCCTTTCAAACGGAATACACAGAATTATAAGGCTTTGCGTAATTTAAAGTTGACTTTTGTTGATTATTTTTATAAATTTTACCTTAATGGTTTAATACCTGACAAATGTATGTTTTGCACTTTAGTCTAGATTCTTAAATATATGACTATTTATATATAACGAAAAGTTGATTTTTGCTGAATTCAGAAATGCAACATGAATACTGTTTTATTAAAGATGGCTAGGAACCTAATACGGTTACGTTCTCAATGTCACAAAGCGCCTATGGTGAAAAGCTGAGGGTTACTAATAAAGTACTGAGGTTTTAATATAATGTTTGCAGTGTTCTACTTTCACTAGTAGTTACTCAATGAACTGGAAATATTAGGATAACTAGCAATTCCAAACTACTAATATATGCTTAGTAGTTGAATGAATACGAAAGTATAAGTATTTGCTAGAGAAAGAAACAAGTTCAGACTGCAAAATATTTTATATTACTCCATGAGAAGCATTTTCTATGATAGACCGAACAAAGACCTTATATACAATATTTTCAGAGTGAAGTAAAGATCATAACAGTTCCTTTTAATGAAACACAATATAATGTTAGCCTCGTAACAATATAATCGATGTGCATGATAAAAGAAGAAATAACACGTAGATAACCTTTGGTGTCAGAAAAGGAAACACTCGTAACACCTAAATTAGCCAAAAATTTTACCTTACTTTTACTTACTTCAAAAACAACTTATTATTGGTTAATAAGTTATAAAAACTCGCTAGGTCACTTTGAAACAGCTGGCAATAGAACTACTCTGTGTACACAAAATGTCATTTCTCAATACTAACCAAATCTCTATTGTAACATCATGGTTCAGGAAAACATGGTTCGTAGTTAGCTATTCCGTGGCTATTGCAATATGATCATTTGAGCGTACTAGAACTACTGCGCAGTGTCTCCCATAGTTATTAACACCGTCGTATTTTATTAAACTAGAGTTTCTACTTTGTGGCTACCATCTATGAAAATTTATTAAGTAAAACATATCAGGACAGTCAATGTTAGCCTCTATAAAGAGAGCTTATTAAGGACACAGTTCGAAATCGCATTGGAAGGAGTCCATAGACAACAACGAACGAATGCGCTGATATTGACATTACAAGGTTCAGCAACCGAAATATTGCAGACCCTATCTAGGACCGAGCAGAGCTACGAAAATGTGGAAGAACTACGTTATGATAGAAGCTGTAGAGCTAAGATACAGCGATACTCAAATGCAGGCTCTCCATCACATGCAGCTAAAAACTAGAAAACAATTGGTATGGAGTCTTTGCAAGAATTGAAGGGAAGAAATGTTTCAGTCGGATAGAGTGAGAAAACTAGAAACCACCGATGATTCAACGAAACCTGCTGGGGTAGAATTACTGGAAACAATGTAGAATCTCAAGGAAAGTAGGAATAGGACAATTCACAATGAGACATACCTGGTTCCAAAAGATGACGGAGATATGGAAAGGTTGAGACATCTTTAATGAAATTGTAAACTATTCGTGACAGTCACCAGTTAGCAGAAAGAAGACCCGAGTAAACAACGATAAATTTTGTGATTGCTGCAGGGTTGAAGAGAGAGAACATGTGTAATGAACCATTGGTATAGTAATACGGATTAGATTGAAAAGTCCCAAAGAAGTTGGCCAGATCGCTTTAAGGACGAAAAGGTGGAAGAGTCCATCAAGTGAAACACATGGTGTTTGGTTAGGCAAAGGTTTTAATGGATATCGATATATATGAGATATTGGATTGACATAGCGCAATGATTCAACGCTGTGATATCTATAAGAAAACCGGTCCCTCACCGAGGCTACAATCGGATTTGGGTACTCAATACACAATAAACAAAATAATGAACGACATCATATATCGATTTGCGAAAGAACCACGGGCAAAGAGATTAGGACCGTACCATTGAGGACACGACGTTTTTATTCGGGGCGAACACAATTAAGCTGTGGGTAGTGTAACGAATATGTCTCTCGTAAACGTCATAGAAGTTAAATGTTAACCAGTGAAGTGTTAAATTCGTTAATGTGTAGTGTAGTCTAGTGTCATGGCCCCACCAGTGACAAGTGACTAGTCTCACAATTTATTAAATGGAATAGACTAGCGTCTGAATAGTCAATATAGCAGTATCATGGTTTTCTATGGCCATTCCACTGATGGTGTGTATAGCTCTTACTTTAGCAATAGTGATTGTATATCACTGTTTGACCAATCAGTTGTGAACTCCAACAAATATAATGAAGGATCACTCCCATAGATCCCACTCCCATCATCAATCCCATGTTGTTATATTAATCCAGTTAACGAAAGGCCATCGCGGCCATAGTACTTATAATAATAATTTAACAAACTATTTATCATATTGACACACATTAGTTTAATTATTGTGGATAAATAATATAAACCATATATTTAAATAATAAAAATAATTGGGGACACACACCAACAACAACAGCTAATATTAAATTTATTTTATTTATGAAACATTTAATTCACGTTATTGCTGTTTGGTGACCATTATTATGCGTAACTTTTTTGTTGTTGCAAATTTAAATGAATTTTTAAAATTTATTTAAATAATATTGATTAAAATTAAATTATATTGTTATTTTATCATTACAAATAAATAACTTTTGGTACAACTATTTACTCCCAGCATTTATATATTATATGTATTTGGAGTTATGTATGCACATAAATTTTCATAAATTGAGGTGCTATAAACATAAATAAATTGGAATTGTTATTTATGCAAATATATATTGTTACTTGGTTTTGACAAGACTCACTGATAAGGAACATCGAATTGATGTATCGTAACGAAGAGTAATTGCTAGTGGACACCTAAAAGTTTTCAACTAGGTCCTCATTTTTATGGTATTTTTAAACATTCAAGCGTATACTATAGCCTTTATGTACATACTTTATCGTTTGATCGAGTTATTGGCTTGCTTGAAATTTATGGAAATGCTTAGTGAAGATGTTTCATAGTACTTGGAATGAATCATCCGTAGCGAAAATAGTTGATCAGTGAGTAGATCTCGAATAGCAGCTGACCGATATCTTAAGGTATGTGCAATTCGGTGACTCCGTTAAAGAAATCACGCCAATTGTGCTCATTATACTGAATTGTTGTACTTTTAACACCTCATCCTTTCCCCATTCGCGCTTCCTCTGTCTACAAATTCGTTAAGCTGTTCTCCTTGAAAGAAATGCTTTATTATGGGCTAGTTTTCACTATAACGAGAGTGTGCTGGATGGCATCGACAACCGAGGTTTTCAATACTTTCCGGACACTGTTCACTTCATCAGACTGGTAATAAGATTGCTGACAAGATATTGACATCTTTGTTGCGTTTCTTTATTTATCAGACCTTCACACGAGAATCGTGTTGTCTATTCTCCTAGCATCCCTTACTTTTGTACGAAAACCCATCATAGCTGGACGGATCTCGAATTGCTTATTGCCTATGAAACTCTGGCAGATTTTAAATTGTATGTCTTCTGGGACGATAATTACGGCGTAAAATTAACGATCTTGAAGTTGCCAATCACAAACTAAAATACAAACTATTTTAATAATTTGTAAACGTTGTTCGTTCGTGAACTTCATTAAAATGAAAATTTTAACTTTACTGAATGTTTTGACACTGACAGTGTAATTTATTTAAGGGTGCCATCACATGGCATGTATGTAATTAAACAGATTACCTGGCAACATAGCAAGTCAGCTTCTGTTGAATTAAAGAAGTTGCTCAGAAAATTGTATATGAACTTTACCTTCTTGATGGTTTGGTTTCTAAACACACCTGCAGAGCGTGCATCTATATCTCGCGTAATTTTAATGCCTCTCTCATTGAAGTATATAGCTCGATTGCTATTGCAGCTGCACGCACACTACTCACTACTATTAACTCTCAAACTGTAGTATGGTTATCAGTGAGGCATCAGTGTACTTTTCGTATGATTCCGTCACTCCACCTCCTTCAGTATATTGTTTGACATTGCAACCTGACACTGAATCTACAAATTATTCAGCTGCATTATGAAAATTAGCGTCTTACGAGTAAATGGTAATGTGTTTTGTGCGCTTAGAGCAACTTATGGTCCACATAATCGAATGTACAATTCGTTATTAAAGTCAAATTTTCATAATTGGATAATAAGCGACCACTTCGCTAGCTTGATTGTCGTATGCAACAAATCGGCGTATTGTACGAAAAGATCTTGCTTTAAAAGCACATTAAATTTAATTCAAGTCGATCGACCTTCAAAACTATCACCGTTTGCCTCTTTAGGCTTTTGAAAAGCTTGAAGTAGATCCACTGTTTTCAGCATGAGACCCATTTCTGGCTTAATGCTACGCTAATAGCCCAACTGTCGTATTTAGGCTGAAGTATCAGTCCGTATGTTTTCAAAAAAGTGGTCGGCCAGACAGTAACTATCAAGTCATGATACCGTTATCTATTTGCTGTATAAAATTTAATCTCGTGATTTTGACGACATTTGGATCCAACAAGGCAGCGCTACTCATAAGACAACCCGTGAAATAATGGCTTTATTGCGAGAACATTTTGGTAAACATTGAATAGGGCACCTAGATCACGAGACATCCTAGCTTTAGACATTTTCCTTTGGCACTACGTAAAGTAAGCCGTGGATAAGCCGGTTACGATTAAGGAATTCTTTAAATCGATTCTTTGAATCGACATTTCGATGGCCGCTATCTCTCGCTCTGAGCTCTTCTAGCGCTGGCTTGTTGGCATAGCCATAGCCATACTTTAATGTAGTACCATAAAATAAGTCTAGAACTCACATGATGAAGTTGATGATGAAGATGACTGTCATATCATGTGTTAACTCACATGATATGACAGTCATCTTCATCAACTTGGCAAAACAGGTTCAATGACACCACCAGCATGAACCATTTAACAGTAATTATACAGTGTTTCGTGAAGCACGTGAGATGATTCATCTGACCAATAACACATATTCTGTTTGCTGACGGAGCTGTTTATCCAAAAGTGTGCTTCATCATTGAATATTATTTTAGGATCTTCTTCCAATTTCATATGATCCAGTATCGTTAGTTGTTGTGTAAGATCATTTCGCAAAATTCGCCAATGTGTGGTCTGCTCAATTCTTGAGAACATCGTGGAATCGACTGTATAGGTTCAATTGCCACGAACGCTTGAACAAGCATATTCTAGGTAATTCGATCAACCCGTTGTCTTACTGTCACGAGAACATACAGCAGCAAATATTTAGACTCAAATTTTTTCACTTCTTTACTGGGACGATAATTGGGACCAAAAATTTAGGTTGACGTTCGTGTACTTCACCATCATGAAAATATTGTCTTTACTCAATGTTTTGACAATTACTGAACAATGTAGTCAAGTCCCAAATGCAAAATGCCAATTTGTACTATAAAGTTGTTCCAACATAAATTTCGAATTTTAATTAAACCGAAAGTATACTCGGGCCAACACGTACACATTTTTTGCCCGCATTGAAATACATCCAACAGCTGGTCCAGTTTCTGGATAAAATATGATGTGGTGGTTAACAATATCAACATTATTTCGTAACCCCACATCTTTCATTACTGACCCCCATCAGGTGCATTATAAAAATACTTTCTAACTCTTTTGTTTTATATTCTACAACAATGTCTCACCTCTCCCAAACAATACGATACATATGCCAACAATTAAGTATTCAGGAATACAAAAATAAATTCTAAATTAACATTTTCACGAAAAGAACAAAAAGAAAAACAAAAGAACAAAAAAATCTTGCCATTTTTTTTACGGCACTACAATTTTATTTGTCGAAAACGACGAGAAAAAAAATTCTCGTTCCATATCTTACAAAAATTGTACAGAAGAATTTTCCACGACAAAAATGTAACAATATACCGAAAACTTTATCATCAGCGCGCAGACATTTACATTTTTTAGTTAATTAAATTGTTTTTATTACACGAAATTAGAAAAAAAGAATCGAAAAGGTAAAAACACCATTTGTAAGTTGGTACGAAGACAATGATGGTATGAAAATGTAAAGGGGTTTCCAATAAGAGATTTCATTAAGATATTTACAAAAACGAGTATTTCTTAAGAGAAATCAATGAATACTTATTTCATTGCAAAGGGCTTCCCATTCGTTCAAATTTTCATTTGAAAACGATATCAGCCAAATGGTACACGGCTACGCTTGCAGCACCATATCCTCGATATCTTCACAAATTTCACTTAAAGATCTTGAATCTATTGTGGAGCATTGGCATAGACCTTATATTTCACATGACATTTCTTGCAAAATTATGATTGTTTCATTGGTTGTGTGGCAACGTAGCGCCATCTTGATGAAAATAAACGCCGTCCACATCAATATTTTCCAATTCTACCGTTACAGTTGCACCAGCCTCATTTTCGACAAAGTATAACATCCAATCACACCGCCAGCTCAAAAACCGCACCAAACAGTGACACGTTGAGGATGGAGAGTCTTTTCAACATTCTTGGATTTTTTGAACCCTTAATGAGACAATCTTATTTATTAACGTAGCTTTCGAGGTGAGGTAGGCCTCATCACTCTTGAGCGATACACACGGTTTCGATTCTTCACACCACTTACTTGTCCCAACAGCTCAAATTTTTCCACACGTTTCACTATTGCCGGCCGAGAAGTTGTTTACTAGGACTAAAAAGTGCTTTAGTTTTGCGAACTGGTGACCTCAAACTGTGAATTTAAACGCATGGTTGAAGCGTGTACCGTACCATTTTTAGTAATAGCAAAGTTTTTATTTGTCAAATGTCAAAAGATGGCAACTTTAAAATTGACATGCAACTTCTTATTAAAATTAGTTGTATGGAACGCCAATGGGCGCTACATGAACTAGAAGTACAAAACTTTCTTGTTGAAAACTTTACAAATATGAGTTACCTCAATACCTCAGGATACACCATCTACGATACTAAGCATCCTAGCGGGAAATCACATGGTGGAACTGCTAACATCACATGGTGAATAACCCACTAGGGAAGGACATATCCACGCAACTAGCATTTGTCTAGAAGAGTGCTGAGGAAAATGCATCATATCTGCGGTTTATTGCCCACCGAGACACTCAATTAAGAGCGAACAGTTTGCGAATTACTTCAAATTCTAGGAGATAAGTTCATAACAGGAGGTGACTACAAAGCCAAGCATATTCAATAGAGTTCGAGATTAATTTCTACGAAAAGAAAACAACTGTGGGCATGTATACAGAATGAAAAGATGGATCACATATTTACTGGCCACACAACCTACTGGCCAACTGAGGCAAAAAATCCCCGATTTACTAGACTTTTGCGTAACAAAGGGTATACCTAGAACATTAGGCCGAAACGTGCTACGATTTGCCTTCTGATCACTCTTTACTCGCAAGTTCTTAGACTAGCACCATCTAGATTCCTGACGAATCAACATACTAATTGGTCTCTATTTAAGTCTACAACAACCTGGAAATGTTCTTTAAATATTCCTTTTAAGGCAAAATATGAAATTGATGTAGCGGTACAACAACTAACTAATATTCTACAACAAGCTGCTAAGATCGCTACACCGATCAACTCTGCTTTTAAAAAACACAAAATTTCTTAGAATATTCATCAGCTTAATGGCACAACGGTTATAAGGCAGGCAATGAACTCCACAGGTCACCTACTCTTAAATCAAGTTTAAATAAAGCTATTAATATCCTGCAAATCGATTTGTTAAAAGAACGTGACGGAATACTTCAACATTACCTCAACGGATTTCTCACGATGGAAAGCCACATACGTAAGCGAAAACGATCAACACTCTCATTCTTTCAATACGGCTGTCTGACGAAAGCTGGGTAAGAAGTAATGTAGAAAAAACAAATATATTTACTAAACACCTTAGCAAAGTGTTTAAACCTCTGAAAGTAAGCCAATCAAATTCAAGTGGCGCAATGTGAAACAAACGATCAAGGACAACATCGATGTAAAAAAGGCACCCGAACGGACCTGCTATGAAAAGTGGAAAAATGCTGTCAAATCTACCGGACAAATGTATCAAATAATTAATTTTTTTTCTCAAGGCTATAATGAAACCAGGTCACTTTCCAGAAATCTGGGAAACTTCAATTAATATAATGATTCCGAAACACTCATATCACCCAATCAGCTTAACCCACACTCTCAAAGCTGTTCGAAATACTGCTCTTGCCAGAACTTAAGCCAATTCTGAAAAAGAACAAAATCATTCAGGATCATAAATTTGTATTTAGAGGAGAAAACGGAACCGTCGAACAACTTTACAGAGACGTATATAAAATCAGAAACTCCCTTGAACAAACAAAGTACTGCTCTGCAGCATTTCTATAGATATACCCCAAGCTTTCGATAAGGTATGGCAAAAAAGGACTTCTAAGTTTGTCAAAATTATCCACAAGTTTATATGATATTCATGCCGGAGTACCTCAAGGCAGGGCACTAAGCCCAGTGTTGTAATTAATCTATACATCAGATACTGCAATCCCAGCTGTCCATCAAAATCCCACGATAGCAACGAGAATTCTACAAGAACATTTAGATAAAAACGAAAAAGGGAGAATTATGGCCAATGAGCATAAATCTGCGCACATTAAATTCACAATCCGTAAGCTCACCTGCCCGCCTGTCAGACTAAATAAAATAACTAAGACTAAGAAAAATGACATTGAGCGTCAACAAACCAAAATTAAAATGCGTCAAACTTAATTGGTTTATTGGGTGAAACTCAAAGTTAAGTCCAGACTGTAAGGTTTTGCTGTACAAAATGATATTTAAGCCCATCTTTTTTTTTCAGTCACGCAGGCTCAATTGGCCCATTGTGAAATCCCTTCCCAGGCGAACACTCTCAGTCCCGGAATCTGTTTGTTCTGCTTATGAAGTCCAGGATATCCGGTATCATCAAGGTCGTCAATTGGTCCTCAAATAGGAATTTTGATCCGAAGCAGTGCAGTCTATGGGAAGAGTATGAAGAACATGAGCACAAAAAGTGCTCAACAGTTTCTTCCTCCCCGTCCTCACACTGTTCGCAGAAAGAGGTGTTACGTATTTTCATTCGAAACATATGACTATTCAGGGAGCAGTGCCCCGTGAGAATGCCCAGTAAGATCCTTAAAGTGCCTCTATCATAGTTTAAGAAAGACTGGGATATTTACTGGTTTACCGATCCAAAGAAGATTTTGGATAAACGATAAGAGATGAGATTATCGCATCTCTTTTGGTGCAGATCTCTCAAAGATGGATGTCGCACATAATCGGGCCAATTTATCGGCCAAAATATTCCCTTTGATACTCATGTGACTGGGTATCCAGTGGAGTCTAACTTTATTCAGCCTGCCTAGTCGATTTAAGGCACTTATCGTTTCCAAGACAAGTTTCGATGAAACATTATTGGAATCGCCTTTAGGGCAGCCTGGCTGTCAGAAAGAATGCAGATACGACGATATCTGCAATTTATCCCTTTTATAAAGAGTTCTGCTTTCAATATTGCAGCAGTTTCTACCTGAAAAACAGTAGCGTACCTACCAAGCGGGATAGATAATTTAACCTCAGGTTTTTGTATGTATAACCCTGCACCAGCTAGATTACGGCATACTGATCCGTCGGTAAAGATTAACATAACGTTGCCGGAGGGGTAGGATTGGCTGTTATAGTCCCATATGTGATTTCAAGTAATTCCCGAAGACGTGCTTCGTCACCATAATGTCTGAGGGCATGTGAGCAGTAATGTGCTGGCCTACCGCTCTCTCTATATTTGACAGCAGACCCACAGCCATCTCAAGAGCTGCAGTGGGAGTGGTGTGCATAGCTCCTACTATACCAAGACAAACAAGTCTTAGAGGTTTCTCTCCAATCCCGCTCGTTGTTCTAGGCCACCAAATGAATACGGCAAACGAGACTATGGGTCTGATCACTGAAACGTATAGCCAGTACACGCGTCTAGGTTTCAGGCCCCATGATTGACCAAATGACTGTTTGCATTTCCAGTAAATGTTGCATGCTTTATTGCATTTCTCTTCTATATGTTTTTTCCAAGTAATCTTCCGATCTAACCAGACCCCCAGATACTTGACTTCCGAAGAGAGTGAGATCGTATGAGCCCCGATTTTTGGAAGTATAAAGTTTCCAAGACCCCTGCGTCTAGTGAAGAGAACCATCTCAGTTTTCCTAGGATTGACTGAAAGACCCTGCGGTCACTTCACCAGGCTACAACTATGTTGATCGCAGTTTGCATGCGATCACATATTATATCCGTATATTTACCTACCAGTATTGTGGCGATATCATCAGCATAACCCTGGCAGAAAAATCCGTTGTCGTTTAGTTGGACTAGGAGTGAGTTGACCACAAGACACCACAAGAGCGGAGACAGTACTCCTCCCTGAGGACATCCCTTTCGGGCGGTCACCGTCGTCGTATCACTACCTAAGTCTGCAGTAATTGTTCTTAACCTAAGCATGACGCTATAAATAAGTGTGGTCTCTATGCCATGTCTTTCAACTGCAGAGATCATTGCATTGAAGGACGGATTGTGAAAAGCGCCTTCAATATCCAGATATGCTCCCAAGGCAAATCTTTGTTGTCCAGTGATTTTTCAATCTGTCCAACGACTTCATGGAGTGCTGTTTCAACAGATCTGCCTTTCTGGTATGCGTGTTGTTTGTCGTGTATGGGATTTACCAATAGTGCATTATCCCTAAAATGCCTGTTAACCAAATCTTTCTAAGCATTTAAGTAGAAAAGAGGACAGGCTGATAGGCCGAAAACTGTTTGCCTGATCATATCTAGGCTTTCCATCCTTTGGGATGAACACTACCCTGACTTTTCTCCAAGATCTTGGAGCCCATCTGGACATATGGTATTCAGCTGTGTGGCTACGCGTGTTCTTCCAATATAATAAATCTGGAAAGAATGCAGTCACGAATACTTCGAACAATGGTGAACCTATCCTGGTAAGTATACGCAATTCAAACCTACGTCATGATTTACTTATCGATACTGTAACGATACAATTCAACAGTACAGCAAAAACTAGTTTGTCACCCCAACAAATTAGCGAGAGAACTATTAAATAGGCCAAGAAATAGGCAACTAAAAAAATGGATCCTCTGGATCTAACTAGGTGATTCAGGTTTTCAAGATTCAAAAATAAATGTCGTAGGCAGTAAAAAAAAAATTGGCAGTCGCCCAAATATCAGGCTATTCAAAATGAAACCTCTTATTGGAAAACCATTTACATAGTGAGACACTCGTCGTTGACTTAAACTTCTACCACATAGATATTTTTGTACTCATAGTTGGTTATGGTACAGGTAACAGAAGTTAAAAAAAAAACAAAAATAATTTATTTTATGTGTACATAAACAATTGAAGAAAAACAATTTTCCTACTTGTTATTGTTGTGTGTTGATTTTCGTAACTGTCGCCTTTTCTTATTCTTAGTGACATTATCACCATTTACACATTTCTTGTGTATATAATTGGCCTCAATCTATGTCTTGGCTTCTATACTGTTACTCTACTAAAGTCATATCCTAACCTGTGTACCGATTTATCCAGAGTACGAGTAAGTAGGGAAATATATTCAAGTAAAGCTCGAATTTCTTTAAACGAATATGATTACGACATGTGCGTTTTATTATATTATACAGGGTGGTATGATGTCTCTCTTATACAGAAATTGGAAGAAACGAAAATTATTAAATATTCCTTCTAGCAAGAAGTGTTTTTCACATTGTGTACACACACACACACAGATTTACAAATCATGTTTACACAATCATGTAAGAGAGTATGAAGGGAAATTTCTTAAAGATGTATAAGGGCGTACTAATAAGAAGAAGAAGTGGTGGAAAAGTTAAATTAATTTTACTATTTAAGTTTATTAAAGAAATGTGGATTATATAACGGCACTCGAGAGCATCAGGAATTGTATGAACTATATTGGTATAATTTTTACAATTACTCAGGTTTTCCAACCACAGTTATAACCAGTCTGTTTGGATTTCTGGACTAAGCTCGCATTCGTAAAATTATAAAACGTATACGACTTTAAGATTTGCACTTTGAACATGGAGAAAACCATCCGAGAAACTTGATCGGCAATAAAAAGTGATCATGTGTCGAACAGCTATACATTATTACGACGTGAAGTTGGTGTCCGTAAACACTTTTTTTTTATTTTGTCATCATTTATGCTCGATTAGTCAATTGTGATATCCTTTTCCGCAGATAAAAACTCACAGTCCCGAAATCTGTTGGTTCTTCGAATGAGGCCCAAAACATCCGATATATTTAAGGTCGTCAGTTGATACTCAAATATGCATCATGATACAAAGCAGAGCAGTCTTTAGGAAGAGTATGAAGGTCAGGAGAAATGCTCAACAGATTGTTCTGCTCCTTCTCCACTGTGCGTAGTTTGCCTTGTTTCGCATTTTCATTCGGAACATGTGATTATTCGGGGAATAATGTCCCGTGAGAATACCCAGCAAGATCCTCAATGTCATCATAGTTCAAGAAGTTACCAAGAAGATGTGGGATATGTGACAACGGATGAGCGTGTCCCGAAAGTGATAATCGATATCTCTCTTATGTTAAGAGATAATAACGGCATCACTAGAGTGGGTCAGGTCTCAAAAACTGGAAGCTGCATCATATCCATGTGACTGGATATCCAGTTAAGTCTAACTTTATTCATACTGTCTATATTCGATTCAAGGCAATTATCGTCTGCAAAATAGGTTTTGATGAGGCAGTATAACAATGCAGTCAATTACCTTTAGAGCAGCCTGGCTTTCAGAAAAATAATGTCGCCTCAAGATTTAGCATGTATAGTCCAGCAAGCATGTGAAGTTATTCCAGTATTTCATCCCAGAAAAAATAAAAAATTTTGTATTGGGTAAAGTGAGGAAATCTTCAAGAAGACGAAGCTGCGATGGGCAACCATCTCAGCAACAGTGATGGATTTTTACCATCTAAAACCACACACCCTCGCTATCTAGTCATAGTAAGATGTTCATATCTAGCACGCTCTAAGCGTCTCAGCTCCTTCAGTACTACTGCTGCCGTGTGAGTCACAGCATTCAACTTTTCTTCAGACGCAATCATCAGTTCAACTATGTTGTCGGGTGTTGTTCTCTGCCCTAGGACATCCCAGTTAAAAAAAAGTTAAGTTGATGTGGCTGCTATCGCACACTTAGACCAAATTTGATCCGTTGTGATACCACTCTATACGGCTATAGGTCCGAGTCTTTCCGTAGAGCCATCTGCGCATTGCATAGCTCCATGTCAGTCCTATAGTACTGACATGGAAGATGGGCCGGCCCAAGGATTCTAAACACGACAGAGGATCCAGATTATGTTTATTTTTCACCACCGATCGCACCGCCCAAACGATCGAAGGTGAAAAACCCATTTTGAGGACATCCCAGAGATCTCTCCGAATTGTATGGAACCGTGGGCATCGAAAGAAAATATGTTCCACATCTTCTTGTGATCCATTGCAGGTTGGACATTCTGGAGTGTCGGCATGTTTAAATCTGTGTATGTATGTACCAAAACATCCATGCCGACATAGCAACTGTGTCAGATAGTAATTTACTTCGTCATGTCGCCTTTGTATCCACTTTTCGATGGATGGTATCATAGGACAATTCCATCGGCCTTTTTCTGAGCTATCCCAGCGCCTTTGCTGTAGGTATAATTTCTTCCTTTCCTTTGCAAGTAGTTCGATGGGGATCATCCCTGCAATAACAAGTGTCGCATCATCAGATATTTGCGAAACCCACATATCACTCTTAAAGCACCTAGGAGGTGAACCGATTGCAACTTGCATCTATACGATTTAACATCCATCGCATCGCTCCATATAGGTGATCCATATATAGGATGATGGATGTTACCATATTTGCCAGCAGAATCCTTCGACGAGATACCGAAATGTCTCAAATTATAGAATTTCATATGGAACTATCTGAACGCAGCTCGATTTTGCCAATTCCATCAACCGGATGGTTCTATTATCAATTGGTGCAAAATTATAGCATAAAATACATGAAACTGAAAAAAAAACTGGGATGGGATGATTAAGTTTCTTTTTATTATTATTTATGTTGCGAATTTCGGATAGAACGAAAAAACTGGGATGAAATAGAAAAATGTTGCCTGATGCAAGTTTTTATATTTTCTGGGATCAAATACTGGGATAACTTCACATGCTTTAGTCTAGCCTAAGGACCAGTCAGATTACAACATACTATAATCAAGTGAATCAGTATGCTGTAATCTGACTGGTCCCGTATTTGACAGTTATGTCATATGGGCAGTTACAATGAGGAAAACCAAATGCGTATATAAATTAGCCCACCTTTCTTTCATATTTAGAAAAAATTGCAAGTAGAAATTTATTAAAGGATCACTACCTGCACTACCACTAACATATAATACAACGCAGAATTTTGTGATCTTGTTGCTAGGCTGATGAACTGAACTCTTCGTTGATGCTGCTCATCAGACTTTCTGATGTATACTCAAAAAATAATCTAAAAATGATTAGTTTGTTGACGAGGACGAAATATAGTCTCTATTGAACAGGAATTTGGGCAAATTGGCGAAATAAGATGTTGTATTGAGTTGTTTCACTTTTACGAGTAGTAAAACGACTACTTCAATGACGAATCGATTTAATAATGTAAGACAGTGATGCCAACTGTCATTTGGTAAAGGGTTTGAAACCTATCGCATCTATTTTGCCGCTTATATTACGTATACCTCCTAAATACCTGCAAAGACTTGTGAGTCTGTATATTGTGGGATTTATGCATTCTAGAACATCTGCAGCTTTTGAAATGGCGCTGAGTCTGTTGTCGTTTGATCTTTATACCAGAAGGTATGTAACACTTACAGCCGCTTACCTACAGGAGAGTGACAAACATTCCACTGTTTGGCACTATAAATATGATTCAGTTGGCCGGTTACATAACTGCCACATGCCCTCGGACACTTTGAACTATGACCATATTTGTGTCAAATTATTTAGTGTACTTATCCGCGTAAGGTATAAATATAATCAAAAGACTCATCATACCTTTGTGACGGAAGTATAGTAATATTTACGTATTGATGAGGATACTTAGTAATCTGGCTGATATAGCGGCCTATAGATACACCACATCTTTCAGGCAGTAATTGCTAGAATTTTGAGAGCAGCATGCTATGAAATGGAGATATACTGAAGAGATGTATCAGTGTATGTCAAGACAGTTTTTTTTATTTACAGAACCGTTTCCTCTAAACTACTCGTAGGTTGGGAGATAATACCTACCTTGAAACGAATTGCCAATCTGAATGAAGTCCAACTTCACTGGACTACAAGACGCATGTATATGAAAGGAATCGTTGTGGGTGTTAACTTGGCCGTGTAGAAACATCTTCCACTTATGGACGGGATCTGAACTAGCCCCAGGTGTAGCGTGGTTATCTCTTAAAAATATTAACTATCAGTTTAAAGGTCTGCATTATGATCTTACTTCTACTTGCACTATATTATGATCTTACTTCTACTTGCACAATGATATACGTGTCTTTAGAGTCTTGCTGAGTATTCTCACTGGACTCTCAGTATTCTTTGCGTTATCACATGTTTCGATTGAAAATCTAGGATAAAAAGCTGAACAGCACTTCCTGTGCTTTTGTCCTGGATTTTCTCTCCACGAACTGTATTGCTTAAGATTAGTTCTCCTGTTTTTGGATCAACTAACGACCTTCAAGATAACGGATATGTTAGTCTTGGACCAGCGGTTGTCACAAACGGCCAATATGATGATGGATATATGCTGTCCGAACCGTAAAGGTTGACCATCGATATTTCTTAGTTATTAAGTGACCACGTTTTTGTTGATATAATAAAATTCCATTGGTTGAACATATTTTCATTTTGCTCTATCTTGAACAACTCAAGTTCCGGTTGCAATCAACACATATAGCCAATATAACTTTAGGAATGTTGAATGTTTTTGTGTCGGGATTGTGCTTGATATTGTGAAATCATGGTGATCGCAAATTATCCATTTTTCATCGTACTTTTGTATCGAAACGCAGAACATTGACGTTGAGCCGCAGAACATCGTTACCTAAACATGTAAGTGCTATGTTTCTCTCTATTTCTATGTTTAGATTTTTAAGGAATCTGACAATACTGCTTGCCCGTGTCAATATTGATCCAGTGGGACTTATTATTCTGCCTTCAAGATGGTTCAGCCTGAAGTGAACAATAGCCATACAATATGTGACCCATTTTGATACCTCATTATTTGACCTCCACGCTGCGTTGTCCAACTTGTGTCCTCAAATTTGTTTCCGGATGATAATCGAGGTAGGCAATAATGGGTCTCATTTTTATTAATTCCAGCACTCACGTAAGACTTAACTTATTCCTGGTTGCCAGGTATTTTATCGAGTTTACTGTCCCAAACAAGCTTTGACCAAAAACTGATTGAGCTGAGTGCATTTAGAGCTGCTTGGCTGTCCGATATAATGAAAGTCGTTGCACAAATAGGGTTTTGGTTAGATTATTCTTTGCATCAGGGTTTGAGCTTTATTGCATGCATTACTCGTTGAAAAATACGATGGCGTTCACCTCCAGGGACTTGAACTAGGACGATTAATGTCGAAAGACGTCTATCTCGTCCATCTTTGATTCATTCGTATACCATACACTCATCCCGATCAGAGAATATCATATTTAAAGGTTTGTGGAATTCTGTTTTGATTGGCATACAGTGGGCAGGTGGTCGTGATATTCGATTATAATTTTAAGATGATCCACCAATTTGTCTGTTTTTTCATTTCAGATTGTATCTTTAAAGTCAATATAGGGTCAACATAATAAACTATTACATGAGAACATACAAAACAATTCATATCCGACAATGTGTCTGAGCGCATGCATCGTAAAAATTTTACAGTTCAGTCACGTGTTAAACGATTAAGGATGTAATTCTAGTATCTGCTTTGGGTCCCAAGTATACTATATGTCAGATTATTTTTTTCAATATCAAGTGGGAGGTTATTAAACAAGGACGGGGAGATTACACTAAAAAAATATTTGCGAAGATCCAGTTTAAATTTTGGAACCAACTTTATAAATAACCCGTTAGACTGCAGGTTATAATCTAAATGATTTATAAAGTCATTTCCACTCATATTATAAAAAAGTCTCAAAACCTTGAAAACAAACATATGGTGCAGAGGTAAAATATTTAAAGCTTGGAAAATAGGCCAAGAAGGCGAAAGCCTATCTTTGAAACATATAATTCTGATAATATGTTTTTGTCGTACATTTAATGCATATAAGGTAGTGTTGCACGCACAACCCCAACAAGCAAGACCATATTGGAGAAGAGAGTCAACTAATGCAAAATACACTGTTCGCAGGAGATAGTTAGGAGTATACATACGTAAAACATACATTTTGCGAGCCACCAAACGCAATTTGAATTTTAGGCTGTCAATATGCTCCTTCCAGCTCAGGTTTTCGTCAATATTAACACCCAAGTATCTAAAATCATGAACATTTTCGATCGGAACCATTAGAAAAACATCGTAGGTTTCTATTGCATTCAGACACGTGATAGTTCACTCCGGCTATTTTAAACTGGTGCTTCCTAAAGTGCAGCAGTTTAGTTTTTTCACTAAGACGCATGTTATGAGCTGACAACCAGTGGGATAATAGATCTAAGTCGTGATTGATTGAAATAACATTTTGCTGAAAGTTTGAATTAGCATAACTTAACGAGAGGTCGTCAGCGAATGAATTAATAGAACCGAAGAAACGTTGTCTAAAGATTCCATTTATGTACACTAGGAATAATAAAGGTCCCAGGACAGAGCAGACTATGGTCAACCCTATCAAACGCCTTAGTCATGTCCACGAACAGGGCCGAGACCTTAAGCCCCAGGTCGATAGAATTTGTGACAACCGCCAAGAATGCCAAGAGAGCCATTTCAGTACTTTTTTTTTCTCTAAAACCAAATTGTAAATCAGAGAGAATTAAGTTTGCATTCAAGAAGTCCATAACTCTTCTTTTCATGTTTTCTAGTATTTAAGAGAAAACTGATTAAAGTGAAATTCGGCGATAATTATTCAAGCACGCTTGATCATTTTTCTTGTAGATTGGTATAACTACTGCACGTTTTAATGAAGCAGGAAAGACACCTGATTTCACACTTAAATTGAAAATATGCGCCAGAACATTTACCAGATAGCAAGCTATTTTCTTAATGACGATATTAGTTACACCTTCTAAACCGGGTGACGAAGAGTTTTTCAGCGTATTAATTGGATTGCCATTTTCTAATACGATACTTTCAAAATCAGCAGAAGACGAAAAAGTAGTAGGACCACCATTATCACCAACGCTTGTAAAAAATTCGTTGAATTTGTTTGAAATATCATACGCGTCAGTAATATTTGTTTCTGTTTCGTCTATGATTACATTAATACACGCTTTATCTGTTTGCCCACAAATGATTTCATTGACTAATCTCCAATTTTTACGAGCATCTTTGGCATTTTCTTGAAAGCGTATGGTGTAATATTGTTTCTTGGTAGTTGTGATTTTTTGATTAACTAACTCGCAAAGTTTCAAACTATAACTATTCAGTCTCAGATAAGACGGATTGTTAAGGCATTCAAAACATTGAAGTTACAATTTAAGTACGGTGCACATCCCGTAACAATCTAAACATAAATAGTAATAATTTATAACTCCTAATAAATACTTTTATATAATATTTGCTTATATATTGAATTATATTTTATATTGTTACTTACATAGTGCATGTATATAGTACTCATACAAATAATTATAATTTGTTATATATCTAAATAAAAATATTGGTTTATATAATTGTAATAAATACTATAGGCATAAAGAAATTATATTTATATAAATAAAATTGTATGTATATACATGAACAAAAATATATAAACAGTCAATGTATATACAATTATAAATGTACATGTAACATAGCCTATGTACTTATATTATATACAAGCCATAAGCTTCTTGTTTTTAAAATTATAAAAATATAGATCATTAGTCTTGTAATTTTGGTATATTAAAAAGGATCGTTTGTTTATACAACGACAATTTAACTCTTCGATACAAAATTATAATAATTTATATAATAAAAATTTATTTATTAAAACTTATAAAATATAATCACGTCTTCGAGTTATAAGTTTCTTCGAGTGTTTTTTCTTAAATGGAATAGTTGGATTAAACTTAAATTCTTCGAACCACTATTACCATTTATTTGGTCCTTCGAGCCGGATGTGGCATTCATATCTATGTAAAGTTAATTAAACAGTGCATATTATATATTAAATATTAAAACGTGCTAGTAAATAAATCAAGTGACTGTGCTTATAAATTCCGTTCGTTCATGCGGTAAAACAGTTCGCCGTTTACAATTAATAAAATTAGGTTAAAGTTTGCAATCTTCGAAATCAGAATTTGTGATACCATTTTGTTTACAAATTTGTAACCAAATTAATTAATTTTCTTCGTTATTTGGTATCGAAATAAGACAAACTAGTACAATATTCATCGCATACTTTAAACGGCATTACTGGTAATTGTGTTGGTGCAGTTTACTATTAATTTATTTCGTGAAGTGCCACACAAAAATCAGTTATTATTTATCGAATGTGAGCAGTTATTTATACCGGTATACGTACAAGTTTGGTGAAGTTGTATGCTGAGATTTGCACAGAAGTCTTCAAACACGGATTTATTATAAAATTACCCAAACTATCTTCGGAAAGCAGTGAAAGCAGCTGGATATAATTTTGATTCTTCGGTATCGTATGCTTCCTGAAACAAACTACAATATTAGTCGAATCAACTTTACGACTTTTCTGGTAAAACGTGGTGAGTGTCCAGTCTATTAACCACCAAGGTCTACTAACAATTCATCGAGGTCATACATCATATGCAGTTGCAGTTCAACGCTTCTTAACACCGCAAAGCAACGGTTACCATTTATTTTGGTTATCGTTATATTCGTCGAATTCCCATTTGTGGCTACCTGCGTTCTATTTCGAGAATCCGAACAATAATATATTGCTGAGAACGTGATTTTATTTGCTATGCGGTTTTGTATTTAGCGGTGTGTTATTTGGTGTACCGCTCAGAGTGAAGGCTGTACAGTTGGTGTAAAATCACATGTGGCTATTTTCATCATCAACAATTATTACGGGATTGTATAATTAGTTGGATTTTTGGACTATTCAATTTGGATATAGTCAACCCAGCAACCACATTTGCAGTTGTCAACAATTTAGCTTAAGGTACAAAGCTTAAGGTATATATTTACATTATTAATTTTAAATTTTTATTTAAATTTAAGTTTTCAAAATTATTGCGTCAATTTAGAGTAAATATTATTGTTTCATTCTGAAAACCATTTAAATTTTCATTCACTAAATTGAATTTTTATCATTCGTTACATCTAAACTAGTTTAAACAAGTGTTTCTTTGATAAAATACTACATTATCAATTTTTTTCGTGAGCGTTAAAACCATTAGAGCTTTACAAAATGTCTGATACTGAAACCCAATTAGGTAGTGAAGCATCTTCGAAAAGGGAATTAGAATTACTGAAGCGCCAACGTCGTGCATTCAAAGGCCAGCTTACTCAGTTTCGCAATAAATTACCTACGCTTACCTCTTTAGGGTCTATTGAATCTAATATTCGTCGTCTACAATTAATGTATGATAAATATCACCTAGTTCAGTTAAAAATAGAAATTCAGGATGAAAGTGCTTCATCTGAATGGGTGACATTCGAAGAGGACTACGAATATGTGGAATATTCGTAAACTTCACGCTAATGAATAAACTTCACGAAATGAAAAAACTCGAAAGTCATTCCAAGGAAGCGGTTAACTTTGAATCTTCGACCAACAGCTCTATGCTAGAACAAAGCGTTCCGTCTATGTCGATAAAGCTACCTGAGCTTAAACTCCCGACATTTAATGGATCGGAAAGCGATTGGTTGGCTTTCAGGGATGTCTTTCGCGACATCATTCACAATAAAACTAATATTGATTCAACAGCTAAATTTGTTTATTTAACGTCTTGTATTCGTTCGGGTAAGGCATATAACCTTATTGAAAACCTTCCTGTAACTTCAGACAACTATGAAACTGCTTGGAAAATTTTATGCAATCGGTATGACAATGCAGTTTTAATTCAGAAAGCTCACATGAAGTCATTATATGATGTCAAAAGCCCAAACGAAAATTCTTCAATATCTCTGCAAGTTTTTATTGATAATTCGATTAAAAATTATAATGCATTAAAGTCTCTACTCATTCAAGTAGAAGCGTGGGACCTAATGCTGATTCATCATTTAACTGAAAGACTAGACAATGCTTCAAAGGTACATGTCATTAAAAATTCTGAGAGCAATAAGTTATTGACCTTTGACAACTTCATTGCCATTCTACGAAATCGTGTTCGAATTTTGGAAGCTATAAAGAGCACGAATACAAAACAGTCAGTTGATAACAAAAGGTTCAACTATTCTAAAGCTAAATCTAGTTCATTAGTATCAAACAGCTTCAAGTGTTCTTATTGTAGTGGAGCACACATAATAACTAGTTGTCCCGAATTTTCAGATGTTAAAATCACGCCACAAATGCGCTATCAATTTATTCGGAATAATCAATTGTGCTCAAATTGCTTGATTTGTAAGCATAAGGTTGGTGCTTGTGACACACCACCTTGTAGTATATGCTCACTTAAACACAACAAATTGCTTCATTTTGGTTCAACATCAAATGTTCAACGTCATAAAGGGTATTCAAGAAACTCATTCCCTAATACTAAAGAACTTGAATAAAGTGACTCACTAAATCAAAATAAATCTTCGGAGTCAAATGTTGTTCAAACAACTGGTATATCATCGTGCAAATTAATACATAAGCCAGTGAAAAATGTAGAGCAAATTTTAATTGGAACGGCTTTAAGCAATGTCACAACTGCTTCCAACAATAATTTGTTGTGTAGGGCACTTTTGGACAGCGGTTCACATCTAAACTTTGTTACTGAAAGTCTCGTAAGGTTATTAACACTCAGAAAACAAATGACTAAAAAAATTATATCTGGAATTGGTGGCACGGAAACAACAATAAACACAAAGGTTTCTCTGACTATATCATCGAGGGTATCAAACTTTTCTGCAAACTTAGATTTCTTTGTAATCCCAAAAATCACAAATCAGTTACCAGCAAATCCAGTTAACTTCAATCTGAGGCTTATCCCTGCGGAAATTGAACTGGCCGATCCTTATTTTCATGTACCCAACAAAATAGACATTTTACTTGGTGCAGAAATTTACAATGAATTATTTAATGGTAACTCCCTTACAGTGCTCAAAAATCTTCCGCCTTTCTATCCCACCGTGTTTGGATACGTCGTTAGTGGCCGTGTAACATCTATTCGTATTAATGACGAAGGTTTCTCTACAGTGTTATGCACTAATGAAATCCTACAAAATGATATAAAACGTTTTTGGGAATTAGAAACAATTTCGGTTAAAAACCATTATTCACTGGATGAAAAATACTGTGAAGAGCATTATATCAAGCACCAAATACGATTACCATCGGGTCGATATTCAGTTTCCCTGCCTGTAAATGACAATATAAAATACCTCGGTTCGTCAAATTCTTCCTCGCTTAAACAATTTTATTCCATCGAAAGGAAACTAACCCAAAAATCTGAAATTTATACTCAATATAGAGATTTCATGAAGGAGTATTTATCTCTAGGCCATATGACGCTAGTTCATGATCCAAAGTTCAGTAATAATTCAGATGGTAAATCATACTATCTTCCGCATCATTTTGTGATTAAAGATAGTAGTACCACAACCAAATTGCGAGTTGTGTTTAATGGTTCCTCAAAATCTTCATCGAAATTGTCTCTTAATAATTGCTTATTTAAGGGACCTACTGTTCAACAAGATTTGCTCTCCATAATTTTGAGGTTTCGAAAACATATTGTTGCTTTCACAGCCGACATTGCCAAAATGTACAGGCAGATTCGCATTGATGAAAAGCAACAGGATTCTGGACAGCGAATCTGGTGGAGAGATAATCCACTAGATGACATTAAATGTTATAAATTAGGTACAGTAACCTACGGAACTAAAGTGCGCCATATTTGGCAACACGGACATTGCAACAATTAGCTTCTGATGAAGTTATGTTATTTCCGTCAGCGTCGAAAATTTTAATGAACGATTTTTATGTGGATGACGTTCTTACCGGGTCTCATACAATTGACGAAGCACTTAAAATTAAGTCAGAACTGCAGGAATTGTTAGAAAAAGGTGGCTTCCAACTACGAAAATTTTCTTCGAATATGCCTATTATTTCTTCATCTTCGGAAGATATGGCGGACGTATCATTAGTACTTGGATTGTCCTGGAATACTTTGCAGGATGAATTTGAAATGAATTTTTCTAAGGTGTCTTTAAATACAGCGTGTACAAAGCGCAATATTTTGTCGGAAATTTGCCAATTATTTGACCCTTTAGGATTATGTTCGCCAATAATTTTAATAGCTAAAATCATCATGCAGACTATTTGGACACTTCATCACGTAGATTGGGATGATCTTATAACACATCGGGTTTCTGATGAATAGTTAGAATTCAAGAAACAATTGATCGAATTGAACCGAATATCTGTTCCACGGTGTATTTTAGTGCCTGAATGTAATTTTACACAAATTCATGGGTTTTCAGATGCATCCGATAAAGGCTTCGGCTGTGTTCTGTACCTTAGAGTCACGGATAACCACCATAAACAACACGTAAGAATGATTTGTTCTAAATCACGAGTGGCACCACTCAAGAAACAGACTATTCCGCGACTTGAGCTTTGTGCCGCATTGCTGTTAGTACAGACGTTGACCAAGGTGATTGAAAGTTTGAATATTCATTGTAACCACATTTATCTTTGGTCAGATTCTGAGGTCACTCTATTTCGAATTAACTCTGAACCAGCCAAATTCAGTTCATTTGTGGCAAACCGAATTACACAAATTCAAGAACTTTCTACATTACACAGTTGGTGCCACGTTCCAACATCGCAAAATCCTGCGGACTTCGTTTCCCGTGGCATAATGCCAAATGAGTTTTTGAAAGAAAGATTATGGTGGTCAGGTCCTTCATTTTTACTTGAAGATCAATGCAATTGGCCAAAAAATCCTAACCAAAAAATTAGCTCAGATTTGTTGAATTTAGACCTTCGTAAAAATGTTTCAATTTTAGTTTGTAACTCAGTATCGCACTGATGTTTTTTCGAAAGCCGGCAAAACTTGTATCTTTTACGTTGATTCGAATGTTGTGGAATAGTTGAATTATTGAGATGGTCCTCAAAGATTTTCATAAATTTATCAAAAGCATAAGATGCATCTGAACAAGCATACACCAACCCCCATTCTTCGGCAAGCAATAAATTTCTCAATTTGCCATAATCGGTACGATTGTGCGATAATTTGGAATTCACAGTTGTTTCTCTAGTTATTGTCATTGAAACGACTTCAAATGAAATCAAACAATGATCAGTGATTTTTAAATTTTGAACTGTGCCTAAAACTTCACGAAATGATCGATGGTCAATTCTAAATAGGACATTGTCAATACAAGTCGCAGACGTATCAGTAATACGAGTTGGTTCAGATACCAGATTGACGAGGCCATTATTCGATAACAGCATCAAGAATTGGTCAACCAAAGCATTGTTCAGCAACAGATCGAAATTGAAGTCGCATACAATATACAAATTGGCATGCGTCAAATCATTAAGGAGTACAGAAAATTCTTCGAAGAAATCTGAAATATTTGTAAACCCAAAACGATAGATACAAACAAATGTCATTTTTTTCGAATACAAATAAAATTGAATAACTACAGCATCAAATGTACGGAAATTGAAAATTGACGTAGATTAACGTAGATCATCTGCACATTGCTCTATAGTGGCCTATAGCACTACATAACCCATACTGACAAGGAAAATGGGTTGGCCTATTAGTTGTGCCCTTAACCAGGGAGTCGAAGGTGTGTTTATTCACATCACAGATAGTAATCGAATGATGAAAACTCACTTTCCTAACTGGGCTATAATTCGATACCTTCTACTTCAACTGATGTAGTTTAAACCATTAACTTGGTCGATTAAAAAGAATGGTGGCCAAAGCTAGTCATTTGTTTATATAATGTTGGTTAGCGGATTTTAAGTGGTCTGTTCCCAAGTTATATAGATAAATAGATAGAGGGAGATAAACATAACGTATCAGATAATTTGGTTAATTTCATAGGTATTCAATTGGTAAAAACTTTAAACTTGGTTAAATTTAAGTTCATACTTACTAATCTGAGATAATTTCGTGTTTACCGTTACAATAATTTTTTTCAAAGAAATAGGTAATACACCTCAACATAAGTTATTGTTTTAACACAATATGTGGAAACATAAATAGGATATTATAACAGGGTGTCAAAGTCAATGGCATCCAAGCATGATATTAAGTATTTATGATAAGGTCAAAAGGACATTCTTTCGATCAAAACAATAACGATATGACTAACGAAATCGAATATTGCCTAGCACCACCCTCTTTAAAAAATATTCTTTAAAAGTTAAGTTAGTAAAATAACTGCTTGTTAAATCACTAAGACAATATATAGTTTTCAAGATAACACACACTATACATCTATATACAGCATCTAAACAGCTTTTCCTTACAGGTACATATATACGAAGCATAGACAACATATATACATAAATATAATTCTATTGTTGAATATAATATGTTTATGTACGAGCATAAGACTATACATAATTAGAAAATAAAATTTAAGTCATGTGGAAACATCTTTTCTTTTCAATGATTCCGTATCATTTCCAATGTGATGAGCGAAAACGAGGACGGCATGTGAGGCAGATAAGCAGGAAGAAAAGTACAGCAAATAACAATGAAAAATTAATTAAATTCGTTGAAATCTTATTTCGGTTGTTGTTTTGTTTTGTTAGGTTTTTTTTTTTTAAGATTTATAGTTTTCTAATTATTTAACCGAGAATAATTCGTTCGTGGAAAAAATCTTCATTCCGTATACATATGTTTGTATGTATGTACACGTATGAAAAAACACTCTTGAATAAATTCGTGTGGTTTTGACGTTGATTTCGAATTATAAATTTTCTTGAGGATTTCTAACTACCTTCACCTATACACACACTCTTGTATAGATGTGTATACATACGCATAAAAGATTGGAAATCTGTTTTGATTTTTTTTTTTAAACAATTTAATAGAAATTTTGTGGTTTTTGAGGAATTAATGAAATAAAGTACCATCAATCCTTTTGTTTTGTTTTTAAGTAAATTTGTACAGAAAATTAATTTACCTCAAATATGTGCTCGTAAATTTGACGTCAATGGAATGACAAGAGCAGATTTTAAAATTCGCTAAAATTTCTTACGTTGTCAAATTTTATAATTGACAACTGTGCGTTGCAAACTTTTAAATTAGTCATGTCGGAATATATCGAAAAACTTGTGGTAGGGTGGCGTAATAAATTACCACGAATTTATTGTTGTAAGGAGTCATCCAATATGAGATATTTTTTTCCAATTGGGATTCTCATTGGGATTCATGCGTGAGAGCTGTCATGTTTATAGATGACATTTGTGTTCAGTATTCATTGACATTTCACTATGAACCAGCGTTGCCATATTTATTTTATTAAAAAGTGAACAAAAAACTGTTTTTAATGTAAAAAAACTGAATACACTGAATTCGAAAAAAATCTGAAAGACAAATAAACCAAAAAAATAATTGTGCTGTTTGAGGTTCTATTACATGAGAAAAATTGATGGTCAGTAAAAATTAAAATGAGACAAAAATATATATTAAATAGTAGCAAACGAAACAAAAAGCTATCTCAGTCAACTTTGACTGGAAACATATTTGTGTTTGTGGTAAAAAGTGTAAAATTTAATACTTTTTACTGCAGTAACACTCGGCCTTCTACATAAAATTTGTGTAAGACAAAAATTTATTTTCGTACACAACCAATTTCATAGTCAAGGCACAGAGAACATACAGAGAACCAGAGTCAAGTATACTGTGTTGTGTACTGTTCAGCAGCCGATATAAAATAAAGTAATGATTATGAATGTGTGCAAAGTATTTGATAAAATTGAAATAGGTTTATTTGGTAGTGGTTTATTTGTAGCCAATTAGTTTAAGTTTCGAAATAGTTTATACCATACAGTACTGTATGAAAACTTGTATTGAAATGCGAAAATTTTCTACAGAAAATAGATTTTCCGATTTTTTTTACTGCAAGCATAATATTCCAAAATATTTCAAAAAAAAATTTCCACTTGAAAACGAGGACATACGAGTATTCTACGTAAAATATGCCGTAGCCAAATGTACCTTAAATAGATTTTAAAAGACGGGCAATAGAATTGAAATACCTCACAAATGCAGATAACCTAAGATTGATTTTCGTTTTACAGATTTTACCGGAAACGTTTGGACCTTACCTCGAAAATACGATTCCAACTGCCAATTTAGTCGAAAGGTTTAGTAATATATTCGACTGTATCAATTGCCGAAATTTCGCTATGAAGAATCCCTATGAACAGCCTATTCGAAAAGGCAATAATATATACAAATATTTACAAGAATCGATAATTTATTTAAAAAATTTAAAAGAATTATTTTAAATTTTTGACAGGTTTTGAATTAACCATTAATTCTCAATTAATATTAATAGAATATTTAGATGAAAGTTTTGGAATCGATTATTTGCTCACGGGAAAAACTAATCAAGACGCATTGGAATTTTTTTTTTCTATTCTCGAGGTAAAGGTGGATATAATTATACACCAACAAGCCACGAATTCATTTTCTATAACCATGAAAATACTTTTAAAATACCGTATTCAAACTGTTTTAATGATGAAAGTGAAAATTTAACAATAAATTGGAGTATTATTCGAAATGATTGTTACGAACTGGCTGTTGCCAACTCGCAAATTTACTAAACCACGTAGAGGCCTCACACGGCGATGGTTTGCCGGCTATAGCTCAGGGAGTAATGCGAATGTCGTGGGGGTTTGAGGCGTACGTGGCTCCTGGCTTACACCGTGAAACAGAAATTTAAATAAAAACGCGAATATTATAAACGGAATTTACGGACACCAGAATCCACCAGGGAGAACTTGAGGAACGGATATAAAATAAATAATAACCGGGTGTGCCCATACGGTGTCGACAGGATCTCCCCACGAGGAGACCCTGCGAATTTTACGGTCGTCCCCGAATGGACGACACATATACTGGGCTCACCTTTGAAGACCGACACAGAATGAGAGTCCCCCCTCTCATCATACCATACCGAATAAAATTTAATAACTCATTTTATTACTTTGGGGAGATCCGAACGAGACCATTTTCAACCAGAAAATGGCGTTCGATTGCAAATGAAATTCATAATTTTAAAGTAAAAGCAAAAAAAATTTTTAAATAAAATGAAATTTAAATAAAAATGAAAAGAAAGCAAAATAACCAAAAAAATAAGAATTTAAATTCATAGTAAATTACAACAAAAATTTTATACCTCCCCGTTCCCGTTCCGGCCTAGGATGACCGTCATGCCACGAGCACCACGCCCTGACCGTTGCGGCCTTGTCTCCGTTATCCGCCCGTGGTAAAACAAAGCGGCACCCGTTAATAACTTGTTGCCCGATGTCATACGTGGTGTCCGTTGTTGTCCTATACGAATCACCTGTTAATTGGATTGAATTGAGCTTCCCTCCGTGGCTTTGGTTCTGTTGCGGCCTTGTCGCCGTTATCCGTAGAGATACAAAAAAAACGTTGGGCGTTGTGTCGTCTTACCCGATGAGAATGTTAGGCTTTGTCTCCGCCGATCAACTACGCTGCCGCTGTGTCCGACCGACAAAGGGGCTTACCGGAAAACCGAACCGTTTCAGGTAAAATTGGTTAGATTTGGCCCCTTGAGTAGAAGGCACCGTAATTCACTGGCCGAAAGTAAAAGGTGAATTCGCCGACGTAGTACACACCACACAACCAAATTAACAACTTCACAAATTAACAACTCTGTACAAAATTTTAATTCATCACACATTCACCATTTTAAATTTTATTACAAAACGAATTATTATATGCAATGTAATGTTATATTCAAGAATTATTTTATACAATATAAATTTTATATTAAAAAAAAAAAAATTCATTCAAATAAAACTTGGAATACCAAAAATGGTCTCCTCTATACAAAAAAAAAAACAAATTTCAGCTTATCGACAACTAGTCTTTTTCTTTATCAAAACGAGACCAAAACCAATTTCTAGCACTACACAAAAAGCACACTCGTCGTGCTCCAACTCGTACTCTCCCCATTTTTGATGAAGCCATAGGGTGGACAAGAAAATTAGACGGACACAAAGAAAAACATAAAACATCGAAAACCGCGTTCACTCGTAAGGCGATACCATTACGCTGGAGACAAGGTATTAGTGCACAAAAATTGGAGTGTTAAGACACCACAAATTTGGTGTCGTAACATGATTATAAAGAGGGTCTAAGAACACCCCGAATTGGTGAAGATAATGGGGCAGATCAAATAAAGACTACTCTCAGAACAACAAATATTCCCGAATTAAAGGGAAATGCAATTCTTTATTTTGCAAGCTATAGAACAATAAGTTGCGATAAATGTACACAATTATTGTTAAAAAAGGAAAAAGTATCTCACATTTCAGTAACGGAGACGTTTCTTTATCAAAAATTGTTTAAAAAGGATGTTAGTAGTTTTGGAGCTTTAAAGGCGCCCATTATCTTTTATGAAAATATTGCTAGGATGATTGTGGAAATTTTTGAAATTAGCTACCAAAATGAATGCCATTATTCTAATATTTCCCAAAATATGGTTGATAAGTGTATGTCAAAAATAAAAGCATTACACCCGATTTTGGTTGAAGAATATGTCGAGTGTATTGATCACATACAAAAGTTGGTTCCTTTTATTATTTTAGTGCTGATATGAAAGAACTGTAAATGGTCAGTTATAATGAATTTCTGAAATCAAAGAAGCGTTAACGGTTAAAACAGCACCATCCGCAGTATCAAAGAAATTAAAAATTTTAAATACATAAAACAAAAAAATATAAACTTTTGTCTTTATTAAATTATATTTCCACTATTAGCAAGGGTGAAAAGAGATCTGTGTTAAAGAAAATTTACCACCTTCTCATGTGTATGACGCCCATTACAAAAATTTCCTGTGTATGATATTTCCAAATTAACATCACTAGACGCAAGAAAAAGCCATATCGTGTCAACAATCTGACTATCGGTTGTATTCTTGAGCCAACTCTTCATAAGCTCTAGTTAACAACCAGGAGATGTGTAGCCATTGTATCTTCGTTTAAAGATTGCCATACAATTCGGTTCGAATCACCATGCAGAACGGTTTGTTTCAAATTTAAGAAGCTTCAGATCACGTCAGTAAATAGAACTCGGTTATGATAGATTCTTCTCTCGAATATAAGAAACCATTTCTTAAATTCATCTCAGAGAGTTTCAACTATCACATTCATACACAGATCTTAGGTTATCTGCATTTGTGAGGTATTTCAATTCTAAGTCTTAAAATCTATTTATGGTACATTTGGCTACGGCATATTTTACGTAGAATACTCGTATGTCCTCGTTTTGAAGTGGAAATTTTTGTTAGAAATATTTTAGAATATTTTACTTACAGTTAAACCACGCCACTCGGAAAATCTATTTTCTGTAGAAAATTTTCGCATTTCAAGACAAGTTTTCATACAGTACTGTATGGTATAAACTATTTTGAAACTAAAACTAATAGGCTACAATTAAACCACTACCAAATAAACCTATTTCAATTTTATCAAATACTTTGCACTCATTCATAATCTGGTATAAACTTTATTTTATATCGGCTGCTTGAATTCATATTTTATATAAAAGAAGAAATGAGAAGACTATAAAATGTATAGTTGCTCCGTTGACTATACATTTATTCCCCTAAAATTTTGTTGATTTTTGAACAGTACACAACAATGTATACTTGACTCTGGTTCTCTGTATGTACTCTATGGTCAAGGGTCAAATAGTAGTCCATATATTATTTTAGTAAAATTATAACTGAATTAAAATAAAATATTTGTTTAGCATTGTGATATTTAATTCTAAATTTTAATTCACAATTAAAAAACTCCAAGATTTTTTTGGTTATGGTTTCTTAAATAGCGGTCAAAATTCTGCTATAATTCGCTATAAATAAATAATTGTCTTTTAGTTGGAGTTTTATAATTATTTTCTCTTTTCGTCTTTTTTGACTGTCAGTCAATTTTCGCCTTTAATTGTCTGATTTTCATTCTAAAAATTATACTGACAGTATAGTCAAAATAGGATAAAAATATATTTCTCTTTATGTGCGACAGTAATAAAAAATATTTCCAGTACAAAGAATTTATTCAGTACTGAATAAATTTTTATGGTTACTGAAAAAAAATATTATAGCAGGTCTGGCAAAATATATGAAAAGAAGGATTTTTATTCAGTACTGGAAAAATATTTTATAGGAAAATTGTATATGGATTTGAAATCGATTCTGTGCAGTGAAGTTATATTTTAAAAGTGAAGTCATTTCTTAAATATGAAGCATTTTATAGTAGTTGCTCTATGGTAAATTCAAAATTTTAACATTTGGTTTTGTGCCATTTATTTTAATTAATGAAAATAAGTAATTATGTTGAGGTTATTTTGTTTATTTTGCAATGCCAAAAAAAATTAAATTTGTTTATGTTATAAACATTTGTCAAAATATATCAGTTAAGTTTTGCTATAAAAAAATAGAAAAAAGTGGAAAATGGTCTCTGTCACTCTTATGGTATTTTTGAATTTTTATATACTGTCAGTATTTTTTTGCACAATGGAAATCAGACTATCTTGCAAATTTTACCATTTCATTTTAAACATAACCAAAAATTTAAAATTCTAGCATTTTCAAATGTCTTATAAAACAAATGAAAATTATTAATACAAAAACCTATTAGAAAAACTGAGATTTTCAGATAAATCTGACAATCTGGCAACACTGTCATGATTAGACATACGCGAGAACAACGTTTAGAAATTGTCGAAATTTATTTCTAAAATCAGTGTTCAGTCAAAAATTGCATTGGTGATCTTCGATCATTTTATGGTATATTGCTGCTGTAGCTAAAAGTGTTTGCGTTAAGATCCCGCAATTAATCAATTCGTCGCCGTTCTCAAGCTGTGGGTCTCTCATATGGCACATTGCGGCGTATTTTAGAAGAGAGATTTGGTTTGAAGGCATACAAAATACAGCTTGTTCAAGAATTGAAGCCGGTTGGCTTTCCTTTGCGTTATCGATTTGGTTTATGAGCTCCAAATTGAACTGTTTTTTATCGTTGACAGATAAAATTGTCGTATTCGGGGCTGATAAACAGCCAGAAAAATTCAAGAGCTTCCAATATATCCTGCAAAATACACAGTTTGATCTGGTTTCTGGGCAGGTGTCATCATCGGACCGTATTTCTTTAAAAATGCGGAAGGACATCGTGCAAAACACCAATGGCGCAAATTACAAAGCATTCATCAATGAATTTTGTTGCTAAAAATTCAAGAAATTGGTTTAGCCGACTTTTAGTTTCAACATGATGGTGCAACGTGCCACACAGCAGGCCAAACCATTGATTTATTGGAAGAAAATTTTAATGAAAACATCATATCAAATGGACTTCCAGGGGTTGAGATGGCAAAGGCAGCAAAGAGGGCACAACATTCACTAATACGTCAAATACGTCAAGCAACCATTGCTTAGGTCAGTACAAATTTCACCAGTCTACTTTATCCATCAACCCTGGAAACTGGCTAGTATTCATTGGACCATTCATTCATTAATCCGAAATCAAAAATAATTACAGAAACGAATACTAGAAGAAATAATAACAATTCAAATCTCGAGTGAGAACCAATAAGTAGCAGAATAATAACAGCACGATTCCATTCCAAAATCAGAAATACAACAATCATACAATGCTATGCGCCCACAGAAGAAGCAGATAACACAATTAAAGATGAATTCTACGAGCAGCTACAAGCTGCAATATAAAGTTCATACCGAAATGACACCAAAATTATCCAAGGTGATAGAATTGACAACACCGGAATGACGACAATCATGGGTAAACACCATGGGTAGACTCTGCAAGAAACCACAAAGCAAATTCCCACACAAGAATATCCATAAACACACCTGGACATACCCAGATGGCAGCACAAAAAATCATATTGTCCATGTGCTGGTAAATAAGAAGTTTATATCCTCCCTACAAGTTGTCAGAGCAATGAGAGGAGCAGATGTACACAGCAATCACCAACTAATAATAGCACCATTCAAAATCAAACCAGCCGCTGAGAAAACTACGAGGATCAATCGGAGGAAATTCAACATAGATTGATTGAGAAATACAGACACTACAAATATACCTTCAATGAAACGCTCCAAATCAATCTACCGAATAACGAAATCAGCCCTCTGGATGCTACAAGTGTGCTTGGCTACTAAGAGAACACAAGGAAGCCGTGGATTAGAGATGAAACGTGGACGAAAATTGAGGATTGCTGGAACCGATAACATACCAGCTGAACTACTCAATGGAGACGCATTTACAACTGCAGGAGCACTAACACCACTATAAGTAATAGATCATAATAATCCCAAAGAAAGGCGACTTAAGAGAATGCAAAAACTGGCGAGGCATCTCCCTGCTGACGAGGCGTCATCCTAGAACGAATCTCACCGACTGTGAACCAATACATAAGAAACGAACAAACTGGTTTCAGACCAGGGAAAAGCTGTACAGACCACATTAACACAGACCGAATCATCGTCGAACAATCCAACGAATGTAGCTCACCACTATATCTACTCTACGTGGACTTCGAATGAGCATTCGATTCCATCAATAGAAGTGCAATCTGGAAAGCACTCTGTGAAATAGGCATCCCAAGAAAAATTTACCGGGACGCTGGAAATAAAATACCACACAAAGGTAAGCAGAGTGGCACATACTACAATGGACGAGGAGTTATACAAGGATGTGTACTATCTTCACTACTGTACCTCATAGTACTGCATAATGTCATGCGCCAGCTAGACATCGTATCACCAAACGGAATTCAGAGGGCTCCAAAAAGAAAAAAAACCTCAATGATCTGTACTACGCAGATGATATGTGCCTGGTAACACACAAATACACAGACATGCAGCAAAAGCTCTAAAAGTTATCAGAAAAAGAACAAGATGTCGGGCTTAAGATCAACATAACAAAGACAAAGGCCTTGAGACTGAACACAAGCATTAGTACACCGCTTCGAATCAACCAAGACACAATAGAAGATGTCGAAAATACCTTGGTTGTACCATATCAAGAACAGGCGGAATGGAAGAAGGCATTAACCAACGCATTAACAAAGCGAGAAACACTTTCAACAGGCTGCATAAGACCTGGAATGCATCCATCCTGTCAAGAAACACCAAGATTCGAATGTTTAATGCCTGTGTAAAATCAGTACTGCTATATGGATGTGAAACGTGGAAACATACGCAGAAACTCACAAGAATATTCCAAGTATTTATGAATAAATGCCTAAGGTGATTGATCAAATGCTTCTGGCCAAATATGATCAAAAATGAAGAATTACTGCGAAAAACAAACCAAGTGGACATGGAGAAGGAGATCAGGAAGCGGAAATGGAAATGGATAGGGCACACGCTGAGAAAGACACCAAATGATGGAACCAGGATATCACTGGAATGGAATGGATAGCTCCAAACAGAGTTCGATTGTTCAGTCTAGTAGATGCCCTATGCTCCTAAGAATGGAGATAAAAGGGGGGGGGGGAGGAATGGACCTCCAACATCTTGTTACCTGATGCCGTTAGATTACTTTTTAGGGGGTATCTGAAATCATTTGTTTATATCGATAAACCACAATGGATTCACGGCACCCCACAGATCAAAATCCAAATGCATCAAATTACAGCTCATTGCCGGCCAAATCACGTCACCATTTCGACTGATAATGCAGCCATCGAATTTTTTATGACATTTCTCGCATTATTGATTTTTCGATTCCCAAATGCGACAAGTCTGTTTGTTTACGAACTAATACCGAGATGGAAATGCACTTCGTTCGAAAAGATGATTTATGGACGATTTGCTGTTCTCGCCCGTTGGCGCACATTTTGGCTGAACGAACACGACGAACACGGGTACGCGATGGTTTGTCGACTAGGTAGCCCGTATTAAGTACTTTATGCACAAACTTCTTCAGACCGTTGGGTGTGAGTCCCGTGTTTTGACCAAATTTTGTACGACATTTTCAAGCGAGTTCCAACCAATTATCTTTGTTGTGGAAGTAAATTTCCAACATTTTCCACTTATGTTGGAACGTTAAGCGACTCATTTCAGCAAATAAAAATAAAATAATGAGTTTCTGTCAAAGAAAGAATAACATTCGTGTTGCCAAGAGCCAAAATAATTGATATGTCAAATCTAAATCGGTTATTGGGACACCCTATTTACTATATTACATTTAGAACGAGTATATCATCATATTTTAGTGGTTCTATTTGACATTCCAGAAACGGCCATACTATTGGGTTGTTTGAGCCAGTTAAGTTGAATTTTTACAGAATCAACTTGTTATTAATTCTAATAAGAACAAAACGCTCGTTTGTTTGCGTAGACAAGTGATTTAACATATCCCCAAAAAACAACCATCTCGTTACCAATTAACAGGACCAATACGAGAAATTAGTCTCACATCAAATGTGAAAAATCATGTCTCTATATACCTTTTTTCGTTTACTGAAAAATTCCGCCCATCATCGGTTTTGAAGACATATGGATCAATGATTCCGCCGGCCCATAAAGGCACCAAACAGTGTTTTTGTCTGGATTTAATGATGTAAAGGCAAATGTTTTTCTTCACTTTAATCAAATTGTCAGCTTTATCGTTGAATAAAAATGGAAAATCAATATCAACTTGTGATTTAGCCGATTGGCCAAATTGTACGATGGTCGGATGGCTTTAATTCCTATACAAAAGTTGAATTTTGTAAGCACGTAAGCCAAGATCATAAAATCTCTCATAAAGTGGATGGATATATTTCCAGTTGCTGAGAACGACGTCGATTTGATTGATTTTGGTTCGAGGTCGGACTGCATGCATACTACATTGAGAGTATTCGTGGCGCGAAAACGTGGCGCGAGTTTGGCGAACAGAATCTTTATGTTGCTCTGACGTTAGTGTATTTATTATGCAATGGCCAATGAAACTAATGCCAAAGCAATTACCAGCTATCAAATTGGTTGTCAACCAAAAAACAGTGTTGCCAACTAAAACATGTGAATCTATTAAAACACCCTTTACACTTCATGACTTTTACAAAAGTTTTTGATGAATATTTATCAAAATCAAAAGTTTCCAAGTGGTATTGGACGGAGGTCATTTTGGGTGTCTTTTAAGCTCAACCAATAATCAATATATCAACGAAATCAAAAACACTTTGCAATCGTCGATTAACTGAAAGGAATTTGTAGTAATTTGTGGTATTCAAAAGGATCAATTCAAACCATTTCAATTCATTTTTCGCCTTTTTTTATTATTCGTTAGTATTTAGACACTAGTCGCTTTGAAGGTTATTCTTGGAAACTGCGAGTATATCGCATTTTCCCAATTCTTTAACATGCTATATTCTGACGTATAAAGATGAGTTTTAAGCTGCGGATTTAGTCTCCAGAGGACTTACTTTATTTGTCGATCATATATGTTTTCGATAACTAACTAAAACTCGATACTAACTTGAATGACTTTCGCAACTAGTGCTGAAATGTTAAATGTTAGACCGTGGATTATAAAATAAGGGCCGATCACATGATTAACAGACCTCACGGTATTTGTTTTTAAAGTGATTATTGTGAGATTACACATACTTTTCTATTCTTTTGAACTATGAATTATACCCTCCCGAATTTTTTAATTGATGTCTTCAAATCACTATTTTTTGAATGTCTGATAGTTCTTTTTTTTTAATCTCTAATCTTTTTTGGGCTCAAGGCACTCCCTTCTTGTTCACGGTTCGCTTATTTACGTCCATACTTTTACGCTATTACAGCCAATTCGAGGACGTACGGCTATAGTCCCGATTTTTCTAACCATCTGCACATTGCACATTGATGGGTCGGCCCATGAGTTCTGCATTCCAACAAGGGGTCATAGATGTATTCATTTACACCACCGATCGTAATCGTATGGTGAAAAATCCCTTTTGCATCCTGCCCCTATCTCCCGCTTCAACTACCACAGCCTTAACCACTGCGCCACCTGGGCGGTAAGTCTGATAGTTTTAATGATAGTTATTTTACATTATTTTCATGAAACACCATACAAGAGAAAGACATCTTGCATCTACAACTTCTATCTACAATGGTTCAAATTTGGTGCTCCATTGAGTTTGTTAAGGTTTTGAAAACGACTTAGAGAATAACATCCACTGTTCATCAAACGCAATCTTGTGGTCACTGATGTAAGATGGTACCAGGTGAGCATCTTCCTTTTCAGTTTGAGATCGAACCCCACTGTTCATCAAACGCAATCTTGTGGTGACTGTTGATATATCGGATTAGTTTGCTGGCCACGGCCCTTTCTTTCAGTTTGGGATCACACCACACTCTTCATCCAAGGTTTCTGATGTTAGATTGTACCAGGTTTTTGGCCAGGACTTTCCCTTTCAGTTTGTGAATGGCAACATACTCTTCATCCGACGTAATATTGAGATCATTGATGTTAGATGGTACCAGGTTCCTGGTAAGGACACTCCCTTTGAGTTCGTCCCATAAATGGTAGTTGGCTTCATGCCCACTTCATCGTCTCAAATTATACCTCACTCGGGCATTACGATGCATCAATATTATATCATCACCTATATATCATACTTAGGGCACTACATGATCCAAGAGAACGCTCTCGATTTATCGTTCAGTGATCAGACTTTCTATACGGATTCCAACAGGTACAAAATCTTTCTGTTCTGATATGATATGTCAGCCCACACCATCCACAATTCACCGCCGTACGAGACTATTTTATTCGGCTTCTCCTATCATTACCATGGCGAACATAATCTGCGCTCGTCAGTGAATAGAACGGACCTCGCTTCCTTTCTGGTGTAAGTGATGTGTTCGAGTCGCTCTTTGCTAGCCGTCTATAGTGAGGTTGGTTTGGTTCAAGCAACTTTTTACTGTGCATTCATTTACGGCTCATATTTAGTTGACGAGGGATTTGTCATTGTGTCCTTCCTTCATCGTCTTATAAATGACTGATGGCAAATAACGGCCAACGTGATATTATACAGTGGATTGCAAAAGTACTGTATAGATTCTGAAGATAAAGGTGACTATGTAAATACTAAACTGTCAAATGAGTAGTTTTACGTAAGTTAGGCCCAAAGAAATATTTTCAGAACTATGAATGAAAGCTTTTTCCAGAAACGTTGATGGTAATTTGTAAAATTTTTGTTAAATGTTTAGAGGTGAATTTTTGGTGGGGGGAGCGAATGTGACTGTGGCCACTATTGAAATGAATTGAGTGCCATAAAAATAATATATTTAACCTCTCCAATTACATTAGCTATTTTAATTGATTATATATCTGTTACAGACTTTAATGTTGATTTCTTGGTCTGTAGATCCAAAACGAGTATAAAAAACGTTTCAAATAACTATTATCTAGCGTAAATTACCTTCTTTATGTCCAAAAGTTGCATTTCGTGCTTTTATAACGCCAGTTATCCTGTATAGACTACATACAGATATATAAATTTCATCTTAGAAATAACCTTGGACATAGTAACGTCTTCAAATAAAAACTTTTAACTGTTGTAAATGTATAACGAACGTATATTCGCAAATAAGACGTATTTCGAGGTTATATAACGCTGATAAAACCAAAAAAAAGTTAACTTTATTTTCAAGTTTATTGAGGGTTAATAAAAAAATAAACTGCGATGATTCTCTCCATTTATCGTTGATTATTGTTTATGTTTTATACTGTACCAAAAAAAAGCTTAACTTTGAAATCAGAATAGACTTTCGTTGTGTGTTTATCTTAAGAGGTTCATGTTATCACAGCGATGTTAAAACTTATTTATGGTCCAATTCAGTTCTTAGAAGCCTAATGCTAGCGATGTTTTTATTTTTTCGAGTGAGCATGACTCTGAACTTTATCGTCATAATGTGCGTGAGATCAAAAATCACCAACCAAATGGCACAGTGGTGAAAGCTGCAGCGATTAGAGCGGGAGTAAACGGGTTCCCCATAAGATTTTTACGCCATCTTATTAAGATTTATGGTGTGTATGAATACATCTATGACCCCCTGTTTAGGTTCAGAATTCATGGGTTTTCACCCCTCTTTTATGTCAGTACTATAGGCTGGTATGGATATATATAGCCGTGCGTTCTCAATTTGGCTATTTATTGGCGTAAAGTAGGACATAAGAAGTGAAGCGCGAAAGAATAGGGTAAACCTTGTGCTCCGAAACAGATTGCGTAGATAGAAACAGACTAACATATCAAAAATCACGTTTTACGCTCGTTTGAGATTTAGAATGATTTAATAATTTTGACGAAAAACGGGAGTCAGTCGATTTATAATTCGGAGACATGGCTTTTTTTTATGTTAATTAGGTGCAGGGCTGACTTTTAAACTGATCTAGCTCCTTGTAACTATCAGGGCTCTTGAAACCATTGCGTGATCCTCCACATAAAGGTTGATAGCTACCTTAAACTTGTGCACTTCTTAGATGTTCGGTAAATAAATTCGCGCTTTCCATCTTCTGGCAAAACAAATGGTGGTATTTTCTCCGTTAATTCTGCAGAACATTTACCATTTATTAATCTATACTACACGCAGAATTCTGCAACATCTCGGCAGTGCTGTAAGCTATCTGGATCTTTCGTAAGTTTGGAGTTTCGTATTATTCAGATGGCACGGCGCTGAACTCTATCCAGCAACTGGAGAGCAATGCCATATGCTCCACCCCAAACTTGACAGCAACATTCTTTATAAGGTCTAATAAAGGTTTTATATATCTGCAGAACCTGATGCGATTTAAAAACCCTCTGCATCTATTGAGGAACCCGAGTTTACGTGAAGCTGATTTGGCTAATGCGATAATGTGTTCATTCCATTTTAAATTGTTACTTATTTGAACACCAAGCAGACGAATTGAGTTACAACCCACGAGAACGTAGCTTTTTACCTCAAAAGGTTATTCGTCGTGACTTCTGTTACGCGAGAACGTGCATATTTGTGTTGTTTTTTCTCGTTAAATTTGACCTGATTTTTTACTCCCCACTCAAATATTGTACTAAAATCGGAATTGAGCGATGTGACAACTTCCAGTTGCTTACCGTTTAACTGTGAAAGAGTAGGCTCGACTTCGAATGAAATAGAAGAGCACAATGACGCATCATCGGCAAAACTGTGGAAAGGGCTTACAGTACTATCCAACAAGTCATTGATGTATAACAAAAACAAAGTTGGTGACAAAATTGATCCCTGAGAGTCTCCGGCATTTGGGGAGTTGTGCTAACTAGGAGTACATCAACGACACGATGATCTCCTATTTAGCATAACGTTGATGTTTCGGTATTTCAGAAAGCTTTTTATTCTCTTGATGGTAATCGAATCCTAGCCTTATGTCACAAGTTTACAAATGAGATTCTCATGCCAAATCTTGTCAAAAGTCTTGGATATATCCAAAGCTATTGCAATGGCTTCTCCGTGGTGCTCAAGGGCGAGATTAGATTTGTTTGCAACATACATCAAGCGATCGGTCGCGGAAGCCATATTGTATATCTGAACTTATATTATTAATCTCAAGATAATTCACCAATTGTTGGTTAATGTATTTCTCAAAAACTTTAGCCACGGCTGACACAATTGATGTTGGAAAAATGAAATGAGTTGAGAGGTCTGTTTTATCACAACCACGTTTAAGAACCGGTTGCAGCATCGCGCTCTTCCAGGCGTTCGGGTATTTACCTTGCTTATAAGAAAGGAGACAACTTTTATTTAATATTTGAGCCAAGTCACTGGCAAACTCCTTCAATATTTGAACAGGAATTCCGTCAGGTCCGGTGGCCTTTCCTCCGAGATGTTGAGAGGATCCATTTTGGAATGACAACACGGAATTGACGGAGGCGTAACTCTATCGGAGACAATTTAGGTCGAGTTCGAAGTGAACATGTTTTCCAGTAAGCTCCGTCAGCACATTTCAATGCTGAAATAGAAGTGTTAAAATCTGTTAAAATTGTGATCGGAGATTTTTAACTCGGAAGCCTTAGCGGCATTCTTGCTGTCGGCTCTTTTCGCTTTCTTAGCACAGATTTTTTTACAGGTGTAACGTGTGGCCTTCTATTCTTCAAACGAAATTTCGTTGCGCTTATATTTCTTGTGAGAAGATTTATTTGGATTTTTAAATTAGGATTGGGATTGGTAAAGGATGAAGGAAAATATTTATTCATTCCATGTAGAACGGTTTCGGTGAAACTGGAAACGGCGTCGTCTATTTGATTGTTATACTAACAATGGTTCTCGCACGGGAAATGTTGAAAAATGACCGTAACCCATCATTGTCAGCCTCGTTAAAATGCCGAAGACGCTTTGGCTGATGTTTAAATTCTGTTGGTTTTTCGATAGATTTTTTTAACGGTTATCAGGTTGCAGTCAGAATTTCCAATTCCAGCCTCGACACGCGCTTCCATGGAATGCGGAATTGTTGTAAGACAAAGATTTAGCACTACAGTCTTCTTCCTCTCCTCCTTCCTACTGTTCGCAGTTTACGTTATTCCGAGTTTCCATTCGAAAAATGTGATTATTCAGGAAACAATGTCCCGTGAGAGTGTGCAGTAAGATCCTCCAAATGAGTTTATCATAATTCAAGAAGGACTGGGACTTTTGCTGATTTATTGTTCCAAAGAAGATTTGTGAAAGATCACAAGAAAGGACGTTATTACATCTCTTCTGGTATAGACCACCAAAGTGATAGTCGATATCCCTCTTAAGAGATAATAATATCACTCCTAGAGTAGACTCAGTTCTCACAAAAAGTGAAAGCTCACACAAATGGGTCAATTTATAAGCCAATGCGTTTCCTTCGTTGTTCATGAGGCTGGAATTTCCAGTGAAATCTAATTTTATTCAGACTAACTTTACAAACCAAGCGTCGATGAAACAGTATCGGGGTCAATTGTCTTAAGACTAGTCTGGCTGTCAGAAAGGATACAGGTATGACGATCTCTGCAATTCATCTCCTTCACATATAGTCTCCTTTACATGGAGTTGCTCTGAAAATTGCAGCAAATTCCACCTGCAAATCAGTAGGTTACCTATCACGAGGGATAGATAATTTCACCTCAAGATTAACGTTGTATAACCAGGCACCAGTTGTTGTAATCTCATTTGTGCTTTCCGGTAATAATAATTGATTGTTTCTGCCTTGAACGGTAGCCGCTGTTTGCACTGCACATCTTCTGATCCACAGATCAAGCTTCAATACACCCACAGTGATTTCAAGAGCTGCAGTATGTGTAGTGTGCATAATTCTTACAATACGAAGATAAACAAGTCTTTGAAGGCGATTTAAAGATTGCAGCTTGCTTAATGGTTAAGAGAGTTTCTCATCACGCCGCGGTCTCGAGTTCGATTCTCGCTGTTGACCAAAAATTAACATGCACTGGGTGGCATAAAAGGCGATTGTGCGTAAAAACATTCGTTGGGCTGACCTACGATGTGAACCAATCGTTATAAACTGGCTCGTAAGTTCTCAGTTGAGACCCGGTAAGGGCCGTTTATGGCCTATAAGCCATAGATTATTTATAATGATGATCTTATCGGTATACCTTTGACATCAAAATCCGTTGACGTTTGATTGAAGAAACACTAAATTGCCCTCAAGATATCACAAGAGCGAAAACAGAACTCTACCCTTATGACATTGTTTTCTTGCGGTAACCTAGTCAACAATTCTCCTTGATTACTGTAAGTGTTCAGTAATTCTTCTTGACCTGCAGACTTACAAAATATATAGCAAATCTCGTCAGTCAGATGCAAGATATCAGCTTAGAAGTATAAGTCTACAGATTGTTAAGGACTGTTTACCTCCCACACCGAGTTACAGACTAATGAGATCTTTTTCAAGTGGTTCAAAACTATTTCTATCTGCTCCTGTAGAAGACCAGGAACACTCCCAACTGATCTTGGCGCTTTAAATTTTCAGTATGAATAAATGAACAATATCCAAATTCTTTCTTTAGTCACAATCATGGCAAACAGATTCCTCTCACCAAAGCTATTGGCTGTTGATTTGGGAGATGATTAACATCTTCGATATTTGAATCCTCATTTTGCAGAAAATGAGTTTTTATTAAAACCTCTGATTTTTACTGTTGTGAGTTCCGGCTTTTATAGAGTTTAGTTGCACTACTGATCTTCATGGCCTTACTAGCCTTGTTTACTATTTGCAAAATGTTGGGCTTAGTTGGAAGCTTACTGTCCAATATTATGCCTAGAAATCTTGCCTTGCCAGTAAATGGTAGTCTCTTGCCATTTAAGAAAGATGGATCTACCGGGTTTTATATTTCCTTATATTAAATAGTACTTGTTCAGTTTTGGACGAGCTAATTGCCAGTCCACATCTGACGGCCCAACTCGTGATGATAAGGAGGGCATTGTGTAGCACCTGATTCACCATGCTTAAATAAAAAAAGCAATCACTCCGATTCCCTCTCTCTTTCTCTAGCTCTAACAGCAACTCATTGATTACTATGTTCCAGAAGAGAGAAGACAGGATATCTCCCTGCGGGGTTCCATTAGCCAACCGCCTTTTGATGGTGGATTCCCCCGGCTCCGAGTTAACCATCCTGCACCAAAGCATGTATTTGATTAACTCATTTACAGGGTAATCCACCCCTAAGAACGATAATCTCTCCAGAATTGCTTCCATCTTTACATTGTTAAAGTCGCCCTAAATATCAAGGAACGCCACCATACAAAACTCTTGCGAGAATATTGATTTTTCAATTGTACTTACTAGGTCATGCAGAGCTGTGTCCACAAATTTCCCTTTACAGTAAGCATGCTGAGTCTGGGCCAAGTCACTAGGGTTTATTTTTGAACGTATGTAGATATAAATCAGCCTTTTCAAGATTTTCAATAGAAAGGATGATAGAGTTATTGGTCTTTAGTTTTTTGGGTAGCCATGTGAGCATTTACGCGCTTTCGGAATAAAGATCTAGAACGTTGCTAGAAGTCTAAAGATTAAAATGAGACCGTCTAGTACCTCACAAAAATATCTCTATTTTGATGACTTTTCTAGTACGTCCTCTGAAAGGATCTGTACAAGTCACAACTTAAGGTTTCCATAACTATGTTGAAAATTTATCTTGCCTGGTAAGTCAATCTGTTCAGTTACTTGATTAGTAATTTTTCATGAACATGAACTGCTCCTTCCATTCCTTCGCACTTTCTGACTATCATTTCTAAAGGTCGACCAGGAACTTTGATGGCCGGAATATATCTTTCCAGAAAGAAAAACCGTTTTGAATAATTCTATTAAAAATATGTGATGGGCTCAATAAAAATTATGGCCAGTTGTAGGAAACTGAATTGGGGATATAGGCGTTTAATATAGTCGTTTGTTTCGGCTATATTATTTCAGCACTCGACGCAATTCTCATTACTTTGAGCGTTTGGTTGACTTCTGAAACAGGTAGAATACAATGACTGGTGAAGCAATGGTAACTTTTATTCATCCAATTGTTCCATCGCAGCAAACGACTTGTGACATTTTTACTTTGAATTTGGGGCTAGTTTATTGGAGCCAAACGATTAATACTTTTCTGGACGATATTTGCGTATTAAGTCGCTTAAGCCGGCTTAGCTAGTGCTCGCGCAGTTAACAAACAATTTGAGCGTAGTAGTGGTAACCACGACAACGAGTCACTGTTTTTGACTCATTGTGAGAAAGCACTGGACACACTTTGAACATAAGGTTTAACATGGACGGATGTGGATTCAAAATCGTACTACATTTTACGATCTAAGTATTTTAACGATTAAGGTTTCTCCTTTAGATAGGTAACGATGACTAGACCCACAAGGTGCATAGAAAATGATAACGGTTTAGTCGAATAAACCTAGAGTTGTCGTATGGCTTGATTCTAAACATAGATCCAACACTTGACAGATGTATAGAAATTATTTTCTAAAACCGCAGGATAATGGTATTTCGAATACCAAATTGTCAACACTTTATCGTTGGTTTGGCCAATCCATATGTATATGTATAAAACCATTAATATCAATCACCTAACCACATCTTTATAAAACAAATAATCCTCATTGAAATATGTGATTTATACCATTTGAATGGAAGCTGTTGGTTTTATATATGTGTTTTTCACATTTGATTCATTGCATTCAGAAGGAAGTTTAAAAATTTATGAGCTTCATATAAAAATGAAAAACACTATACGCTTTTATATAGTTTTCCATGCACATAATTATGTTCAGACGAATAAAAAAAAATCTCTAACCACATAGATTCCTTTCACCAACCCACCCGCAAACACATAACACAATATTATACAAAAGGAAGACAGAATAAAATCGTAGAACACAGCATGGATCCTAAAATTTTTTTTTCGTATATTTCATTCCTAGAGAATCAGATGAAAAATGAATTGATTCCGATGCTGTATATGCTATATTGGTATTCTGTACGGTTATTGCTGTAGAAATAATGAAAATGGGGAAAATTAAGATGAATTTTTGACCTAAATCTACTGGAGCGCAATAAATTGCACATAATACACACATATATAGGGACATCGAAAAATTTCATATAAATTCTTGATGGTCGCACTTTAATTGATTTACATAGTATAATTGTTGGGGGTCGAGAGGGTGAAAATAATTTTCACTTTAGATAATAATGCACCCTCTCGTATAATAATATATGGTAAAAGCATTATGTTTTGTTTTATTGGTCGAACATGCAATTGGGTCATCTCAATTTAAGTGCGTTCGTTATGTTTTTCTCCTAGTCACTTAGAGTCGATTGGCCCACAGTGACATCCCTTCCCAGCGTACACTATCAGTCCCGAAATCTTTTTGTTGTTCTTCATTAGAATATATCTGGTATCATTAAAGTCGTCAGTTGATCCTCAAATAGGAATTATGAATCAAAGCAGTGCAGTCTATGAAAAGTATGAAGAACATGAGCACAAGAAGTGCTCAACAGTTTCTTCTTCTCTTACCCCACACTGTTCGCAGTTTGCAATGTTACGAATTTTCATTTGAAACATAAAATTGATAGGAGTCTGGCTGTCAGATAGGATACAAATAAAATGATCTCTGCAGTCCATCTCCTTTGCAAAGAGCGTACTTTCAAAATTGCATCAATTTCCGACTGTGAGATAGAAGCGTACTTACCAAGTGGTAGAGATAATATGAGCTCAAGATATTGTATGTATAACCCGGCACCAGCGAGATTACAGCTTACTGAGGGGTATAGGATAGACTATTATAGTTCCATGTTCGGTAATAGTTACCCAAAATAATTTCCCGAAGACGTGCTTCGTCACCATAGTTTCCGAGGGCATGTGAGCAGTTGTGTGTCGGCCCATCTCCGACCATATTTAACAATGCCCACAAGGACCAGAAAGATTGTATTTTTCTTGTAGGCGAGTGGCTGTTTGCGCTGCTTACCTTCTCATCCAATGGTCTATTTAGTCCCAGATGTTGAATTTTTATCCCCTATAGAATATCTGAAGGTTCTTGGATCGGGACCAGGGCAAAAACAGAACCCCTTACAGCCTTGGGTAGGTCGCAGCACATTATACACTCCAGATTAGTTCCTGCCCAAAAATGTAGAGTCGGTACAGTTTCGAGGACCCACTTAAGAGTTCTATTTACTGCGCACTGCAAGCTTATCATGCCGTTGTACATACAACAGTCCTTTAAAGCCAAAGGAAATTCTTCCGATCATGGACCCTCATCCCGGTTCACCTGTGACTTGAACCTAGAAGATACCCTCTGTCTTTTAATCTGGTTCCCTGGAGGGGCGTGGTTGTGTCCAACCTGTTTCTTTTTCCAAGAAAAGAAGGAGTTTTCCCGTCAAAACAAACAAGTGAACTTTTCAGTGCCTTTCTTTTCCGTCCCTGACATCACCCGAACTTCTTCTTAGTTGAAGAACTTTCACCCTCGACGGTTGTACATTAGTGTCTTAGTTAATAGCTGGGGAATCATTCTACCCTATTGAAGGTTCCATTGATGCCACCAATGTTATGTTTTCTATAAGAGAAGTTGAAAGCACCTCCAAGTAATTAGGTTTGATGCACTGTTCGGTTCCTCCGAAATAAATTTCGGGTAGTCCATAATTTCATTCCACGAGTGGTGTAGAAAAATTTTGTCCGTCTGTGCAGAGATCCACAGTTCATAGATAAGCCTGCGTAATCCCGAGGGCGCCTGGTACCTAAATACACCGTTTAAGACTGAGCTAGGATTTAGACTGGGCCCCTAACCAAAATGGTCATCGTCACGATAGTAAGTAACAACCCAGTTGTTGAGCGCTGTATTTTTATCTTGTTCTCGGCTTAATGTGGTTTGCCAGTTGCCCGGTGGTCACCACGAGAAGGTAACACACGTACTTGTGGAAGCTGCAAGATACAGAGCTGACGACTAGTGCCAACTTGTTGCCCCAAACAGCTTCACACCTGACCACTGGAGATGCAGTTGATCATGCATTTGATTAGTCAAAGTATAATCACATGATTATACCCAGTTTCGTCTAACTCCTCCTCTTAACATTTGCTCGCCCACTTTGCATGTTATAATTAGGAGTTGACGGTTTTAGTTCCGTGTTTTTTTATAGATCGTACATTTCTTATTGTATCTGGTTTGCGTGATTTATCTTTCATTTTTTTATAGCTCTACTGCTACTTCACAGTTCCTCTGTAGTTGGCTGGATGCTGGCATTTACAGTTGATAAACTTTGACGCTGTATTTCGGTGCAGTCGTTTTCTGCATGTTTTTCTGTACATTTAATACACTTCACGATGCCAGTACTTTTGTGTATGATTATAATCTTGGTAGTTTTCACATTGAGGTTAGGTCGAGTGATCTTTCAAGGTATTTTTATTTTAACTCTGGAAAATAGCCCTAATATTATAAATATTTTCGATTTTTCTTGGCTGTCGAAGGTTAGCATGAAGAAGGTCAGACTTCTTCTCATAATTTGAACATTTCCCACTCTGCTTTCTCGTCTCACTTTTCTGAACATTATGACTGCATCGAATGTTGACTGCATCGATTATTTTCAGGTCTTTGTTTTACAGGGCCTCAATAATTCCATCTTTTAAACAAGTTGAATGGAGACCTCTTGCCATTACTTTAGTTGATCGAACATTTTTACCCTCGTAGGTATCCATCCTCTGGTGACCATCGGAATTTATATTTGTTACCTAGAGCTCTACAGTCTTCAGACCTTATTTGCCAAATATTCGTACTAAGCGCTATTATTTTCTAGTCATTTCATACTACTTTTTTCATCAGTTTCTCAATACTACCGTTATTTGTTATTCCTAGAATATTGATCGGGGATGACACCTCTTTCTTCTTTTCTGGGTCACTCGCTTTTGGTGCAGTAATTGCATTGGTAGTTTTAATGGTAGTTTGAATTGTGTCTACTTTTGGTGTCGATTCAACTTTCCTCTTGCTTAGGTTGGTTTCTTTTCTTGGTTTCTTATTTGCTCTCTTGGTTCTCTGTAGTTGGTTTCTCTTTTAAGCTTATCTTTATCAGTGTGATATTCGTCTTGATTTGAGAGTATTTGAAATTGGTTATTTATTAATGATCAGTTTCCTGCGTTGTTTTTTTTAGTTAGGACAAGTAGTTTCCTTAGCAACCTTCGGTCATTATCACAGTGAGAATGCCCAACTTGGACGGGATCTTTGCTGATTAAATAATCCAAAGAAGATTTTGGTTAGGAGAAAAGATATGAGGTTGACCCGTCTCTTTGGCGTTGATATATCTCTCTTGAGAGATTATGACGTCACTCTTAGAGCGAACTCACGTCTATTAAAAGTGGAAACTGCACCCAAGCATCTTCTTTAAGTTTTAGTACGTAAATGTATTTGTTTATGTACATTACCGATATGAAACACAAAATCAATAAAATTTATTGGTTTTGATATGATTTTGGCACAATTCGAAATTTTATTGCTTTTGATAATCATAGATGTGTACGTACGAATACCAACGACCACACGTACATATAACAACCACACACAGCAATATAATAAATGCTATTTACCCGTATACTGCGAAGACGAGTGAAATAATCAAAACAGCGAACGAATTGATGTGCACACTCACAGAAGCACATCTCGAACGAAAGAAAATCTAATTTAAAAATGGAAAAATAATCATAAAATCATATAAAATAGTCGAACAAAATAATGATTACGAAGTGTATCTGATGTGTATAGTGAAATTTTCAACATAACAAACATTTCGAGTCGAATAGCAAATAAAGATTTTATTTTTATAACGCAAATGTGACGAAGAAATCCAAGGACGGTTATATCTCGAAGAGTGGAATATGCGGGTTTCAGTTAGATTCGATCAATTGTCGGATGTGAATTGCGACTGAAAACCATCAAACACGGATGAATGACAGCCGTGACAGTCCTATACTATAACTCCTTCAAATAATATTATGTCGATTTTATGACAGAATCTCATAAATCACTCAAGTAAGTTGAGGTTTCGCGTTTGTCATTTATGCTATGCTACCGGACTTGATGTATGATGTTGCCATTGTGTTTGTATATATATTGTGAGTTGTGATGAAACAATGCTAGTGAATTACAGATAGTTGAATCGAAACGGTTTCGATTGTTTGTTAATTTTCTATTTTGATGTAACTGGTTCATTGTACTTTGTTGTTGTGAACGCCACAACCCCTTTAGAACAAATACAGTAAATAGGAAGTATATTTTCGGTATTATTGATCACAAACTGTTAGTATATCCCTAGTAATTCGTTCTGGTCCGTTGTTCGATTTTATTTATCCGACAACCAGTACATATTCTTCTTGTACCCTTAAATAGGTAACGTCTGCAGTTTTTCGTCCTTCAACAATTAAAATTTCGGTTAACATGATTAGAAGGTCAATAAATGTATTTTTTTCCTTTGTTCCGTAAATAAAAGCCATGAGTCATCATTAATCCAATTCATATTATCCAGACATTTGATTGGAAAGATCAACACGACCCATTACGTTATGTAAAATAATGTCATTTCTGATCGGTTACAACTATTTTCTCATCGTTTTCCCCTTTTTGACAACAATGACTTCCACTGGATCGTTTCACTTTGTAAACATAAGCCCCGTGTAAACAGCTAAACCTTGTTTTTCTGGCAATTTCTTCCGCTTGCCTTTATAACATAACGCCACATCCGGTTCTTTGATAGTACATACTAGCTAAGGTGTGAGTATAGCTAACCCCAAGAGTCCCATTTACCAAATTATTTACTTTACAACTGAACACGCCCAAGTCATACTCATAACGCATCTTAGTCACATATTTATCCTATACTTTGGAAAAAGGCTAGCTTGTTCTGCATATTGAATTTTTTTTCAAACTTCCAACAACATCGTCCACGTAATATGTTTTGCTACTATCAGCTGGCTTTCCTTTGAGGTTTTGTTTAGTTTAAACGATCACGTACAATTGCTGATTAAATGGCCTCATTTGCAATGGAATTGTGTCGTACATAATCTTCATTTCTCTAATATTTGTGTTTTTACTGTTTTCGCACTTCTGATTGGATTCATTGATACTAGACTTCTAGGAAATGTTTTTCATAAACTTTCATCGGGATCACCGATGGTCGATGCTTACTAACCTGTTTTTCACGCAAAAAATAAATGGGCGTTGTCGATCATATTGTATGGTGCCGTACTATATCGGAATTCTATCAGACTAACCATCGCGTGGTAATACCTTGTCAGGGCAGACTTCTTCTGATGAGCTTTTATGATTTTCGTTCGGCCCAGAAGAAGAACTGTAAACATTCCTATCAAATGAATGTCGGCTGCTTAGGTTTATAGTAGTCTGGGTTCTATTTGTTTCGATGCTGAATTAAATATATCTCTAATTTAAAGGTAAATCATAAACCTGGTGCAGATTTAGTTCCTGCAATTGTCTGACGCAAGTGGGCCTATTCATTAGCATTCCATCTGGAACTTAAATAAAATAGATCACTGTCTGAACCTTAATTTCCTGATTATTGGAAGACTTCATATGTCATCCTTGTTTTTAAAAGGTAATTACAGGCCTATTTCTATATTGTTCGAGTTTAGTAAAATTATTACAACAACATGGTTTTTCCTAAATTGGTCTAAATCAAAATTGCAACATGTTGAAATCTTACCTACCTACCGTAGACCAGATTTAATGATTGCTTTCAAGCGAACTTGAATCCAGAATTAGAGTTTCTCAACGTAGTGATTTGAACTGTTCTTGCTTTCCCTGATTATGAATGATGTAGACACCTATAGCCATCCATCATCATTCTATTTCTCTAGCTTTCATTAAATTGTTGGCGGCGGTCGTAATGCGACCAATAACAAACTCGAAATGAACAGTCTTGATTAAACACTCTACCAGCGCCAAGTTCGCATTTTTATTTTCGTATCTCGCAATCTAGACACTGGGATGGGGCCTGAAAAATCTAGTTTGAGTTTTGCCATTAAAACCTTAGGACATGTATGTATTTGATTGATGTGTTCATCTATGATGATCACTGTGAAGGGTGGGCAGCTTGAGGGTTTATTAGGTGTTTAACGTCAACCCTAGTAGATCAAAGCATCTGAATTGAGCTCTTTATTACTTCTTCTAAACTGATGATTGATTTGACCATGCTTGCTCTGACTCCTTCTGCTATAATAGTAATCGATGATACGCGGCCTCATCTCCCACTACCGTGGAATACTTATATCCTTGATGGGAGCTACCTTCGTTTTTGCATGGTCCTCTGTATGTTACCAGCTTGATATCAGTATTTCTCCTTCTAATTTATGCGAACTAGATTTCATATTGTTGTTCAGTCAGGGTTGGTACACACCCATCTCAATCTACATCGAACAGCCACTGAAATCAATATCTTTACCTTTACACTTGCTTTAATAAATTTGCTGATTCTGGATATTCGCTTTGATAATCTTCTGCAACTTGGCTTAATCGATAAATGGTGCAGACGCTGTACCATTTGTAACCTCCAACAGTTTATTGTACCTAGCTCATCTTGTGGTTCTCTTCTCTAACCAAATTTCTGGTATTTTTCGGGCTGCCAAGATTAACTCTAAATATATATTATAGCTTAGATCGATCTCAGCAGAGAACTATTCAGTGAATTTTTCGTTCAAACTCTACAATCTCATCTATATTCCAGAATTTTCGTACGTATCGAATCACATTAACTTCCCCTTCATTTTAAATTGGTGTTGCTGATTCAACCTTGCAATCAAGATTTGCTAATTGCATGACCTCAATGCCATTTATATGTAAGGTGCTTTAACTGAAGGTTGGTATACGGTTACAGATCGAACTATAAGCACGTTAACTCATAAATGGCATTCTGAAACTTTAAATCTAGATTCTGCTTAATACCTAATAATATATAAACCTCGTTGTACTTAATGGCTTCATAACTGTTCTCGTCAGAGAGACAAATAGTGCTAGCGTCGTCAAGTGTCTGAATATGAGTTTTGATCAAAACCCCAGATTGATAAAACCTCTCGTAGTTATGAGTAGTGTATTTTTTTCATTGATTCAATTTTGATCGAATTCCTTGTCTATTAGATATTATGTAGTCACCTTGTGCGGTATAAGGGATCAAATAAGTACAAAAGTGATCAAAGTATCCATTTGGAATTTCGATTTTGTTTTTAATTCAATTTGATTAAAAAAAAAATCAATTGTTTTTCGTTTTAATTTTTCATTTGTTTGTTTTATATTGTAGACACGGATGACATCTATTGGTCAACACAATAACTAAGTGTTTATGAACGAAAAACATGAACACAGTATATGTGGCAAACAATAAAGAAAGAAGCAGTGTATTGAAGATTTTCCGATTAAATGGGGTAATAACGCCCCTGGTCTGTGGCATCCTAATCACATCACACAAAAAACGTTACCATATATCAATATATTCTAAGGAAATTGTGTAAACTCCTTGTATCTCGGTTTAACACAAAAGGTCTTGCAGAAATATGAAAAAAATCCATTGTGGAAAATCTTGTATTATTATTCTTTTGTTTTAGCAGACATATTGTTCTTATTGTTCAAATAGTAGATTCACTTGCCATTATCCCCAAGACAGACTGCGGATTAGCTAAACGTGATTTATCAAAATGTTTTGTGATTTGCTTTTGTTTTCTTTGTTCTTTGAATTTCACTAATCGAGTTTAGGTAATCCGTATAGTCTGTCTGGAATTATGACAGTGTTAAGAATATCTCGTAAATTCTTGAATATTTTAATTTTATTGAATACATTTTTTTTACATTCATTCTGTCTGAATTCTTGAGATAATATTAAAAGTTAGTGCTGAAGTGAAGGATACAAGCGATAATACGCATAATCTATGGCTTAGAGGCCGTAAACAACCCTTACTGCGTCTCAATTAAGACCTTACGAACAATTTTAACGATTGGCCCAACGAATGTTTTTACTCAGAACCGCATTTTATGACATCCCGTGGCATGTTAATTTTTGATCAACGGCGAAAATCGAACGCGAGACCGCGGCGTGATGAGAAACTCTCTTAACCATTAGGCTACAACCAGCGACCGCATAATTGATAGAAATCAATTGTTTTTGTCAATATTAATACGACACTCACAATAAGCTGTTTACGTGTTGTACTTATCTCGGTTAGAAAATTCATTGGACCATCTGAATCTTAGTTATATCACAAAGACTACTTTGTTCAGATCGTCACGTACCCTTAAACCAGTAGAAAGGTGGATTCTCCGTGCCAGATCTCTCATTACATTCTCAAGCAGCATGACAATTTTTTTTTGATTTTTGGCGCTCACGGCCACACCTGTGACTCTTAAGTGGTCTCTAAAGTGAGTTTTAAATCGCTAATGAGTTACTTCACCCCCATTCTCCACACTCACTTCATATATGTGAACTGCTTACTGTATCATTTTCACCGAACAGCTATAATACCAATTACTACGTTCAGATGTAAACATTGACAGTGGTTGTCAATGTTTTCATCCGAACACGAGGTGGAGTCATCAATTCTTTTCATCACTAACTTGTCAAAAACTGTCAAATCTGTTGATTGCAATCAGGTGTCTCTTTGTGACCATAAGTAGTGTGAACTTTACATTCTGTCTCTGCAATTTATTTATCGATTTTGTGTAGCGACATTACTCGTCCCTGACAAAATGGAACGTGCCAATTATAGTATCAGTTTTGTGGCACCTTTGGAATTGGTCAGCATCGTCGATACAATTGATTGATGGAAATCACGCATAATGGATGGAATAACTTTTTAGTAAGTAGCTGTCTTTGTCAAAATGCCCCTCACTTTTAGCACTCATAATCACTTCTGAAACAGAGTGGGCCAGACAATAAAGTACTTAAAAAATACTTTCAACTGTCGGAAATAACGAACGATGCCGCACTGCGCAATCCCAAAAGGTCAGCCTATATAGAGAATTGCGGCTATCACCATTTTAGTGGTTTTATTCTGGGGGCAACTATACTAAAGTGAGATTAACTGTTTTTACCGTTACAGATTTCACCCGTAGAAAAACGGCAGTTGACTTAAACTACAAGAAGAAAGATCAAGCTTTATCATCGGATGTGATGCTAACGAACACCACACAGTATGGGCCATTCCCATACTGTGTGGTAGTGAAACAAATACAACCGGTCAGTATCTCTTTGAATATCTAGTTGCCTTAATATTAACAGTAGGAGTGAACCAACCATCCGTAATCTTAGACCTAACAATAACTTGTCCTCCTATAGACACGCTCTGGTGAGGTTCCGCTGTCAGATGTATATCAGGTTGGGTTTAACGATTTATTAGAAATTAGAGCTCCTAAATGAACGAACTGGGATCTATGTAATGCCCTAATAATGGGCTAATATTGTCACACGAGCAGTTGGAGCTGTTTTTTAATCACCTGCAAGGAGTTATCTACTCATTCTAGAAGAACACCTACCTTGTGAAACGAACGGGGTTCATTAAAAGTGTTCTCTAGTGGAATGAGGTACTGGAGTACCGAGTGAGGTGCAGCATATAGGTAAGCCTTATTTAAAGGCGCTACATGAAGAACTCGATGAGCAACATTTAGCTGTCAGGCTCCAGAAAGGTAGGTTTACTGAAATTAGAGTGCGGCTTGAAATCACTTTCCTGACTGAATATCGAGAGTGATATCGAGACAGTATGACATATTTAATAAACTTTAAAGCTCATAATAGGTACGTTTGTTGGAAAATTATTTAATCGGAAGCAGTAAGATGGGCAAAACACGTATAATCTCCTGGAAAAGACGGTGTTTATTTTGATTCAACGGATTTATTTTAAATCAATGAAAACTTGACCGCCCAAGTGGCGCAGTGGTTAAAGCTGTGGCAGTTGGAGCGGGAGGTACCGGGTTCGAATCCCGATAGGGGCAGGTTGCAAAAGGGATTTTTCACCACTTGATTACGATCGGTGGTGTGAATGAACACAACTATGACCCCCTGTTGGAGTGTAGAATCCATGGGCCGACCCATCTTCCATGTCAGTACTATAGGCTGGCATGGAGCTATGCAATGTGCACATGGTTAGGAAAATCGGACCTATAGCCGTACGTCCTCGATTTGGCTGCAAAGCGTAAGGTAAGGACGTAAAAAGCGAACCGCGAAAGAGTTGGGAGTGCCTTGAGCCCCAAAACAGATGGCATAGAAATAAACGAAAAAAAAAAAAAATGAAAACTTGCTATTCCTTTAATCACAGAGGAGAAAACTGATTTATAGTGACGTTCTGATACCAAATATAACACCAATAAGCTACATGGAATAGGTGGTGATGATTAATACATTTGAAGTAATTAATACATAAGTAACAAATCGGTTAGTCCACAGGGGCAGCTTTAAGCAATCTCGTTTCTCTCTATAGGATTGCGAGATCAATCACGGAAAAGAATCCGCTTTCTGTGTCTTTATATAGACAACCTTCTAATAACACTTCGTATGACTCCATCACGTGTCACTTGTTCTGCCACCGCACAACAAGTGACACGTATTACGGCAAAATTGATTCGGTCCATGCTTAAGTGCTTGAATATGAGTACTGAATTGGGAGGTAAGTCGGTAACCAAGTTGTGAAAGTGTGCGTTTAAGGGAGTGTTTTGTCCCCTTTACTATATAATTTCTGGTCATTGGCGATCTGACGACCATTCAGTATTATGGGATGATCTGGTTATAACCAATAATTAAGACAATTTTTTGACTGCAATAACTATGCAATCTGGAGGAAAACTGAAGGCAGGCAATTTATGGAACATTTAAATTCTTTGAATTGGAATGGAATTTCAACATCACTGCCCACAAATCCCTGCATGTGTTTCACAAATCTTTTAATGTTGTTTTTTCCCATCGTGACGAGAGGAGTTAAATAGAATCCTTATTGTAACTATCGTGTATAGTATACCTAAGGTTCAATGACGGGAGGCCAGGGATGGAAGTCTTTTTACATTACTTGGGCATATTCAACTTTCTGAAAATTGAAGGACAAAAGTTCCATCGCATGTTAAGCGATGGAACTTTTGTCAAAGACTAGTCTAATCAAAATTCTAAATAGTGCCAGGATATTTATTATATTGGATCTTCAGACAGCCTTAAAGGCACTCATGTCGGATAAAAATTGGTGAGAGACTGTTGAGGCAGCTGATGCCCGAAATCGTTCTGTGACCACAAAATGAACAAATATCACGTTCCAGCTCTAAAACAATCTAAAAGAAGGACAAATTTTCCTCTTGGTCGATAGAACCAAGCAGCTTGTAGCGCTTAGTAAATTTGGCTTTCCTACTGAGGGAAATTCCATTTAAAAAAATGGGACTAAGTTCAACCGACATCGAGTTTCGATTCAAAAATTGTGCTAAGCCATTGTCTGCATACGACTGCCCTACCTTGAAAGCCCGAAGCCGGCGATAAACAAATTCGTGCTAGTGTTTGGGAAAGCAGTGCTTTCTGGCTCAACGAACAAGAGATATAATAATAATATGAAATATCGCAGCATATGTGTATATGTGTATTATGGTGCACTTATCACATACTTTCTTATCTTTTGTGGTGGCACAATACAAACTAAACGATTGACTTAACTGAGATTTTAAAAAACTCTATTCACACATTAAAAATGTCTTCGGTCAGATTGTTGTGTTGCGATGTTAAACTGAAAACATGTTGCGCTGTGATTGGATGGATTGGTGTAATAATAACTATGTGCTTAGGCCTACAACTAACTGTTGCTATAGATGAGGTGAAACAGGCGGATGGGTGTTCACTATTTGTAACGCTGTTACAATTGTTACTTCTTAATGTTGGATTACAATTGTTTGCTTCCGTATGCCTTATAATAACAACTGAGACCGTAAGTACGTTTTTATATCCAAGACTGTTGTGTGCTTAATCTTGTATATATTTTAGAAAAATCGATTTTGGTTATTGCCGTGGTTGATTGTAACCGTGATAAATGTGATTTCACTAATTGGAATTGCGTTCACCAGTAATTGGGGACTGTATTTTAGTTTTGTTATGTTGCCGATCTTGATATTTACGCTGCCAATTGTTTTATTGTACCTTGAGGAATTAGATGACTGTACCACGCGCACAGTGGCATATATTTCATCTGCGTCGTTATAAAAAAAGAAACTGTTGTGTACTATGAAATAAACTGTTAACTATTCAATAAGATAAATGTCGCTTTTAAATTGATTTGCCTATACGAGGGTGTCGACACAGGTCTAATCGTTAATATGCGAGCGACTCAGTTCCAGGAAATAAAACCAGATTTAAGCATACATAGTGTGTTTGATTATGTATGAGCTGTTCAGTAGACAATAATTTAGTTACAGTGAAATCGTGAACATGTGGACAGTTGAATTGAAAACCGTTTGTGAAGTAATCGGTTGGTTTTGGGTTTTTATTGATTTAGTTCTATGCATTATTTTCTCATTGTATCTTCACGACAAGCATGGTGCACACAATATGTGTCTAAGTTTTCTTATACTGACCATATTCCATTTGGTCGGGTCGGGTTGTTTAATCGCGGCAACAAAATTGGTAAGTGACTATAAGATTGTTGTCAAGTCGTGACTTTACATAAATTTACATTACTTATTCATTACTTATTCATTTCTATTTTTTTTAGAAATTCCGATTTTTGACCATACTGTGGATGATATCCAATTTGGCAGCCATAATATTTCTGTATTTCATCGTACCATTTCTTTGGGATATTATTTATGGCTATGTGATAGGGCCATTCTTACTGTTGGCCCAATTTTTTGTCGGCCGATATTTAGTTGAACTAACTATGAGTGGAACGAAAGTGTATAGAGAATTGAACGAATTCGAGATCTAAATATTACTGTGCAGTTGTGCGTTGAGTGGTTTAACGAAACCTGTCGGTGGTACGAAGATCAATATAATTGTAAATAATTAGAATCAAATAAACTTAATTGTAGTATATAGTAAGTATATAGTATAGAAGGGTAATGTTGTTTTATTGTTATCACAAACGTTCTTATCGCACTTGTGGTGAAAATATAAAAAATTCCTAATATTTAGGTACAAACAGTAATTATAAAAATATTTTTTGTTTCAATGGCACTAGGTTTCATGTGTCGTGACATAAAGCTGGATAGCTTACTGGGCTGGCAATTGTCATGGCAAAATTATTGTTTCCTGGATGGAATTTAGCGATATGTTAGGTTGTCCTTCCGTCCTCAAAATATAGGTCCGATTTACAAGAACCATCTGAACATTATATAGTTCCATGTTAGTCTTTAGTGCTGATATGGATGATGGGTTGACCAACAAATTCTGCACTCCAACAGGAGGTGATAGACAGGTTCATTCACACCACTGATTTTAATTAGATAGTGAACAAATCTTTTTGCATCCAAACTAATTATGAAATGTACTGATAACAATACCAAATCATCAATTTTGCCAGATGCTACGTGTACTACTCCCAGAGGTTGAGATTATGATACTTTCCATTACCGTTCTAAATCTAACAAATTCCTTTAAACGATAATATGGAATCACCAACCACTCGTTTAAGGTGAGCCTTAACGAACTTAACCAGTATAAAGTCTTCCTAATTATCAGAACTGTTGTCGGTAAAGAAGCCTCGTCTAAATACATATACTGCACAACGCTGTAAACAAACTAACTGCCATTAGAAGGGGCTCACTTCCCACATGTGAGCTGCCCATAGGTGAAACAGTATCATGAGATTTCTTGTTATTTAGTTGAGTTTTTCTGTCCTTAAGTAGCTCGCAGAATGCCCGAGATTTTGAAACTCCACCATTGCTAATCGTCAGCGGAGCTTACGTGTTTCTAATTAACTCAATTGGAGTAACTTGATATTTTTTTCGATATCTCACAAATGAAGGTCATGGAGGGCCTGTAAAAAGAGCTAACCAACTTTTGAAATACGCTAAGCTGGAGAATTTTGCTATAGATTCGGTTAACATATACCACTTGCTCGCTTGAAATTGACTGTACAATAAAATTGATTGGTCTCAGTGCAATTGTCAAGTATATAATGGTGTGAGACTTAAGGTCTATGACTTAAGGATTGACTTTTGAATAAGCTCCGATGACGAAATGGTCGTTTTTGATTGTTTTCGAACTTATATATGACACTGCTATCTCCGGTATGAAGTAAGTACAACACCTTTTAGAAAAGAAATCTTTAAAGCACGACTCACAAGGTGACTGAGATAGAATTAGAACTAATCTAAGTAAGTCACTATCGGAACCAGTTCCAAAATCACCACACAACAGCTTCATCACTTAGTTGATAAGATATCCGAGACTTTCAATATAACTGTTGCTACTTGCCCTCAATAAAGTACTACTTTGGTACCACCCAGGTGGCGCAGTGGTTAATGCTGCGGTAGTTGGAGCGGGAGGTACCGGGTTCGAATCCCGATAGGGGCAGGATGCAAAAGGGATTTCACCGCACTTGATTACGATCGGTGGTGTGAATGAACACAACTTTGACCGCCTGTTGGAGTGCAGAAGCCATGGGCTGACCCATCTTCCATGTCAGTACTATAGGCTATCATGGAGCTATGCAATGCGCAGTCAGTTAGGTAAATCGGACCTATAGCCGTACGTCCTCGATTTGGCTGCAAAGCGTAAGATAAGGACGTAAATAAGCGAAAGTGTTGGGAGTGCTTTGAGCCTCAAAACAGATTGCATAGTAATAAAATATTAAAAAAAAAAATATTTTGGTGGTCAAAACCACTCTTGAGTGCTCGATAAAACTGCAGGAATGCGAACAAAGTTTGCTGCAGAAATAGCATTGCCGTAATTTCCTCAAATCGTACAAATTAGAGTTATGAAGCGTCTATAAAATATACGAAGCCTTCTTATTTAATAAGTCCCAGCTACTTAGAATGGCCAGGTGAAGTTCGAACCGCTCCCAGTAATGAATCACCGTGGAACTACAGTAACTTGTAGAAAGCCAATTATAGGGCTGTTCAATAATTGGCACTAAAAAGCAAATAGCTCTGCTAATTAAGTAACTTACAGGTAGTCAATAAACACTTTTAGGTCACATATAAATAGCAGGATCTAATGCGCGATCACTGAAAACATTCGATAAACTATAAATCTAACTTTGAATCATGGTTATCTTTGAAGGGAATCATTTTTTATTAAAGTCTTTGGAAATACTTAGAAGACAAGATCGAGTCTTAAAGCTGTTGAGAAGTACCATTGAGTATAAGGAATACTCAATGGTACAGTCTTCCTGAGTGGCACTGTCAACCCAGACGCAAGGAGCATTTGAGCACCTGGGAGAGTGGACACATCACTCGGGCGGAATTGATTACATTCTAAGAGGCTAGTTCCAGACGGCTTATCTGGTTTTCTTGTGTCAGCAGACTTTTAAGTATTAAGATGCTGTTAAGATGATGATGATATTAAGATGCTGTTTTATTTGGCCCTAACTTTTTAGGTGTTAGCTAATGCGGATAATGTTAGTCTTCAGTAAATATATTTGCATATTGAGTGAACATATTTAATCCGCTCTTATGGGTAATTAGTGTTCAGCAAATCATATGCTGAGAAACTGAGATTCGCAAGATGCGTTAAATCACTTCGAAGATCTTTCACATCATTTGCCAGTCAAATAACTAATAGGCGAAAATTCTGGGGCTGTAATTCAGTTAGGGTTTTATACATTTACAGAACCTGATAGCATCATTTCTGCAAATATTTAGCAAACTACGGATATAATCTTAATTTGGTGTGAAATTATGTATCTTCAGGGAAATCGTTTTCTATTAAAATCTTTGAAAATACAGTTGGAACTGTTAGAGACTCGATCGAGTCTCTAATAGAGAGCCAGCTGGTGTAGTCCTGAAAATAACCCTTTACACTCTTATTGATCATATTAAGAAAATTCTTCTCAGGTACTGGGTAGATTAACATAAAGTTTTTCAGCGGCTCATCAAGGGGAACTTCGCAAGAAAGAGTTTTGTTACTTCTTCTCTCGGGTTGTTAATAGCATGTAACTGGAGCTTCAAGGATTTAAGCTCAACTGATTGCTCCAGTAAATATATCTATATCTAGAAATACTATAATGGCATCTTGGGAACACTATAAATACTCTCAGTAAACTATTTGTGGTTGGAGCACCTCCATAACATAATGGAGAGTGTAAAGAAGGGTACTATAGTTCTCTACTGTATAGTTAGAACACCATTTGGAAAATATGTATTTTTAGCCTCGCACTGTATATAACGGGTGGTTAAATTTTTAGGGCCGACGTTGAATGTGAACCACACCTAAACGTCAAGTTTTTTTTCTGCATTTAATTTGACATTTCACAATTTCAGATTAACTCAATTTGAACCATGCAAAGATTAACATTATGCATAAAGACTTGCATTTACACGCTTATGAGGTGCAGAAAATCATCTGCAGTGATGAGGCACATTTTCACCTCAGTGGATTCGTCAATAAGCAGAATTGCTGCATTTAGGCGAATCATAATCCAAGAGTGATTGTCGAAAAACCAACGCACCCACGAAGAGTGACTGTTTGGTGCGGTTTATGGGCTGGCGGCATCATCGGGCCGTATTTTTTCCAAACGAGGCTGATCAGGCAGTTACTGTGAATGGTGTTGGCTATCGTGAGATGATAACGAATTTTTTATGGTCCGAATTGGAAGATATGGATGTGGACGATATGTGGTTTCTACAGAACGGTGCCACTTGCCACACAGCTAACGAAACAATGGCTCTTTTGCACGACAAATTCAATGGCTGTGTTATCTCAAGTGGTGGCGGTGTCGATTGGCCACCAAGATCTTTTTTCTTTCTTTTTTTTATTTTGGAAAGAAAGAAGATTTGAAAGAATTTGAGAGCTAAAGGATGAGATAATTCGGCACGTTAACGGCATAGAACCAATTATGCCTAAGCGTCCATACATTTTGTTCCATACATAATTGAACTATACGATATTATCATAATAAAAAGAATTGACAATAATTTCCTAAATAATTTGTGTTTAATTCAAAACCAACATCGGCCCTTAAAATTTAACCACCCCTACTATGGTTCTATGCTTCAACAATTCGATTCATTCTTCAGAAGAAAGTCACTGTTTGGTGACCGGTTCTAGATATAATGATGAACCTAAATTAATTATTAATTAATAAAATGTACAACCTTTCTGAGTGTGAGGTTTTTTGTGAGGCATTAGAGGTAGACTACTGTTTCCGTCCCTCCATAATTTTAAAGATCGAACATGAGGGTTGTTATGGTTCACTGTCTTATAGGTCAAGATGCAAAAAGTGTTGGAATCTCCATGCTTGGTTACTGCCGGTGTTATCAATATCTAGAGTAAGATTAAGAATATTCAACTCTGAGTCAAAAGGCTGAAGGGCACGAATATCAAATCTTTGAGGACTTAAATAATTAATAAACGAATTATATTTGAACACATTTTTGATTTTGTATTTTAATTTGGCTTAAATCACAGACATTACACAGGTGATTAACAAATTTGAAGAATTATAACATTATAAAGCAGTAGTCCAACAATGATTAAATCATACACAATTTAAACATTTTGTTGAATGATTCCTCGATCTTTCAATATCCGTTCCGCAATATATTTCCAAACATAAACTTGTCCCCATGCTAACACTAGCATAATTAACGTATTATAATACATGCTCCAAATAAAAGCACCCACCGCCAGCAAAATAATCGCAACCCAGGTGGAAATCACCCAAGGCAAGAAAACCAATTTAGTCCGCTTTATGAATTAGATAACACATTAATAACTTCGATTGGCAAATTGAAACATCACAATATTGCTTACCACATTTATTGCTATGAGCAAACAAATCGATCCGATCAAATGAAATCCAGCAACGATTAAAAAACTGAGTGTCATGGCCTTCGATCCAATACTATGGTGGAGGCAATATGAAAACACTACAGTAAAAATACTGTCAACTACGATACCAATCCATCCGATTAGTTTGCATATTGTTTTGAGCTCAGGTGTACAGCATCGGCAGTCAACAGTCGTCATAATTATTTTGATTGAAACACTTTGACGATTTTGAACCAAATTCTGTTTACAACAATGTCGTGTGACGAATAAATTAATAATAAAACTGTGACATTACATTCAAGTTGTCAAAAATGTATTAACAGATATGTTGTTTGTGTATGTGTTTGTACATATACTCGTATAGGTACTAATCATTCACGAAATGATATGGATGTGAAACTCATAAGTGGATTGGAATTCCCCAAATACCATCATTAAGCTAACTCAGTGACGTAGATAGACATTATAAATACCTTTGGGTAAAATGGACACCAACTACGCATGTGCAGTTTACTCAAATAACTTTATATGTTGATTTGTTTATAGTCTATTATTCGCTGTAGTTTGTGTGAGCATTTTGTGATGTGGCGTTTTTACACATATATGTTGTGCTCAGCTTATCATAATATTATTGTATAACAAGAATTTACTATTGATTAACAACCATTTTACTGTATCCACGAAATTTGTTCGAATAATGATATATATATATATAAATATATATATATATATATATATATATATATATATATATATATATATATATATATATATATATATATATATATATATATATATATATATATATATATATATGTGTTACGGTTAAAGTCTGAAATGCGGCGAATGTCCGAATTTACCGGTAAATATCCGAATTTACCAAAATCTGAACCGAAGTGTACCGAAATCCGTTAATAGATTCTATATAATCCGTTCCTACGTTGGGCACGCAGTGCGACATGTTTGCTTTTTCCGGCTCCTACGTCCCTCGAAGTTGAAATCTAAAGCCAATTGGAGGGCTAAGCGGGGGAAGCGCAGCGACCTCCCACGTGCCCGTGAGAGGTACCGAAGCCGTTAGCCTTTACAATTCTAGGAAATCATTCTAGGGTCTACAACGAAATCATTTATTAATACAAAAAATTAAAGAGTAAATGTGAATATAGTCTAAATATGCAGATAAACGTAGGTTGAACATACATTTACCAAAGGGATAGGCAAATTCAGACATTAGCCGCATTTCGAGCTTTAACCATAATATATATATATATATATATATATATATATATATATATATATATATATATATATATATATATATATATATATATATATATGTATACATATATATATATATATATATATATATATATATATATATATATATATATATATATATATATATATATATATATATATATATATAGCACACCATATAAAGAAGAACAACTACTTTATACTAGCCATGCTATCAGTTTGCTGCTGTCTAGGACTTGTTCAAGCTGATATCCAATTAACGGCCTTCAACCAATCAACGGGTATATTTTTCGAAGAATTAGGCAAGATTGAGGTGGTTGCAATGAAGTGGATTATGTTAGTCCATTATAACATGAGCAATTATTGGGAGGAGATCGAAACATTCAAGCAAGCCCATACAGAATTGCAAGCGGTATGTAAGGAGCTCTCCGGAATCAATTGCAACATATTCATTCAGCAACTACAATGGCGTCTTAACAACCTAATCGCTGACAATAAGCTAGTTTTAGACAGCAACAAGGAGCGACGACGGGTTAAAAGAGCACTCGAGGACACAACAGGAATCGTGCTAAGTGACATGTTTGGCCTTCTCTCACAACGAGAAGCACATGAGTATGAAGCCCACTTCGAAACAATAATCAAGAACGAAAACCATTTACTGACGCTGATAAAGAACCAAACCAGCGTGATTGACAACACTCTCAAATTAGTGAGACATAATTCAAACCTCACTATGACGTCCTTGAACAACCTAATCAAGGATCAGCAGCGGCTACGGCAAGAAATGCTTCAACTACAAGAGTATCACACATTCGAGCAAAGAGTTCGGTCCGTGCTAGTGACCATGCTAGAGTTGACCCTAGTACTAAGTAATCTAGAAGATACACAAAAGGGGTTGCTGGATGTAGTGTTTCATGCCCATCAGGGCAATTTACATCCGTCCATACTCTCACCTGATCAACTAGAAGATGAGCTACATTTAATCCGCCAGCATATACCAGCATCTATCACAGTACCAGGTCACCATATGCAAGACCTCATGCATGTATACCGAAGGATGAACATCCGTAGCCGAGTGACACAGCGAAATATAATAATTGAAGTCATCCTCCCACTATCCTTCACATGGGACTACACTTTTTTTTCGGTTATTCCAATCCCAGACATTATTCAGAACAATACTCAATCTTATATCGTTACCACAGCAAACTATTTAGCTGTGGACAGTAGGCGTGAACATGTTGCATTTTTAACAAAAGAGGAAGTAAATCGCTGCCAAACACTGCAGCCCATGCAATTGTTATGCGAAATCTCACCAATTGTGAATACCTTGACCAATAAAAGTCAATGTGAGATAGCTATCATGCAGCGAAGGCCAAGACTTGAGGCCTTCTGCAACATTATATCAATAACGGCAACTAATCATTGGATTAAGCTAAGCGCCCCAAACCAATGGATTTATGTAGTGCCCTACGAAACCACTGTAGATGTCATATGCGGCGCTAAAATCAACTCTCATAATTTGCTGGGATCTGGTGTGGTGGAATTAAGTGCAGGATGTATGCTACGAGACGCAGATCATCTGATAATCGCTGTAGGAACAGCCCATAACAACATAAACAGGGAGTCTCTGAAAAGTTCTGGACTAATACATGGGGCTAAAAATCTGCATTATCTCAACTCATATATTAAAAACAGGACATTAGAGGTGGACAATTTAGAACAACTAACCACTCCTGATTTATCAGATCTGGACAACCAAATAGCATCGCGGAGGGAAAACGAAGTTTTTTGATGACCAAACTATCCATCATATCCACCACTACACCATGACTCACATAGTGTTTTGGAGTTTCCTACTAATAGTAATTTTTTGGAGCATTTGAAAACTACACGCAAGGGCAACGACTAACGAAAGGCCTGCTGCACCTTTACCAAGGGCAGACGAAGATTGCACTTAAGGACGGCTACCCATCTTTGACGTCATTAAACTAATAACAACTGCCGCGTGGGAATATGTTAAAACTAGTATTAACAGGGTTAAAACATGTAATGTTGGCATATCAACTTTACATAATTGCAATCTTGCATTCAGGCCTTTTGTAAAATAATATGCATATAATGAACTCATTTTTTTTGTAAAACTAGCTATTAATTGTTATTAGTGTAATCATTGTTCAGTACTCGTATATAACCCAAAAAATTATGTTGAATAAAATATAGTTCAAAACAAACTGTCAACGTGATATCTTATTTGTCTAACTAACATTAAACACTTAAGTTATTCACAATTAAGGTCAATATACCATATTGAATCTATATATATATATATATATATATATATATATATATATATATATATATATATATATATATATATATATATATATATATATATATATATATATATATATATATATATATATATATATATTTATATATTTATATATTATATAATATATAATATATATATATATATATATATATATATATATATATTGAATGAGATATAGAGTCTGGCACTTCAGCAGTAGCTCCTACATTTGTTAATAATACTGTGAAAGCATATTTTTGTATCACACCTTTATCGAGATGCCACTGTACTTTTCAGTATTTTTAATATAAAAATGCGGGAACCCGGAAGGTTCTGTACCTAATGCCATTCCAAGTCGCAGGTGTGCTCTGTTATCTTGGAAACTGGATAAGCTAGAGAAGAACTAATTCTATCAAAAGCTAGACAGTTTCGAATAAAGTGGATGCAGTTATCTTCCTCTTTGAATCAGTTCTCTCCAAAATAATTCTAAGAAGAACAATGTCATGAGATGATCTTTTAAGCGACTATGACAAAACACTTTTATTGATCTGTCCCAAACTTTGGTAATATTAAGTTGGGTTCACAAACAAACAGTTTTCGATTTAAGGCAGGTAGAGGTGCAAACTACTTCCACCTTAAATCTAAAAGCGCAAATATAAAAGTATGTTAACAAAATATATTTTAAAGTTGGATGGAACCCTCTAAGTTTCCTCACTTAATGGCACAAATGGCTTCTTGATGCGAACCTATTATTTCCTTAAACCACAAAGGTGCGCTCTGCAACCTTAGCAAACTGGAGTACTTTGAACCAGCGCAAAATTCCTTTTATAGGAATATTCGTGGAGTTGAACACAACCCATCTCATGTGATCGAAAGCCGGATGAAAGTGTGAGCTATCATCAACATCCTTAAGACATTCGTGGCATGCGACATCACTGGTAAGTCCCATTCGATAAAGGTGAATTTTAAACGGCCATGGCCAGTAAGCATAGAAATCCTTCCCTCTAACAAAATATTTCGCCTTATGACAAGTCGGTATACCTCACCAACTTTAGATAAGACAAGGCAACGGTTTTAATAATTTTTTTCACTATGTGAAGAAGAAAAGGAGCAACTGGTTCAGGACCGATGAAATATAAGCGATAACCAATTCTAGACAAACAGTCTGCAATTTCATTGTCCTCAAGGTCACAATTTGCTACCAATTTAGAGCTGGTTAGAGGATTGTTCAAGGAGTTAACGACAATTTTACTATCCGAACAAAATATTATCTCCTTATCGTTGGCAATGAGAATTAATTCCGCTTGACGGTTAGTACAGTAGATCTCTAGACTGCCTGAGTTTCTTAGATCATGCGATGGACAGTAGTAACCAAAGCCTGCACCCTGTTCAGAGACAGAGTCATCTGAAAAGAATACAAGCGATTCGGATATCTGTTTGGCGTAGTCTGGTGAGAACCACATATCGCTAGATGGATAAACAACTTTAAATGATTTGTGGAAGTTAAAAACAGGCAGAAGCCTATAAATAATCATGTCGATTTCTGGCAAAACTAGTTTTATTTATTAAGAATTGATCTTTGGCCTGAAGTTGTGCCGAAAACATTTCACACTCCAATACTTCTCAAGCGTAAAGGTAACCGAACAAGCTGTACCTTAAATGATGATCTGTAACTAGAGTAGGGAGAGAATTAGCTCCATAGCTAGCGGTTCACAAGTAAACCCTTATCCAGACACCACTGTTCTATAATGAGAAAGGTGTATTAAGCTAAATCTGAAGAATAACAAGAAGTTCGTCAATGACTTGAAGTCACAACAGCAGAGAAAGTACACCTTACTGCGGGCATTGAGTAAATTCTTAACCATGATTAAATGCAGAAATGCAGAACAGGAGTAAACCGAAAAAGAGATTCAGCCAATCACGAGAAGGATATCTCACTACAAGTAACTTGTTAAAGCTATAGTTATGTCATGAAATATTTTATAGCAAAACTGAAGTACAAAGTCTGTCGAGACAATTACGGGTGGAAGCCCTTGTTTTAGTAATTAATGCACGCTGTAAATAACATAAGATAGTAACGGTAGCGCCAGCATAAAATGTAAAATGTTGGGTCTAAAAACGCCAAGATTTGCCAGATTGCCATATCGGCTACATTGCCAGATATGGCAGCAGGCACTAGAGGTGATGTTCTCTTATCTGGTCAATATGGTCTACCAACAGGAGGTATAAAATAATTCTAAGTGCGCGTGCACTTAGTATTAGATTAAATAGTTGAGTTTTAGACGTATTCACACTTATACTCTTATCAGAATACAATGAATCCATAATAATAAATGCCGATTGCCTTAATTCAAATAAGACACCATATCCAGATAGACACACCAGTTAGAACAAGATCAGTGGAAAAGCTTCAAAAATAATAAAGTCTAACTGTCACATTCTAATAATGGTTTGTCAATGATCAAGGTATTTCTCAATAAGGGCGGGATATTTGCCGGGACTGACAGATACCGAAAAGCTCCTTTTCAAGACTTAAGCTAGACTCCACTTCATGATAGTGTAATAAGACAACTTTTGTGATAAAGACAACTCTGCTTCTGCTCTAAGCCTGACATGCAGTGCTTACCGAAATACAAGCTTTGGAAAGCTTTTCGCGATTCAGCTGAGAAAATTTCATCAGAACCACTCGATTAATGCGATGTAAAAGTCTCAAACGCAGAACTGCTTGCGTAATGAGTTGCGGGCTGAGCCAATTCTCAATTGGACCAATCCAACAAATATTCTGTATTGCTTTGTGATCAGGAGTAATAATGTTACAGCTACAAAAAATTATAAAATAATGCTCAACTTCTCTGTTTGATGAAGTAGACTATCCATTATGTAAACGAAGAACATCAATGGTTTGTGAAGTCTATAGTGATAGCACGTAGTCTAAGGTTCTTCTCATAGAAATTTGACCAACAGTACGAACAATTAAACCGCAGGATCTCTGATCTGCCACCTCAGACATTTTGTATACGACTATAGGAGCGTCTAGGAAACTATTCGAATCAATCTGAAAGTTAGAAACTCTGGTCGTTTTCTTAGCCTTCCTAGTCTAACTTCTTAGCTTGTTAGCTGATTGTTTATACATAGTATAAAGACAGAATAGATGCAAGCTCTTCAAGAATGATGGGCGTTCAAATTAGATCAGATTACAATGAAAAAGGGGTTCCAAAATGCTTCAAAGAAGCATTAATACTGTTAGCAGAGTTCTTAGATATAAGATTCTTTCATTTCTGGTGTCCTGATACAACAACAGGGTGTGATTTCTGAATTAGGTATAAATCATTCAGAAGGTAATGAAAAACAAATGAAAGTAAATTGGACGTCAACCAGAGTTTTATGCTCGGTTTACCTTATAATACGAGTATGTGTCAAAGATATGAGCTATTTGGTTGGGTTATAAGGCATCATAACGGACGGCTCGAAGCTAGATGGTAAGGTCGGAGCTGGGCTGTTCTGTGGAGCATTAAATATAAACATTTCCGTTTGTCTCCCTGATCACTGCAGCGTGTACCAGGCGGAGATAATAGCGATTGAGGAAGCCTTGAGCTGGTTGAGGCATAACGTGATATCCAAGAGGGATATTACGATTTATGTGGACAGTCAGGAGGCTATCAAGTCGCTGGAAGTCTAGGATGGCATCGGGCTGCCACTCGTCTCTTAACGAGATTAGTGAGCATTTCAATATTCATATTATCTGGGTCCCCGGCCACTCTGCCGTCAAGAGTAACTGCAGAGTAGACGAACTAGCTAGGCAAGGTACAACTCTTCAGCTGAAGCTTGAAAATGCCAATGTGGGGAGGCCTACAGCAGAGCTTAGGCTGGCTTTGAGGAAAAAGGCAGAAGCTCCTGCACTGGAGAGGTGGTCTAACACCCTCACATGCGAGAGAGCGAGACAATTGTGGCCAAGGCTGGATTTGAATCGCTCCAGGACCTTAATCTCTCTGGAGAGGAGAGATCTAAGAAAATAGTAGGAATATTAATGAGACACTGCCTTTTCGGCGAACATGCGAGAAGGCTGGATCTAGAAACAAATGACTTCTGTGCTCTTGTCCTGCACTGGCACTAGGAAGACATTTACACTTGGGTAGGTATGTAATGCACAACCTTTCAGATCTTGCAGACATTAAGGTGCGGGACAAATTTCCGCTACATTAGTAGCTCAGGATGGTTCCAATAGAGTGATAGGGCCGGCAACGGTCTAAGTGTGCATTAGCAGCCACTCTAACCTAACCTAACCTAAGGCATCATAATACAAAGGATGGTCGAAATGGCTTTTTCATGTCGGCGTCGTTAATAAACGCTGTATCTGCAAGTTGAACGTTATTTATATAAAATAAAAGCTTAAAGCACAGTATAATTTTTGATTGACTAGACGACATTGTGAAGATATATAGTATTTATAATTTGAAGCGTGATAAATTGGATTAATTGGTATATGGCGACCGAGACATTTAAATCGTTCAAATGTTGTATCATTATGCTTTTTGGATGGGGTTTTCAATATAAAAGCATAATTAAAGTTTGATGAATCGATCGAATCTATATATAGTTTAGATTTATAACATTATGGTTTTGGACTATTGAAGAATGGTTCGTCGATGTGGTAAGGAGCAATAAACGTTGGTTTTTTAATGTGAAAAATATTTGGTTTATACCAAATTTTGCCCTCGGTTTGAGCTTAAGAAAGTTTCGTAATACGTGGCGGTTTCGAATTCGATTCTCGTCGCTGATCAAAACATAACATGCTCCAGATGATATGGACTGTGACCACTGGATTCCTAAGGTCTCAGTTGAAACACGGTTAGGGCCGTTTATGGCTTTTAAGCCATTTATTGTTTTATACCAAATCAAATAATTTTTGGTTTTTATTAGTTAATTAAATGATAAAGTGTAAACTATATTTCTTAAGACTGAACTGGCACTGTCATGTTTTTTGGTACTTAATGCTTCATATGTGTCACAAATATATGAGGAGTTCATACAAGCCATTAGCTATATACGTCTTAATGTTCAATCGTGTCAAAATATTCAATCGTACCAAGACTAAACTAAGCTCGCACTGTGATTACCAACGACTAGAAAAGAAACGATTGTTCCAGTAACAATTATGTTCAGGACACGAGGTGATAGAACAGCTAAATTGGTTAATTATAACTTAATTTTGTTTTGTATGTCTTCTGGAATCGATATACTGCACACCCTATACACTACGAATGAGCTTATAAGCTTAAACGGTGTAAGTGTAACAAATAATTTCAGTTTTATCTGAAAACTCACTAAGAAGTAAAAACATAAATTAATTTAGACCTTGAAATTCGAAATAAGTAGCTTTTACTCTCTTTTTGGCCTAATTTACTATTAGTTCAATCCAAATACCTTTTCCATGTTTTAAGGTAGCATGATGCAATTGATTGTAGTAGCGGCAACAACACGTTTGGAAGTGAGAAAATTCAAATATCGAAAAATGGTTTCTATAACCTATCGGGAGAGTAATTTTCTGTGAGACACAGCGTTATTGGTGCCGAGTATTATAGTTTTAATCACAAGATCTATAGTGTGTAGTGATTTCTTAAAGGGCGTCTTAATCTAACATCTTCGAGTTTTTAACAAGAGCATGTTGTATAATTTTTACTAATGTTAGTGAAGCTACTAATTTTTATAATTTCAAACTTAAGAATTATTTAAGAACTAACCAAAAACAAATGAATTATTAGTTCAGTTCTCAAAAAATTCCAAAATTTCACGAGATTTGAGAGACGAAAACTAAACAAAATTAAAATCTATGGTTGAGGTAGTGACTATCTTCTTGAGAGAAAAGATGATAAGCCGACTTGTCGACTTAATGTCAGTCTAACATAGACTACACAACGTACACGAAGAAATTAGAGCCTTATCGATATATATGATCGTCTGTTTTTTTCAATTTACCCGAACTCAAAACAAACAATCATATATACATGGTTGCCGCTATTGAAAATTTATATAATCATTTTCGGAAAATCATTTGTTTTTTTGTTTGAAACAAAATATTTCATTAAAATTTTGTTTTTCAATGAAAAAATGATTTAAAATATAATTATTTCATTGAACATACTCGAGAGTATACGTCAACAACTATTAATATTGGCCAGATTATGTTTATCTATGTTTTCAGATATGTTCATTGTTTATCGCGAATTCGATTTGGTCCAAATAATACTATAAATTAAGCGTACTAGCCATTGGCATGTTTAAGTTATCAGTTGAAATTGGTGAAGTAAAAATGTCTGGAGTCGAGCTTAAAACTATTTGTGCTGTGATCGGTTGGCTTGGCATATTAGTAAACAGTTGTCTAAGTGTACTTTGCGTATACGGAATTTACACAGTTTTTCATGAGCCATCATCTGTAGGTTCGATTCCAGCCTTAATCCTTTGTTCATGTTTGTTACTAGTGTTCATATTACATCTGATTTCTTCGATCTTCATTATCGTAGCTACTAAACATGTAAGTGTGAAAGGTTTTATATTTATTAAGTATATCTGTAACTTGAGTCTATTTCAGGGTAATCGTTTTTTGCTCTTGCCATGGGTAGTAATCGCCATCATCGATATGATATTGATAGTCATAGGGGCAGTGGGATATCAGATGATTTTTAGTTTAGTCGCGTTGCCGTTTTTAGTAATACCACTAATATTCATTTTTAGGTTTTATGGCAAATTGTTGCAAATGTAATGCGGTTTTAGTTGTCTTTATAATAAAATCGACAAACTGTTTCCTAATATAGGTACTCTGTGTACAGATACAGTTTATAAATAGTTATATTTAGAATTAATACGAAAAAATGGATATGTCAATCAACATATCATTATGACAATGAAAATGACTCTATCTCATCTCAACTATGAGTGAGTTAAAAAATTATTTAAATCGTGACATTCATCGATAAAATACCGCCGAAAAACTGGATCGGTTTTTCCTTTATCTCTCGACCGGTTTAGTGATCTGTTGTTGGTCTGGAAACAATACAATGTTGAAGCTAAACCAGAATACTTCATATTTCTGAAAAATTAAACGATGCTATCTGCCAAACTTTCGAGGGAGATTATTACCGATTATCTACGAAAAACTTTCAAAATTCAGTTTGATGTAATAGTCACCAATACTTCCACTACAGTAAGTCATTCTACATAGCTTCCTCGGCAAATTGGACAAATTTAGTATCAAAATACTTAGATAACGTTAAACTACCATCTACGGCGCAAGCCAAGTTTCAAACAAAACTTTTGCTGTTAATATAAATTAAAAACAGTGGATGTCGTAGCACAGATTCCTTTGGAACTTCAATACGAACCGGTGGTACAGTCTGCGACTGACCTTATACGTTCTGAATATTAATCGGATACTATACCACGAAAGCCGTAGCAGTATAGTTTGCTTAGAAATTTCATTTGTTATACTCTGTCGAACGCCTTTGTCAAGTAAACTAGAGTTTTCTAATACGAACTTGACAACTTTTTCTTTTAAGTGTGGTTTGAGCGATGTCCATTTCTTGGGAACGCTGTGGAATCGACTGTATTGGTTCGTTTGCGGTGGTCGCTTGAACGGCAGCAAAATTCTTGGCACTTTGACCAATCCGTTATCTCACTGGCACGTTAACATTCATCAGTGAGTATTTAGACATTTTTTCACTATGGCTGTGTACTGAGACGATAATTATGATCAAAAATTAGAATTAACGCAGTTACCAACTCGGTATTTTGCTAGTAAAGGTTCTATTCCATGAGAAAAATTGACTGCCAGCAAATATTAAAATGAGACAAAAATATATATTTTATAGTTGTGAAAACGAAACAAACCGTTAAAATTGACTCGGAAAATATTTGTGTTTGTGGTAGTGTGACTGCTTTAAAAGTATCAAATCGAATACTTTTAGTTGCAGTCGCACTCACACTTCTACATAAAATTTCTGTAAGACGAGAAATTATCTTCGCACACAAACAATTTTATAGTCAAGTGTCCAATAGCCCACATTATATTGTGGTGTCTATATTCGCCGGATCCAAATGCAAACTAGATTGAAATTTATCGCTCATACTATTACAAATTAGTAGCCTACAGTTCATAAAAAATCAAACAATAGCAGTGTTTTTTTGGCAATTGTACAACAACAATGCAATATAATGTCAAAGCGCTAGTTGCAGTGTTTAAATCCAGGGGACAAAACAATAAAATATTTTGATATATTTTTCAAAATTTTTGGCAGTTTCCATGACAACTGTTACATAATTTATTCCGTGTCGTTTTATTGAGGATTATTTTCATTCCTATTTCAGTCACTAACAAAATACTGCTAACAAGTCTTTATAACGACAAGTTCTGTTATAGAGTTTTAATATATAATTTAATAAATTTATAATTTTTTTCTCTTTTCGTCTTTTTTGACTGTCAGTTAATTTTTATCATGGAATAGAGCCTTAAATTTCAGTAAAAGTTCCAAGTTTTCAAGTCCCAAATAGAAAACCTATTATAAACATGGCTGATGATTAAATTCTAGGGTAAGGAGGGGTAAGTTGACCTTTCGGGTAAAATGACGAATCATTGTAGTTGACCTGCCATTTCTTAGCTGAATTATAGCTGTTTATTGTTTGAATTTCTTATAAAATTAAACTGAAATTGAATAATATTTTAATAAAATTTGGTAAGTACTATTGCTTTGATTTAATTTTATTTTGAATTTTTTTTGTTTGGTTTTTGTCTATTAACTAATTAATCAACTTGAAATAAAGTTTAATTAAATATGTTTTCAACTTTTAATGTTAAAATGGCGGGTCGAGTAAGTTGGCGAATTTACGTGGCGGATAAGATGAACTCGTCGTCTTAGCCGCTTTGTTTTTAAATTATTTTAATGTTTTCCCTGTTAATAAAATTTACAGTAGAAATTTACAGTTCTGCGATGTCAAAACAATTTAAATGACCCGAAGCTACGTTACGGCGTTATGCTAAAAAATATCTTGAATATTTGATTATTTATTAGGCTTTTCCAACCAGCGCGGGAAGGTTCAAAACAACCTTTTCTGACGAGTAACTTGCGAACCTTAAAAACTATGAAGAAAACCTATACACAAAATAGCTTTCGGCGTAACGAGTGATCATTTCGCAAGTATTGCTTTTGATTACGCTACTGTTCTTAAGATTCCCCATCGATTTAACAACGATAAGAAGAAAGCGGGTAAAGATTTTATTCAAAGCTTCATAAGTAAATTTAAATTTTCATTCAGGAAAACGGAATCTGCCTTCAATAAAACAAACGTTGCTTTGATATTTATCAAAATATTTTAGCTGATAAAAACTACCAATCCCATCAAATTATAGATAAAGGATGTGCAGGTAAACTTGAGTGTATTTTGAGATGAAATTCTTGAATTGACTATCTATCAAGACCAGCAGATTTTGACTGATCGTTTTACGGAAAACGAAGAACCACTTTTTTAGTAAATGCATTCCAAGTAAATAAAATAATAAAGCTTAAATGATTTTATCCTGTAGCGAGCTTTTTTGTAAACTAAATACAACTGGTGTTCATGAACCTGTTAATGATCAATGGTTATCTAAACTGAGAAATTGGAAAGGTAACAATTATAAATATTGGCATAATATTTAAAAGCCAAGTCTTTTGGTTTGGGACAAAAGAAAAAATCATAGTACAACCAATATGGTGTAAAAGTCGAGAGATATAAAGTTAAGAGATAAAACACTATCGTGGAAAAAGTCTGATAAAAGCGATATACACCAAAGACCATCATAGACACAAGGCCGACTATGATAAAAAGCCGACATGCAGAAAAGATCGACGACATGCAGAACAGATGAAGAAAATGCCTACATGGTAAGAACTGTGACTTGTCGAAAGGCCGAGAAGGACAAAAGTTCGTTACACATAAAAGAACGATGTGAGAGCCGATATGTAGCGTGACATTTGCAAATACTATGACATGGACAAAACGCTAATAAGGAGAAAACACCGACTCGGGCTAAAGGGTGACAGGCACAAAAGACCTTCATGGAGCAAAACGCAACATAGGTAAAAGCCTGATGTGGAAAAAGCCCACAACGAACAAAGGACCGATGGGATATATTCTGTCATGAAGCATAGGCAAACATACAAAAGGTCGAAATAGAACAAAATTCATTTTTGCAAATTATAAATTGAAACGCTAAAAGCATCTTATGACTTACAAACAAAACATGATAAAAAGGAATAATTTTAGAAATACGCAAGTATAGAAAACAATAGTATAGAAAACTGACGTAATATCTGTGGGATGTTACTTTGCAATTACAATGAAGAAATTTGTTCATCCGAGAATGCTTATTACATGAAGTTTCTAAAATTATTGCCAAATGACCAATCCCGGTGTCGAAAGTGACTATAATTTTAATGTTGTATTATCTTTGATTTATGAACAAAAATAAGTCATGTGATCATTTGACATATAGGTATTACTGAAAATGAAATTATTAAGTCAAATTATTATTGCCACACCATTGCGTTTTAAAGCCGGACAGTTCATCGTCTTCGATTGTTCAATGCAATAAACAGTTGAAATTGCATTTAATGATATCCGATGGTTGCCCAGTTGTCCAAAATGATCTACTGAGCATCTTCATCAGATTTCGACATCTGAAGTATGTCTTAAGTGAGATGGGATAACTCATCGGAACCACTACAAGTCTACAGACCCACTACTGTAATTTATAGAACAGCTGAAGTATTGTAGTAATAAGTAAAAGACTTTAGGCCTATTACATCACTTTCTTCAGATTCAAATGGTTTTCAACCACTCATTCCAGACCACTTTTTGATTGGACACCTTCTCAATGCTGAGTATAACTTCAAGGATGACAAAATCCCAGTATTGAAACCTAGTGGCAATACACTCAACAACTACGTTCGCGATATTAGGTGGAATAGCTCAAACTCATCTAGGTCCAGATCAACTGGTAAGAGTCTTCACACTTTATACCGCATCAGGTACAATGAAGGGAGCAGTACTTCAAATATGCCCACTTCCGTATGAATATGATGAGTTGAAATTCATTAATTTCAAGGCCGAGAGAATGATTGGCAATTGTTTTGCAAATTTCATAAACTTTGTATTTTATAGTTTATTATTTTTTCAATTGGTTAATGATATTTTTAATTTGCTATAGTATTTAATAGTTTAGAATTTTCATGCAACATTAATGGTACAATACTTTGCCTAAATGAGCGCAATTTTATACTAACTCACACATGTTAATTTTTTGTTATTTGGGAAATATTTCACTTCGGTCGATCCAAAATATAATAATTTCATTGAACATACTCGAGAGTACATATTATAACGTCAACAATTATTAATATTCGACAGATTATGTTTATCTATGTTTTGAGATATGTTCATTGTAAATTCGTTTTGGTTCAAAATAACAGTATAAGTAAAGCGTACAAGCCATTGTTTTAGTTATCAGTTGAAATTGGTGGAGTAAAAATGTCTGGAGTCGAGCTTAAAACTATTTGTGCTGTGATCGGTTGGCTTGGCATATTAGTAAACAGTTGTTTAATTATGCTTTGCATATACGGCATTTCCACAGTTTTTCATGGAATATTTGAAGGAGGAACTCCTACCCTAATCATTACTTCATGTTCGTTACTAGTTGTCATATTACAGCTGATTTCTTCGATTTTCGTTATCATATCTACTAAAGAAGTAAGTGTTTGAGGAGTTATATTTATTAAGTAGATGTTTAACTTGAGTTTATTTCAGGGTAATCGTTTTTTACTCTTGCCATGGGTAGTACTCGCCATCTTCGATATGATATTGATAGTCATAGGTGCAGTGGGATATCAGATGGTCTATGGTTTAATTGCGTTACCGTTTTTAGTAATACCACTAATATACATTTTTAGGTTTTATGGCGAATTGTTGGAAATGTAATTTAGTTTTAGTTTATTCATAATAAAAATTACATTATAAAAATTCAGAAGACGGGGTACTGATCGATATTACATAATCAGTATTCATGTTTTAATTACCGCTGTCATACTTTTAATCGTTTTTTTAATTTATCGCGGAGCTTAAATTGTATAAAAACATTCCATCTATTTTTATATATTATCAAAATGTCTGTGGCATGGCTTTTGATTTAATGTTGTGAAAAATAATAATCAAATGTTGTGAAAAATTAAACATGCGAGAGAACTCATCAACTTCCTATCATTTATACTACACAGAATATCATCCATACTCAGAGTAACATACTTTCAAAAACTCGTTTAAAATAAGAAACAAAATTTGTAGCTAAGTATAGTAGAGTTCTCAAATGGGATATGGTACCAAGATATTTGTAATTGTAATTCAGATAAAGGACGTGTAGGTAAACTGGATTACATTTTGAGACGAAATTCTTAAATTGACTATTTATCAAGACCATAATATTTTGACTACTGTCACTATAAGCAACCAATGCTCTTAATGGATAAAAGTAAACGCATTTAAGGCTATCCTGTTGTGAGCCTGTTGTAAACTGAATACAACTAGTATAAAGGTTAAGAGACAAAACAATGACATGGCAAAAAGACTTAAGCAATATGGACACCAGACCGATATGGACACAAGACCTCATAAGGTCGATAATAACAACAAGGACAAAAGACGTGACATGACAAAAGGCAAAAATAAGCAAAAGTACTGAAAAGAAGTCCAAGATAATGTTAGTGGAACATTGGAGTACGGAAAGGTATAGTTAAATTAGCCAATTCTTTTGTTCGTGTTTATTTTTAACATTTTTCTATGAGATGTGGTTGGAAGAAGCTGTTGTTAGCTATTGGACAGTTAAGTTCCTCAAAATGCAATACTAAAAAATTATGGTAAGGTCAACATCTATACAATTCTATGATTATAGAAATGTGTCAGAAGTTCAGAAATATTCTCTTCATGAGAAAAAACTTTCGGACAATATCCGTCTCGTATTGGTAAACGTCACAAAAGGTGATGATAATTTCATGCACAGAAACCAAAAATTAAGAAAAACTATCATATTCAAATATGTATTCTAATAAAATAAATAAGAACTTCACGTGAGTACATAAATCAAATTGTGCAATACTGAATCTAGGTACAAAGTTCCATTCAAAACTGCTTAATCCTAATATTTATTTGAGTCTTTTGTCTCTCTCGGCTTATTGTCTTTGTCTGTCTGCGCTTTATGCTTAGCTTTGTTCCTTATTGGTATCTATTCCATGTTAGTCTTTTATACATCTCGGCCTTTTGTCCATGTCGGCGTTTGTTTGTGTTTTTTAATGATTCTATCGCAGTAAAATAAAATGTACATCTGGTAATACTAATTTTATTCTATCCCAGGGTTTCTAAAGAGATCTTCAACTTGTATAATTTTTTGAAATTTGGAAATAAGTACTAAAGATGGAATTAATTTCTAACGTCTATAATAAAACAGGGAGGATACACAGTACCATGACATTGAAAATGCAGATCCAAGTGTTTGTGGTATAAAATTTAGGGTAATTCTGATTAATTGTAGTTGAAGTTCATTATGAACGATCTCATGTGATTTCGATTTGTTATCATGTCCACTATCTATAAACAAACTACAAGACTAGCCGTATGGTAATATGAACACACTACTGATAACATGATATCAATTCGAAATCATATGAGATGGATCACAATACTTGTGGTTCCTGGGAACCATCAATATAAAATTTTATTAACTAGATTGAACAAATTGGGCCATATTGACTTAATGTCAACATACGGCTGTGCTTGTTGTTTCCCTCATAGTAAGTGGGATAATTTCAATTAGTGTCACCCGATGAACATTTGGTTTGGATGGTCTATATAAGGGCCGTTACAGAATAGGTCGATAAAAACCATGCAGTTCTAATAATTGATCGAAGGTTAAAATTGCTGATGTGTACGAGAATTTCAATGCTATGGAGCACTTTAAGTATCACATTTTCTGCAAAATTAATACTGACGAATTGGGACCGAGGGAGATAATACCGACTTTAACGGTCATAAATATAACAAAAACTCTGTCGCTTAATAGGTTTACGGTCAAGCTGCCGTAACCTCGAACTGAAGATGCAAAGCGCGAATTTATTTATCGAACATATACGAAGTGAAATTCATATGTCGGCTTTCAGTTTCCGTTTGAGTATAAAATGCACAAGTTTAAGGCAGCTTGCAACCTTTACATAGGATCGCCCGTTGGGTGCAGTAGCTCTGACAGTAACAAGGAACTAGGACAGTCTAAAAGACCCTACACCCAATTAAAGCTAAATTTAAATTTAAAAAACAACAACAATATTTTAGGTAAGATGATCCGATTGGTCTCCTTATACTATATTGGCGAACTAATGCTAAAACCAGGAGCAGAAAGTGACCTTATCCAGTCACTGTAATATATTTGTACTCAGGAATCGAAAAAGTCCCCCATTAATCGGGAATTTGCTATGCACTAAGCGGCAGACTTTCCGTGTTACTTCCTGAAGCCATATTAAACACGAGTGACATTTTTGCGTGAGTCATAAATGAGAGAGATTCTCCTTGTTGAATATTATAACTATTTCAAAAGACACAAATGTACGTATTTGTTTAGTATTCTTAAATATTCACCCGCATACTATAGCCTCTCTCAAGATGTTGCATAGTTCTTGAAAAATATCATCCTTCGTGAAAAAAGTTGAAAACGAATTTTGTTGAAGATCGACGTCTTGGACAACCTGATCTCGCTCTTTTGAAATCAACACATGGTCAATATGGCATTGGAATTTTGTGTCCGTTTTCTCTTGGGTGTTTTTATGTGGAAAGAATATACTTGCCACTTTGAGATATTATTGTACGGTCGTATATATTTACATAAGTTGGCCTGATTTTGTAAATTCACCTATCACCAATCTGAATTCGTGCTCAGGTATAGAGCCCATTAAATATTAAAATTATTGTAAAATGTGTCTTTATTCTGGGGTTGGCTTACATCAGTGGGCGCATTTACACAGAAAATTGGCAGGTTGTTTGATCACATGATTATCAACTGCTTGGAAGTCAAACACAGTGTTTTTGACGTCTAATGAGAACTTCAACTTCAAGAATTCTGAATCCCTTTCACTGTGTAGCAATATATAACCTTGGAACATACGGTCTTCACTTTATAAGGCCATCGAGTTTCTAAGAGAGTTTCTGATTAGGCCATCAAGGTTCTGGACGTAACCTTCGCCTCAAAAAACCTGTACCCTATGGTCAGGGAGAGTGGCGAAGGAACACTCCTTTTCTGACCATATGTCTTAGTCTTAACGTTTCCCCTGCCACCTGCAAACCTTTCAGGAATCCCAGAAAGACAAACTGGAGCAAGTAGGGGGAAACGCTTATAGGACTACTACTACCAGAGACCCCTGAGCCACCAGCGACAATGAAGGAACTGAACAGCATAGTGGAAACTTTCACAAATGCCTGCAATCGGTCCTTCAACGCTGCTTGCTCAATAGCTAAACCCAGGGGTAAGCAAAATCGGCTTGGTGGTCCAAGGAACTGGGGACCTACCAAAAGGCGTGTAGGACAGCATTTAAAAGAGCCAAAAGTACGAGAGAGGCTCAGGACTGGGACTCCTACAAGGAGGACCTCAAGATATACAAAAAATACTTAAGGAAGGCAAATAGAAGAAGTCTCCGAGACCTCTCGTCTTAGGAAAATTTTGTCTACCAATCCTACCAGTCCCAGTTATTTAATTAAACCGGATGGATCCTGGACTGCTTCTAGTAAGGAATCCTTGGAACTTCTCATCGAAACCCACTTTCCAGGAAGCTTCGATGACTCGACAGGGACTGGTACTCATCAAGAAGCACACTCACTGCGCATAGAAGATATCGTAACCAAAGAACGGATCCTATGGGCAATTTAAGGGTTGAAACCCTATAAATCGGCGGGTCCTGACCAAATTATTCCCGCAGAGCTTCAGAACAATTCGAGGTACGAGGTAATCTTCAAAGGGTGTTCAAAACTTGTCTGTACTCCGCGGGAGTGGATGGAGGTCAGAGTGAGTTTTATTCCGAAAGCTGGTAAATGCTCGCAGGGCTACCCAAAAGACTTAAGACCCATAACTCTATCATCCTTTCTATTGAAAACTTTGGAAAGACTGATGGATATCTACATACGCTCAAAAATAAACCCGAGTGACTGGGCTCAGACTCAACACGCTTACTGTAAAGGGAGATCTGTGGACACAACTCTGCATGCCCTGGTAAGAACAATTGAGAAATCATTATTCTCGCGAGAATTTTGTATAGTGGCGTTTCTTGACATTGAGGGCGCCTTTAACAATGTAAAGAAGGTGGATTACCCTATAAGTGGGTTAATCAATCACATGCTTGGGTGCAGCGTGATTAACTCAGAGCTGGGAGAATCCACCATCAGGAGACGGGTGACTAGGGGAACCCCACAGGGAGGTGTTCTGTCTCCTCTGCTCTGGAACATAGCAATCAATGAGCTGCTATTAAAGCTGGATAGAGAAGGGATCGGAGTGATTGCTTATGCAGATGATGTAGCGATAGCTGCCTCAGGGAAATACATAAGCACAGTGGCGGAGGTAATCCAAAATGCCCTCCTAATTATAACGAGGAGGGCCACCAAATGTGGACTGGCAATTAGCGCGTCTAAAATTGAATTGGTACTATTTAAGAGGAAATATAAAATCCCTGTAGTAGATCCACCTCTCCTAAATGGCAACAGACTAGCTTTTACGGACAAGGCAAGATTTCTAGGCGTAATCTTGGACAGTAAGATAAGCTCGAAGCCCAACATTCTGGAAAGAGTAAACAAGGCCAATACAGCTTTGTACTCGTGTAGGAACGCCATCGGAAAGAGATGGGGCCTGACGCCGGAGCTGGTACACTGGCTATACACTTCCGTAGTAAGACCTGTACTTATGTATGGGGTGAGCGTGTGGTGGCCAGTTCTTGATGTAGTACATACAGGAAAAGGATTGAGAAGGTGCAAAGAACGGCCAGCATGCTTATAAGCGGGGCGCTGAGGACAAGACCTACAAGTGCCCTAGAGGTCTTGTTTCACCTTCTCCCCGTGGACATTTATGGTAAGCAGATGGCGGCGATTACGGCCACTCGACTATCAGCCATATCTCAGTGGAAATGTCTTCAAATAGGACACTCGACGATAGTCAGATCGCTGAAGAAAGAACTGGCGAATCTAGACTATGTTACACCTACTCTGTGCTTTGAGAAAAGGTTCGGAACCACAGGATCCTTCAAGGGAATCCTGGAGGAGTGGGTTGGCAGCTGAAACGGAAGCATTGCAGTTCTTTACGGATGGCCCTAAGCTACACGGTAGAGTAAGAGCTGGAGTCTTCTGTGATAAACTAGAGGTAGATATAGCAGTTCGCCTCGCTGATCACTGCAGTGTGTACCAGGCAGTGGTGATAGCGATTGAAGAGATCATGAACTGGTTGAGACATAATGTGGTATCCTCGACTGATATCGCAATTTATGTGGACAGTCAGGCGGCAATCAAGTCGCTGGTTTATGTTTCTCTATCGTCTAGAGTGGCGTTGGGTTGTCGCTCGTCTCTAAATGAGATGAGCGAGCATTTCAACATCCAGGTAGTCTAGGTCCCCGGCCACTCAGACGTCATGGGAAACTGCAGGGCGGACGAGCTATCGAGGCACGGTACAACTCTCCAACTGCTACCGGAAAGGGCGAAGTTGGGGAGACCCATTAACGCACTCAGGACTGTGCTTAAAAAAGAGGCGGAAGCCTCTGCGAACAATAGGTGGACAAACACCCTCTCATGTAGAGTAGCAAGACAAGTTTGGCCAAAGCTGAACTTGAAACGCTCAAAGGCACTTATCTCCCTACGAAGACGTGAACTTAAAACGATCGTTGGGATACTTACAGGACACTGCCTTCTTGGAGAACATGAGAGGAGGCTGGGTCTGGAAGTAAATAACTTTTGCAGAAGCTGTAGGGACGACAAGGAGGAAGAGACGTTAGTCCATCTCCTATGCTCATTCCCGGCTTTGGCACACAAAAGACATGAATATTTGGGTAAGTGTTTAATGGACTGCCTTTCCGATCTCGAAAACTGTAATGTGCGAGACTTATTACGCTACGTAAGCAGATCTAATTGGTTCTCATAGGGGTAAAAGGAGAGTAAGATCCTGTGGTATCACAAAGGACCGTTGCCGGTCTAAGTGTGCTGTAGCAGCCACTCAACCTAACCTAACCTAACCTAACCTAGGCCATCAAACGATTTTCTTTTGTTTTGTTGATATTTTAAGCACTTGCATTTTTTTACGGATGCGGGTCGTCAGCCCAGCCATCTAACCAGATTTTCGAAGCTCTGGTTACTGCAATGGTATTCTATGGGTTTGAATCGTAGACAACAATTGCCACCTACTGATTGGTTGTTGATTTGATCACGGTCATATGGTCTTATCATAGTTGTTTATTAATCCCGAAAGCGGAAGGTGCTTCTGAGATAATTCAAAAACGTTACCCTATTAAATATAAGACTGAGCACAACAATAAGTTTTAATTCAATCCAACAGTTTTCAATTACTCTCGATTGGTTAAGAATATATATTTTTTAATCAACCCATTGTCAAACTTCGCTACGAGCTTTATTTAATCGAGAAAAGATTTAATTTTGTTTGGAATTTAAATACATTTTTTTCATCAATGTCTAGTGAATTGTGAAAAGCTTGAATGTAGACGTTAAAATAAATTATTATTTTTAATATTTTATTATATAATATAATTCGAATAATACAACTTAAAAATCAATGAGTTTGAAAATAACAGCAAAGTGTTTTTGTAAAGCTTTTCCATTTTCTTTAAAGTATTAAAGATTTGTTGTAAAAACTATTTTTAATTTAAGGATGAATGATTTTGGATATAGAAAATAAAATTGTTTCGTCCCTCATATAGACTATATCGAGATCACGTACGTGGTTTTTGGCGATCAACTAACGTTTCCACGAATTATAATTCCGATAATTTAGCGATTTGACATTTTCTCGTTCCTGGTAATACGAATACACTATCAACCACTTATATAGTACGATGAACAATAATGTGAGATATGCACAGAATACGATGTTCGAGGTTCCAGCAAATCCCATATACAATATGTTGTACGACAACAACATAATGTCAAGACAGGCGACAATCAGCCATGGCAATAAAAACAATTCCTTTTTCTGTAACAATAAGATAATAGTTTAGATCAGTATTTAGTTCGAGTGATAAATCGGGTTATACCTTCAATGCACCGACGATGATTAGAAAGGAGGCACAAAAATAGTAAATCAATTTTATTAGAATTATGGCAACTTCCCATATTTTATAATCCAATTTGAATTGAAAAAACGTAGACAAAATACTTGTATCAACGACAAATCCATGTAGCAAGTAATGGCAGAAATAGACTAAAAATATACTCGTCACTATCGTTCCCCACCAGCCAATTAAACCAACACCGGTGCGTAATTCAGCACAACCATATGCGGTTTCAAGCACAGTCATTTTACTACTGTGTATATTGTTTATATAATGATGTTCATACAAACTGTTTTGTTTAGATAAGCGCCATGTTTATGTATTGTAATCATTATCAAGTTTCACCGAATGCTACTAAACATGATACACGTTATAAATTTGTATAAAATTATTTTTAGCAGGAAGGTTTCGAGAGATTAAATTATAAACGTCATCATTGTTCTGATCATCAAAACATTAAACATGTTTTTTATGAATGTATTCGCATACGACATGAGTTATCAGACTACACACTACTAGACTTCTATAAGAATAGTGCAAACATCTGTTCGTTTGTAGGAATAATTATTTTTGTAAGTGACAATTTTTTTTCCCCAGTCACTCAGGCTCAATTGGCCCATTGTGACATCCCTTCCTAGGCGAGCACTCTCAGTCCCGGAATCTGTTTGTTCTTCTCATGAAGTCCAGGATATCCGGTATCCCCAAGGTCAAAAATTGGTCCTCAAATAGGAATTTTGAGCCGAACAGTGCAGTCTATGGGAAGAGTATGAAGAACATGAGCACAAAAAGTGCTCAACAGTTTCTTCGTCCCCGTCCCCACACTGTTCGCAGAAAGAGGTGTTACGAATCGAAACATATGACTATTCAGGGAGCAGTGACCCGTGGGAATGCCCAGCAACATTCTTAAAGTGCGTCTATCATAGTTTAAGAAAGACTGGGATCTTTGCTGGTTTACTTATCCAAAGAAGATTTTGGACAAACGACAAGAGATGAGATTATCCCATCTCTTATGGTGCAGATCTCCAAAGTGATAATCAATTTCTTGTTTAAAAGAAAGTGACCCCTTAGCTAAAGCGGGCTCAGGTCCTACAAAGGTGGATGTCGCACCCAATCGGGCCAATTTATCAGCCAAAATATTCCCTTTGATACCCATGTGACCATCCAGTGGAGTCTAACTTTATTCAGCCTGCGTAGTCGATTTAAGGCACTTATCGTTTCCAAGACAAGTTTCGATGCAACAGTATTGGAACCAATCGCCTTTAGGGCAGCCTGGCTGTCAGAAAGAATGCAGATACGACGATCTCTGCAATTTATCCCTTTTATAAAGAGTTCTGCTTTCAATATTGCAGCAGTTTCTGCCTGAAAAACAGTAGCGTACCTACCAAACGGGATGGATAATTTAACCTCAAGGATTTTGTATGTATAACCCAGCTAGATTACAGCTGTTATAGTCCCATATGTGATTTCCAGTAATAATTACTTGAAATAAATTCCCGAAGATGTGCTTCGTCACCATAATGTCTGAGGGCATGTTGGCAGTTATATGTGTCGGCCGACCTCTCTTCATATTTGACAGTGCCCCGAAGGACCAAATAGATTGTCTATATATTGTAGGCGAGTGACTATTTGCGCTGCACACCTTCTGATCCAAAGATCAACCGGCAGCAGACCCACAGCCATCTATAGAGCTACAGTAGGAGTGGTGTGCATAGCTCCTACTATACCAAGACAAACAAGTCTTTGAAGGCGGTTTAGAGGGTTCTCTCCAATCCCGCTCATTGTTCTAGGCCACCAAATGAATGCGGCAAACGAGACTATGGGTCTGATCACTGAAACGTTATAGACAGTACACGCGTCTAGGTTTCAGGCCCCATGATTGACCAAATGACTGTTTGCATTTCCAGTAAATATTGCATGCTTTATTGCATTTCTCGTCTATATGTTTTTTCCAAGTAATCTTCCGATCTAACCGGACCTCCAGATACTTCACTTCAGAAGAGAGTGGGATCGTATGAGCCCCAATTTTTGGAAGACTAAAGTTTTACCAACAGTGCATTATCCCTAAAATGTGAACCAATTGCTGTGAACCAATTGCTCTAAGCATTTAAGTAGAAAAGAGGACAGGCTGATAGGCCGAAAACTTTTTGCCTGACCATATCTAGGCTTTCCATCCTTTGGGATATCACTACCCTAACTTTTCTCCAAGATCTTGGAATGTACCCCAGAGCTAAACTATAGCTCTGAAGATATGTTCAAGGTGGTCTGGGATAATTTTCAGTCCTTCCTGTAGAAGAGCCGGGAATATCCCGTCTGGACCTGTTGTTTTAAATTTTGAGAAAGAACCGATGCTCGATCGGATTCTGTCTTTTGTCACTTCCTTCGCCACCAAGCTCCAATCTCTGTAACTTGGTAGATTGTGTGAGAGTTGATTTCCATCAACTTCATTTGAATTCTCTTTTTCGGGAAAATAAGTTTTCATTAGTACATCTAAAGCTTCCTGATTTGTTCTAGTGTGAGTTCCATCAGGTTTCTCTAGAGTTCCGATAATGAGTCTCATGTCCTACAGAAAACTTTCTTGAGTTTAGGGGTTGCCGTAAGGCTATCCACTTTGAAAACGTTTCTTGTACTCTCTTTGTAAAGATTTGTACAAGTCCCAATCTACCTTTGAACCGGTTTTCATGGCTTTGTTTAGAAGTTTTCTTGTCAGTTTCCTCAGTCTTCCAAATTCCCTAGTCCACCATGGTGTCCCAGTTCTTCTAGGCTTACTCAGAAGACAGCTCTTCTAATAGGCACCAATTAGTGTTTTTTCAAGTTTGTCAGCTGCCCTTTCCATTCCCCCGCATTTTCTGATTTTCATTACTGAAGATAGAAGTGACTGGTTGAGATGGAGTCTGTTGAGATCACAATCCGTGTTTCTTGGGTTCCTCTCATTTCAGGTTTATCGCTGGTTAGAGAGAAGGAGATGTAGCGAGGGTCAGAGAGAGTAACGTCATCTTAGACCATCCAGGACGAGATTTTTCCACTAAGACTCCGTAGGGCAAGAGTAATATCAATTACTTTTTGCTTTGAGGATGCGACAATAATAAAAGTAAGTGACAATAATAAACGATTTACTCGAATGATTTCTTGCCAATCGGAATACCTAAGTCGACAACTCCCTGTATATTCTATATATTATCTTGATCAAACAGTTTCCGGAATAACCACCGTGTGGCGCTCCTATCGTTCTGATTTTAGTTCTTTTCGTTTTTGTTAAGTTGGTACATCTGTTGTTGATATTCCTTCTTTTTAATGCATAGTTACGTATAGTCAAGAGTAAATCTATCTCGGTGTGTGTTGGCTTATGTATTAAACGCGAACGTCGTGAGTCACTCGAAGATGATGAACGCAGTGCCAGACCATCGACATTGAAAACCGATGAAAACTTTGATAAAACAAAAGAAATGTTGGTCAAAAATCGCAAATTAACCATCATAGAGATAGCGGGGGACTTGAACATTGCCAATGGGTCCGTCTTCGAGATTTTGGTTAATGAATTGAGTTTCCGTCGTGTAGCAGTAAAGTTGGTGCCAAAAGACCTCAATTTCATGCAGAAAAGAGACCGTGTTGACGTCTCAAAAGACATGATTTGCGAGGTTGAATCCGATCCAAATTCATCAAAATCATCATTACTGGAGACGAGACGTAGGTTCATGAGTACGACACACAATCCAGACCTCAAGCAAATGAATGGCGTTCACCAAATACCACGTCGTTTTCAGTCAAAAAAGAAGACAAAACTCACGATTTTCATGGATTACAACGGTGTAGTGCACCATGAATTTTTGCCAGAAGGCCAGAACGCAAACAAAGTGTATTATTTGCGTGATGCAATTAACCGAACGAGACCAGAATTGTAGGCAGAAAACTCGTGGGTTTTGCACCATGATAAGGCATCGTCGCACAGTGCCATCATTACTTGTAATTTTTTGGTGAAAAATGTAACAAATACCATCCAAAAACCATCAAATTCACCTGATTTCGCTCCCTGTGACCTCTTTATGTTCAATCGAGTTAAAAACCCATTACGAAGAACGCGTTTCAGCAGCCAAGAGGAAATAATGGAAAGTCACAGGATGCATACTGGATGGATATACTGAAAACCGTATATAAAAAATGTTTTGGGGATTGGATCAAGCGCTGGGATAAGTGTGTTGTAGTCGATTGGGATTACTTTGAATTCAATGTATGACATTATTTGCCTATATATGTATGCACCATTATCTGATCAATACTCTATGAGATTGAAAGATGTGCCTACTTGTCCTAAAAATGCATGTCTGACGATGTGGTATACGAACCCGTGCATTCACAGTAGGAATTACTGAACAAGCAGTTTAACATTGTCGGTTAAATTATTCCAGAACTCCATGGTTCCAGAAATTGGCTCCATATGAACTGAGCGCTCTACATCTTGAACGAATTATTATTCACTATGGTAATGAAAAATGAATTCACTACGATAACCAAAAGTACCATTGAGACCACCTGGTCATGCTACACCATCGACAACTATACGTCGAATATTCTTTCGTCGCAGAAAACTCATGTTGTGTAAGTTGTATAGATGCACAATCAGAACGACATCCCGACAAATGATCTTTACCGAACACAATTGATGAGATTGAGCCGAGGACTGAAGAACAAACGGATCCAATACTACAGAAACGACAAATTTATTCTATTCGATGGTAACGCTTGTCCACATGTTCCGACACCGGTCCAACTCGGTTGGAAGCACCTAATTGGGAAATTTTACTCCACCTATCGAACATTGGCCGTTTGATTACTACTTGTTTTGATGACATACCAATGAGTGGGTTGATTCATGCTTTACACGTGGTATTCGTATGCTGCCGAAAGATGAAAGCACTCGCAACAGTTTTGCAGTTCCGTTTTTACGTCCTACTTTACCTCGAAGCCAAACCGTGAATATACGGCACAGTCTCAATGCATTTCTTCATGATAGAAGATGAGTCAGACTAAGAGTGGCTTAAGAATAAGGTTCGAACAGCTTTTCATCTACTCACTTTTCGAGATATGACCACTTGCACAATTTTTACCACTAATAGTTGCATGTTGGATGTGGTCGCATTCTAGTCATTAGAATCAGCTTGTCTAAAGTCAAATCTTTTGTTGAGTTGCCATCTTAATTTAGTTAGGCAATATATCTGGCCAAACTGTTATCTAAAGGAGCAGATTTTGATTCTGAATCTGGCGCTTTTGAAAGAAAAAAACCACCTGGACATAAATTGCAAATTTTTCCCACAGTCATTTGCGACTTATCCACTTCTATCGTTGTCCAATGAACGTAGTATGCAAATAATTTTAAGTTAAGACTTAGTCGAGCTGGAAATTGCTTAAGTATTAAAAAACTGGTATCGGTTTAGACACTAGTTCTATGAATTCGTTGACTTCGTGGCCATCTAGCGAAAAATCCAATATAGCATTTAACAAACTTTGATACTCTCAGTTTGGAGGCTCTGATGACTATTAGAGCTGCACAACTTATACCAGTGTTAAAGAATGGTCGTTCGTACCGCAATCTTGATACAAGCATTGTTCCCATAATAGTTGTTTTTCACCAGTCTTGAATGTGGAACACTTCGTTCAGCGACCAAAAGTACCCTTCACGGTATCCTTGTTTCGTAGAATATGATAAAGATTGTTCAAAACTGGTATTAGTATGCTTGGCGCGGTATATGTAGTTGATTAATGTGTTCATGGGAGAATTATTGGATGTTTGACTCCCATAAAGAGACTTCAGCATTATGAAGTCTTCTTCCTATTCGTAACACCCCTTCGTTATCTATAAACGGAAAAGAGCTTCAGTTATTTCGATTGGATATTCATTCTCTTACATTGGTCACTATACGTTTGGTTAACTGAACCATGGCCCATTCCAGCAAAGCCTAAACTCAACCATTTAGATGTATTCCGCGTGATGCTTGCGTTGGTTTATTTATACCAATGGTACATTAATCCAACTGTTTTGAGTCCAGTACATGACACTCGTTGTGAATTTGTAAACAATAGTGTGAATGGTGAAATCTCAGGTCAAAAACGTTCAACAAATCAGCAATGAATCGAATTGATTGAATGTTCTCAGGGATAACTTATTCGGACTATCTCTTTGATCTAATTTAATTGGTCTGGTAAAGTAAAGCTTTTTTCGAGGAATGGGAAGTGACCACGTTATGCCGAATCTTCAAAAAGGTTGATCCAAATACAAGCATAATCGGAGAATAGCTTTGTTTTGCACAGCATCCAACTTGCTTCTCTGACGGGGAAAATCATCGGTGACTACTACAGTGGATTCGAAAGGTGACTATCCACTTTAGTAGTCATCGGATCCAACGAAAGATAGGCTCGTTAATATATACAATACAGTGTAAAACTTTAGAATTAGGAATTTTTGGAATTAGTTCTGTAATTCGACAGGGAGATGTGCTGTTCCCAATACATTTTCATGTAGGAATATGTCCTTCATAAAAGTGAACAGTTCAAAACAACATTTTATTCCCATATTCCGATCAACAATTAGATGAAATGGCGATCTAGTGAAAAGTATAATTGATTCACTAGATGGTTTTAAAATCAAAGAGGCGATTACTAACTTTCTTATCTCTGGTCTTAGACACTATGTCAGCACTGTCACAACAATAGTTTGTGTGAAATATATGATGTTCATCTATTATCTTTATCTTATGATAAAATTTATTTTAAAAATCTACCCTTTTCATAACCAGCTACTGAACTGTTGACATCTAAAAACACAAAAATGATTATAAGTCATTTTTTCGTTCCGTGACTTGTAATCCAGATTATTTTACAGTCCAATCTTTATACCGTATCATCCGATACATAAAATGGTCCTTCGAGCCGGATAACAATATAAAGCATCATTAAACATCAACTACCGAGAAACCACACATTCATCTTTAGTGTGGAGGCGCCATTACCAAAATTTAAGGACCAAATGGTCAAAACACGTGCCAATATCATGCAAATGCAACCGAAACCAGATTACTGCGTTTAAACATTTAAATTTTCAATGGGAAACTCCAAGATTGGCAAAGTTTTTTCGATTTATTTAACAGTTGCGTGCACGAAAAGTTATCGTTATCCGCGGCTCAAAAACTCCAATATTTAAAGGGGTTACTTAAAGGGGAACCACTGGGTCTGATCCAGCATTTGGGGGTGACGGATGCAAACTATGTTGAGGCGTACCAAATTCGTATTAAACGATATGATAAGAAAAAATTTACAATTAATAGCTATATAGACACTTTCTTTAAGCAGCCACATATTGCTCGAGTCAATTCCACAACTATTCGAAGATTGGCAGACACCACCGAAGAAATTGTAAGAGGGCTAAAAGCAGTAGGACAACCGGGCGATCCACGAGACCCATGGTTAATTTATAATTTAAAATCGAACACCCAACCCTTCAAAATTTGATTGAGTGTTTGCAGACAAGGGCAGATACGCTAGAGGGGATAAAAGAGACAGCTACGAAAACAGCAGCTTGCTTACAACGAACCGTTCGTGATATTCATACCACCCCCATGATATGTTGGCCCATGCCTTATCTATGCACCAAATTCAAGGACATGAAAGTTCTGGAGAGACGAACTTTCATTAAAGAAAGCTCCCGATGTTACAATTGCCTGAGTGATAATCATACCGTGCGAACATGTAAGTCAAAACGATCGTGCCAAATATGCAGAAACCGCCATAATAGTTGGTTACACACTCCGAATGTACCAGAGTCGCAAGTCACTTCACAGTTATCAACCATTGCGGCCAACACCAACCTCACTTCACCCAACACATCCAACGTTCAATTAGAATTAACAAATGAACCAACATCATCTCTTGATCAATCAAACCTACTACAATCAACATCCAAAACGCAACGCCAACAGCTTCAATCAACATATATCAGCCCGAGCGATCTTCTCAATGTACAACAACCAGCAATAAAATAGTATTACTAAATTATCTACCTACGAACACCACTAATTGCCAATCGCTGTTACCTACTGCGATCATACTAGTTACTGATGTGCCAGGAAAAACCCAACCATGCCAAGCTCTTCTTGATTCAGGTTCTCAAGCAATCTTTATTTCTGAAGAGTGTGTTAAACGTTTGGCCTTACCACGGCACAAGGCACAAATAAAAATTAGAGGAGTTGGTTCTTCAACCGCAGGAACAACAAGAGGAGAGACTACTATAGAAATAACATCTAGAGTAGAACCAAAATTCAAGCTAACTGATTTTACCAAATGTCACTGCACCAATACCATCCTCAAACATTAACCGCAAGAATAATATGGAGTCACTTAAGCTCATTGCCGTTAGCTGACCCTACCTTTCACCAGACCAGCAACATTGATATTATGATTGGAGCTGAGTACTTCTTCGATATCTTAACAGAAGGAAAGCTAACGCACAATCGAGGAAACCCAATCGCTCACAATCTGTATTCGGATGGGTCATTGTCGGAAAAACCGATACTGGCGATGTTAATTGTTTAGCACAAGTCAACTCATCAACCGAAGTTGAAATAACCCCATGCAGAAGTTCTGGGAAGCTGAGGAAGTATCAGCAAGGCTGCATTTATCACCAGAAGAAAGGTCGTGTGACGGTCATTTTATGCAAACCTACCAACGAACATTGGGCGATTTATGGTAAAACTTCCTTTCAAACAGTCTAGAAAACCATTGGGAAATTCAAGAGACAGAGCTATTAGACGATTGTTTGCTTTTGAAAATCGAATGAATAGATATCCTGATATGGAAGTAGAATACGTTTAATACATACGCTAATATATACAACCCTACCAATTACAAAGCCAAACCATTCATATTATATGCCACACCATGAGGTAGTAAAGGAATCAAGTAGTACGACCAAGCTCAGGGTCGTCTTTGACGCTTCAGCTTCAACGACCAGTAATATTTCGCTCAACGACAACTTAATGGTAGGACCTACGGTGCAAGACAGTCTCTTTAATATCTTCGTATGGTTTAGAAGACACGCAATAGTCTTCACGAGTGATATTGAGAAAATGTATCGCCAAATATTAATAAACCCCGACGATGCCGATTTTCAACGAATAGTGTGGCGAGAGTCTTCTGATTTACCAGTGGAAGATTATCGTTTGCTGACTGTGACTTATGGGACAGCATCTGCTCCCTATTTAGCTACAAAAACCTTAACAATTCTTTCAAATTTCAACTCTACTCAATTCCCAGTTGCATCACAGGTAATAAAGCATGATGTATATATAGACGATTTAATGACTGGAGCCAACAGCGAAAATGAAGCGCTTTTATTACTATGCCGAATTAACAAAATCTTGGAGTCATCTGGTTTTCACTTGCGTAAATGGACCTCAAATCGAGCAGCATTACTAGAATCAATACCACCAGCCAATCAAGAACTATCGCCAGTTGAAATAACAGAAGGAACCCGTTCGGTAAAGTTACTAAGTCTGGCTTGGTGTCAAACTGACGATGCCTTTAAATTTAAGGTGGTACTAAACTCTAAAGCGACTAGAACAAAACGTGAGATGCTATCGGAAGTTGCCAAGATATTTGACCCGCTAGGGTGGTTATCACCAATTAAAATCAATATCAAGGTTTTATTTCAATCTCTATGGTTGCTGAACTGGCAGTGGGATGATCCATTGCGAAGAAATGGAATGAACTTCGATCTGAGTTAATCCGATAGTGAAACTTATCAGCTTCATGGGTTCTCAGATTCATCCGAGTCTATGTATGCGGCTGTGGTTTTCTGTCGATCAGAAAATAAAGGAGGTAAGGTCCAAACCCACCTAGTGTACGCTAAGACCAGAGTCGCTCCTATAAAGCATGTCTCTATTCCACGATTATAGAGTTATGCGGAGCCGTATTGCTCACCCGATTAATGAAGGTAGTGATCGAAGCCTTACAACCTCAAGCTCTAAAGTCATTTTATTGGATAGATTCAACAAGTGTTTTATGGTGGTTAGCGTCGACATCTAGAATTAATTGGGGCTACGTACCAATTGAAGAAAATCCGGCAGATTGTTCATCAAGAGGAATCTTACCGTCAATCCTAAAAAATTACAACCTATGGTGGACGGGACTGGAATGGCTCAAATTAAATCAAGAATATTGGCCTAATCAGAAAAATCTAGTTCAAACAACGCCTCACACTAACGAAGACAAACCTGCCAAGCCACAGAAATTGGATGTTATAGTTGGAAATGAACTTCTAGATGAGCTGTCTACGAAATATTCAACATTTTCCGAACTCGTTCGAAACATTGATATCACATACCGGTTCTACAGTAACCTCAAACGATCCATTAGAAACGAAACCCCGGGAAACATACTATCTCCTTCTGATTACCGACACTCGACCAATGTTTTAGTCAAATCGGCGCAAACCAACAGTTCGACTCACTTTACCAAAAGGCAGCAAACTGATGTCATTAAATCCGTTTATAGACGATCAAGGAGTGCTTAGAGTTAGAAGCCAAATTCAGCATGCGAACATCGAGTATCAAAAGAAATTTCCTATCATTTTGCCTGCATCTCATAGTATCACAAACCTCATTATTGCTGAAGTTCATACAAAATATTTCCATGCAGCACAGTCTCTTATGGTATCCATCCTACGTCAAAGGTATTGGATCATTAATTGTAAAAATTTGATGCGACAAACAATACATCGATGCGTTACCTGCACAAGATATAAACCACAAAGAATTAACCAATTGATAAGAGACTCACTGGCGACTACACTGAGTGGCAGTCGTTCCATGATTTATATTGTTCAACCATCCACGACAACAATAGATTAACGCCGTCACAGAAACTACAGTATCTGAAAGGGTCGTTAAAGGGAGAAGCAGCAGGCTTGTTAAAACACTTCAGCGTTACAGACGCAAACTATATTGAGGCGCTGGGGAAACTAAGAGAAAGATACGACCGCAAAAAACATACCATATACGCCTTCATTAAAAGCTTCATGTTCCAACCAACCATATCAAATCCAAACAGCTCAAACGTTAGAGTTCTATTAGACACGTCAGATGAAATCATCCGAGGTCTTAAGGCGTTAGGAACGGAAGCCGAGACCAGGGACCATTGGCTGATTCATATTCTTATGAGTAAATTGGATTATGAAACTAACAGCTTATGGGCACAGACCTCAGCAGAATACGACTTACCTACGTTAAAGCAGTTTTTTGAATTTCTTGCAAGAAGAATTGACGCCCTAGAATCTCTAAAATGCCAAACCAAACGCGTCCAACCCCAAACAATTCAAGCAAGGCCCAGCATAAAAAGCCATATTGTTGCGAGTGACAGCAAAGACCAAATATGCACAGCATGTGGTGATAAGCATAAGTTATTTGAGTGTAGGAAGTTTAAAGAAATGTCTATAGCTAACAGAAAAACTCTGCTAATTAACGAGCGTCGGTGTTTCAACTGCCTCAATAATAACCATAGTGTTTATAATTGTAAATCTAAATTTCGTTGTAGATCATGCAATAGGAAACACCACAGCTTGCTACACGAAGATATCACCAGCACAGCTCAAGCAAGCATTACCAATCCCGACAATAAACCAACAAACACGATTGAAGCTAGTTCATCCATTTACACTGCCGCCACAAGAATAGGAAGCGCCATATTGCCGACGGCTTTGGTACGTGTAACTGATGCGCTAAATCAAACTCATTTATGTAGAACCCTGCTAGATTCTGGATCGCAAGTGTCACTAGTCAGTGAACGCTGCGCGCAAAGGATACGATTACCCAGAAACAATGCCAAGATTGCCATTACGGGAATTGGAGCTACATCAAGTGGATATACAAAGAGTTCAATATCATTGCAAATAACTCCGTGGAATAAACTCAACCCAAACTTCGAAATTATTGCATTTATCCTTCCAAAATTAACTGCAAGGCAACCACCAGTCTCGCGATACGTCGATATCGAATTTCTGAAGAAATATGAACTAGCTGACCCAGATTTCTATAAGGGTAAAGAAATAGATATAATCATTGAAGCAGAAAGGTTCTTTGAACTATTAGTCGACGGTCAAATTGCCGCACCGAACCACCTTACAATGCAAAAAACCCTTTTAGGATGGATCGTTGCAGGTGGATCAAGTGAGACACAGATAAGTAACGTGATAACAGCTACTCTAGCAGACCCAGAACACAGCCTAGACCACCTTCTACGAAAATTTTGGGAGTTAGAGGAATCAGAGAGTACACAAATCGAATTATCAGAGGAGGAGAAACTATGTGAAAGCCATTTTAAAAATACCACAGTCACCGATTATACTGGCCGATTCAAAGTACGTCTGCCATTTAAACGCTCTCCATCAATTTTAGGAAACTCCTATCAAACAGCGGCCAAGCGGTTGCACTCCATGGACAAAAGGTTTAATAGGGACGATGGGTTCGCGACAATGTACAAAACCTTTATGTCTGAATACCTAGCTTTAGGGCATATGAAAGCCGTTAATTGGGCTAAAGATCCAAATGGATACTACCTTCCTCACCATGGCGTCCTTAAAAAGTCCAGTACTACAACAAAGCTCGGAGTTGTATTCGATGGGTCCGCAAAGACAACCACAGGAAGCTCATTAAACGACTGTCTAGCGGTCGGGCCAACAGTCCAGTCAAGCTTGTATGAAATTCTGTGCCGCTTTCGGATGCACAAATTCGCGTTCACAGCAGATGTGGAAAAAATGTTTCGTCAAGTCCTCGTAGCCGAAGAAGATACCAAATTCCAAAAGATATTATGGCGAGAGTCACCAGACAAGCCCTTCGTCACGTATGAACTCCAAACCGTCGTTTACGGCACAGCATGTGCATCCTATCTAGCAACGCGGGCGCTAAACGAAGCAGCAGCTAAATGTCAAGAAATATTTCCAGAAGCAGTAAAGCACATAACCAACAGTTTCTACGTAGATGACCTAATGACAGGAGCAGATACATTGGAGGAAGCAATTACGCTAAGACAAGACATAAACACCATACTAACACGCTCCGACTTCCAATTAAGGAAGTGGTTAGCTAGCGATGAGGCAATATTAAGAAGCACCTGCCAACGCATCGAAGATACGAAAATTTTGGAAATAGAAAAAACTACCCCTGTTAAAGTGTTAGGGCTACATTGGGATCCAAAAAGGGACTGTTTCCATTTTAAGGTCAATCTCAATAAACAACCTACTATGACCAAACGTGGAATACTCTCGGAGTCAAGCCGTCTATTTGATCCGTTGGGATGGCTCGCTCCTGCAACCATTAGAATAAAAATATTTTTTCAAACTCTGTGGGCAAGAAACCTGAAGTGGGATGATCAATTTCCATTAGATCTCGAAAATGAATGGAGAAAATTACGCGATACTCTACCAATTATTGAACAACTTGAAGTACAAAGATATATAAATACTAATGCCTATACCAAAATTTCTTTGCATGGGTTTTCAGACAGACGCATCAAGGCATGCTTATGCTGCAGTAGTGTATGGACACATAACAACATCAAATGGGGACTCGATTACGAAACTATTGTCATCAAAAACCAAAGTTGCTCCCGTTAAGCAAATCTCTATTCCCCGGTTGGAACTGTGTGGTGCACTGCTTCTTAACAAACTGCTATTAACGGTTAAGCGAGCTTTAAAGGCCGAAATCACTGAAATCACAGCTTGGACTGATTCCACTATTGTGTTAGATTGGTTGTCTTCACGTCCCACAAGGTGGAATACATTCGTTGGTAATAGGACGGGTGAAATCCTGACGAGTATGAGCAGATCGCAATGGAGACACATAGATTCGAAAGACAACCCAGCTGACCCGGCCTCGAGAGGAATCGAGCCTGAAAAACTACTGAATTATCCTTTATGGTGGAACGGCCCGAACTGGTTATCAAATCGCGCAGCTTGGCCAAAACCACCAGAAATATCGTATACAACCGAAGAAATGCGTAGCGCTTCAATGCATACTCAATTGCACCAACCAAATATAGTAGACGAATTAATAAAAAGAATCTCAAGTTTTAGCAAAATTACCCGAGTTTTAGCATTTGTTCTCCGATTTATCGACATAGAAGGTTACCAACGAACAACTTTAGTTCACAATATCTACTCAATGAAGAATTGCAAAAATCACGATGTATAATATTCAAACAAACCTAGTCAAAGCATTTCGAGCTGGAAATCAAATTAATAGCTTCAAACCAGGAAATTCCTTGCTCAAGCAAATTGAAATGCTTCAACCCGTTTCTTGACCAATTTGGCCTATTACGAGTGGGAGGCAGGATCACCAACGCGTCAATCACATATTCAATAAAACATCCATTAATCTTACCAGCAAAGGATGATCTGACCGAGCTTATTGTACTTGAACATCACTTGCGCTACCTCCATGCCGGATAATCTCTAATGATCGCCACATTGAGGCAGAAGTATTGGATCTTGGGCTGCAAGCAGTTGGTTAAAAAGGTCGTTCATGGCTGCGTTAAATGTTCAGAATACAGAGCACCGAACATGAAGCAAATGATGGGAAATCTACCAAATCCTAGAGTTGAGCTAGTAAGACCTTTTTTCAAAGTAGGCGTGGACTATGCAGGGCCATTCCAAACTCGGTTAGTAAAAGGAAGAGGTCAAAAAACTTATAAAAGTTACATATGCATCTTCGTTTGCCTAGCCACCAAAGCTGTGCACATAGAGCTAGTCTCCGAGCTTACCACCGATTCCTACATAGCAGCACTTCGAAGATTTATAGCTCGTCGCGGAATTTGTAAAGAGATCCACAGCGATAATGGGACCAATTTTATTGGAGCACGCAACCATCTTCACGAACTGTATAACTTCATTAGGCAAAATAATAAAACATTTTCAAAATTTTTATTAACAGATGAGATAACCTTCAGGTTCATCCCACCAAGTGCACCTCATTTCGGCGGACTTTGGGAAGCCGCCGTCAAACGGGTGAAACATCATCTAAAACGAGTGACCGACGGTCACACTATTACAACTGATGAAATGGCAACGCTGTTAACCGAAATTGAGGCAATCTTAAATTCCCGACCAATTTGTGTACTGTCAAGCGAAGATCTGGAGTACTTAACACCCGGTCATTTCCTGATTGGACGTCCTACAACGCAGCTACCAACTGACGATCTTCAAGACATTAAAATATCCAAACTATCCAGGTGGCAGATGATCCAGAAAATGAACCAAGATATCTGGAAACGCTGGAATCTCGAATACTTGACCAACCTACAACATCGAAGCAAATGGAACAAGAAGGAGAACAAGTGCAAAACTAACGATGTCGTTCTCGTTAAAGAAAACAACTTGCCTCCATCAAAGTGGTTAATGGCTAGAGTCACAAATGTTCATCCCGGAGCAGATAACATTGTAAGAGTTGTTACTCTGAAAACAACGAACGGTGTCATTAAAAGGCCAATCCACAAATTATGTTTGCTTCCTGTAAATTGAATCAACCGATTCAAGCGGGCCGGAATGTTGCAGCCACTGCCAAAACAAACCATAAAATTAGCAAACTTTATAAAAACTAGAATCATACTTAAAATCTAATACTTATCTTAAGATTCACTTATCATTATTTAATTCTGAAATAATTAAGATAATTTATAATTAAATTATATTTAATATGTATAATATGAACTTCGTACCCTTTATTATTGTTTACTTAAATAACGTCAAGTTGACACTTAATGAAACATTACAAATGTTAAATTTGATTTCTGAATTAAAATGAATTACGTGGGTGCGTTCCCACTAGTAGCTTAATCTTACCCTGCTATGCCATCTATTATAATTAGTATAAGCTAAAAGATATTGTAAATGAAATATTATATTGTAAAATTTCTTCTTAAACCAACCGTCGAGTGGTGAACATTACCAAAGAAAATTTATAAATAAAATTAAAACATATACGATTATTGTTGGATATCACTCAACGCGAAAAGGCATCAATCATCTGTTATTGCACCATCAATTTGTACCGGGTTTATTATTGTTCGAGGTACCCGAAACTTGGTACAAACAGTTTTAGATAAATCGAATTAAGGCAAAATGAATTCTTAAAATTTCAAATTCAATATAAGAAATTTCTTATCAAATCGATTTTTGTTTTTCATTATTATCAGAGCATATTTTTTTATGATAAGTTTTTTTCGTGTATAAAATATTAAGTTCACACGGATTTTATCTCATTTTGTACCTTAATATTCTTTATTCGATGTTGATTGGAAATAAAATTCCAACTTTTATAGAATGTATATATAAAAAATTATATAATAAAATTTTTGTTATTCAATTTTGTGATAAATTGGAGATTGTAAAAAATATTTTTTTTTTGAACAAAGCTTTTATGTATCAGTTTTTTTTATTTCAAAGCACAAAAAGGAAAATTTATTTTCCGAAATTCAATTTTTTTGTATTGCATGAAAATCTGTATCTATACAGTTTAGACACTATCTAAAGTGACAGATTGTATACACATCGTTGTAATACAGTGTGTTGATAACATATTGGTCGTTTATGTCTGCATTAATCCAAAATTGTGGATGTGTTGCAAAAACCACACCCTTATTTATGTCGGGCGATACCCCCACTCGAACATGCATAAAATCCATATACAGCATCAGTATTCATTATATAATTTCCCACCGCAACTGACGAAATTATTTTCCGAATAGTACTCAAACATATGTTTCAAAGATTTTAATTTTATTTGCTAATTTGCATAAGTAGAATTTATGTTGAGCTAATATTGCCTTAAGGATATTAAAAAAAATTTCAAATATAAAGTTGAAAAATCTTATTAAATCTAAGAAGAACTTATATACTTCTATCATTTCGTTTGGTACATAATATTTCTCAGTTTGGTGGTGAAAAACTGGAAAAAGAAGTGAAAACTGAAAAATTATTCAAGAATTAACACGAAGCAAAAGGAAATCTCGAAAAGATTTCGCTTAATTTATTTTCTACGTAATCTAATTTGCATATACACAATAGGAAATAAATTTACTTAGCAGGATACCGAACTAGATTTGGCTCGAAGAAATAGAAATACCGCAATAAAAGAAAAATCAACACAATTGAAATTGCTTTTCCAATTTTTTTTGTATATATACAAATAATTGGACATTTAAGATCTTGTCATGTAATAATAAATTTTAAGATGTCAGTTGAAACTCTACAATCATTTACGAAGTTGGACGTCCGTACCTTACACCGAAAAAGTCAAATCGAGGAGGTACGGCTATTTGTATGGTTAGTGTATAGCATTGCTCCATATAACCCACATATATGATGGGTTGGCCCATAAGTAATGTATTCAAACAAGGGGGGTTCGTAGAAGGGTTCATTTACATTACCAATCCTAATTGTAGCATTACAAAGTAGGCTCGGTCGAGCAAACTCAGTCACCACGCAAAAGAGACCGCGAGAGGTGGCCATAGCAGCGAGCAGAATCGATGGTTACGATTGAGGCGGAATCGTTGAGCTATTGGAGGCTAGATGGCGGAGGTGATGCGCGAAATGTAATGTATTTCGAGAGTTTCGAAATGTCGCGAAATCTCGAGTCGCTGAGTTGGCAAGTTCTCGGTTCGCCAACTAGGAGCAAAAAGTACAAAGGAAACGGGTGAGGTGACGATGCAGAAAATGGGATTACTTTTTTGACCATCAGAGGTGACGGGTCGAAATAAAAAAAAAAGAAAGACAAAGTTGTGAACAAAAAATATAAAAGAGAAAGACGAAAACATTTTGTGTCGCTTGAATTGGGTGAATACATGTGTAACAGTGCATACTCATTCCGACGTGGAGCGGGTCGCCATCATAGAGGCACGTGGGTGGATGGTAGCAGTTACTTAGCTGCAGCGGATACACGACAGCGATATACAGGTGAGTTTTTTCTTGTCTGTCCCACTTCCCGATTTTCTCTTCTTATTTCCCTATTAGCCGACCCTACACTTTCCTTCTAGTCCGCTTCGGATTGATCTACTTCGAGTTGCGAGGTGGTTTTTCTGTGGTATCAGCAGGTACCCCGCCCGAGTCCACTCGCTCATACACAGAGCAAAGCCGGACACAAGTGCTGGTAGACTGGCGCCCAACGTAAGTTATTTTTATATTGTCTAACGCAGGATCCAATCCTTTGATATAAAACGCAGGATCCAATCCTTTGATGTATGGAGAACAATCAGATTTTTATGTTGGGGTACAGTTTGAATGCGCTCAATTCAAGCAGCCTATTGAAGACATATAGGTTTTATTTTTTCAAGTTGAGTCTTTGGACATGTATATGTATTCAGGGACATGTTTCGTAGCTATAGGCCAGTTTCTCCTTTCATCAGGCATTTTGAATGAAAAAATCTGTTATGAACACAGAGCGGTTAATTCGGTTAACTTGGGAACCATGAGAATTCGGTTAACATCGTTTCACACCACGTACTAAGACGTCGAATAGTGCGTACCGAACAAGTAATAGACACTGTACATTGAAGCATTGAGGAAGATTAAAATCAATCAATTCGAAGTCGATCTTAGCAACTGAGCTTAACCCATCTACTGTTCTCTTTGCCTGGCTATTCAAGAATCGACCAAATTATTGTTTTTTTTTATAATCAGTGCACTGATCACATCTGATGCAGAATATTATATCTTCTTTCCATTTTTTGATCACCGTCACGTCTCGATACAACAAGTTTATTCGGACGTGAAAAAGAGGTTCGATATCTTTTGGCTTGAGTTTATACAGAATCCAATAACCTTGATTTTGTATCCAATCCATGATCTTGAAATGATTTGTAATCGCTTGTTGTTTCATTAAATAAGTTACAATGAGGTTCTCTTGAGCTTGGTATATGAATTTTGAGCCAATAACGCCTCTAACTTAGCATCTTCAAGCTCTACTGGCCTTGCAGCACAATGAATTGATACCGGAACGAGTACTCTAATTATTTTACTGATGGACATCTCCATACGTACTACACTGAAATTAGACTGTTGCAGTAGGATGAATTGATCGAGAATCCATTCGATTTGTTATCTGTGTTGTTTTTGGTTGGGTGGCTACTACCGCACACTTAGACCGACGATGGTCCGTTGTGATATCACTTTTATGTACGGGCATAGGTCCAATTTTTCGTAGAACCATCTGCGCATTGCATACCTCCATGTCAGCCTATATAGGTTGAGGCGCAGTCTAATGAGATGAAACATGACATAATATGCTGCGCATGTTAGTGATGGAAGTTACGCGTAAACTCCAGTGGCATTTATAGAAAACAAAAGCGTTGAATTAGCTAGCCATTGAAGTTGTATTGACAACTGTGTATTCATGGATAAAGTGTTGTGCTAGGCCAGTTTCGATCTGATGACGCGATAGAAAAGATCAAGTCGACCACCCAGGTGGCGCAGTGGTTAAAGCTGCGGCATACGATTACAATTGGTGGTGTGAATGAACACATCTATGACCCCCTGTTAGAGTGCAGAATTCATGGGCTAACCCATCTTCCATGTCAGTACTATAGGTTGACATGGAGCTATGCAATGTGCAGATGGTTCTGCGTAAATCGGACCCATAGCCGTACGTCCTCGATTTGGTGTAATGGCGTAAGGTAAGGACGTAAATAAGCGAACCGCGAAAGAGTTGGAAGTGCCTCGAGCCCCAAATCATATTGTAGAGGTATAAACAAACAAACAAACAAACAAGATCAAGTCTATCTCATCAGGCATGTACGACTGTACTTAATATTTGTTGAATTATGTTCGTGAATATATGTTTTTTTATAATAAGTTTACTGCTGTTCGGCCGGACCTTGAGTAATCGGAACAAGCGGTTGTTGGAAAGAGCAATGTATGATGATTACGGCTGATCCGTTGAAGACCCTCTTTCCCTTGCAACTTTTGCAACGTTTGGCATATTGTGGGCATTTGAGCTACAATTGCATCAATTTTTGTTGATAACGTTTTTGAGTAATGGTTTTGTTAGGCTAAAGTAGCTCATAATAGATCACCACAATATTTTCTGATTTTTGGGTTTTCATTATTGGTCAAGTTTTGATCTCCCATCACGTTTCGATACGGAAGCCAATACGCACGAGTTCATACGAAACCCAATTCCATTGAGTATACCCAACCGATGACCTTGAAATGATTAGCAAACGATTTGGTTGAAGTTTTGGATCAATAAAGTCTGTTTCTCAGTGTCCTCAAACTGGCCAGTAGGGAGGCCACTTCTCTTTCACTTGATTCAAAAAGGTTGTAAAATACCTAAACCAGTACTCTCATGATTTTATTGATGGTTGGTGTTACCCAAATGCTTTACACAGCAATCGATGTCCATGAATTGTACTTTTCTTAAAATTAAAACAAAAAAGCAGTGTGTCATAAAATATGTTGAATACACTTCAGCAAAATGACACATAAACTGATTTTTAGAGAGAAATGATGGCACTGTAAGATGAATATAGTTAGTGAACGATTTCTGTTTTTAAAAATCGGCTGAGAAGAGAATTCTCATTTAGTGAGGCAGAGTTTCAGTTGAGCTATCTAGTTGGGCATAGTTTTTCCAATCGCATTATTATGTCTGGAGTGCGAACGTCTTTTGTCCAATTGCTCCATTTAAAACCAAGTATTCATTTTCTCTCAATTGGCGTAAAAAATCACTTTTTCAGATCTTTAAAATTGATCCAGCTTTCGGCCTTTAAAACTGACTTTAGTTAGTGTTCCGTCACCGATTCACGATTGTTTTCGGAGCTGTTCTCGTTCAGATCACTTAAAATTGCGTTGAAAATATCCCATCTTTCTAAATCTCCAACATTTGATTATTCCATGTCCCAGGTTCTTTTTTATCTGAGAAATCCAACCCGGTCTTCTCTGTTATTGCCCATTTTCTGCACTAACTTGGTAACACGTGCAAGTTTAGCTGAATCATTGCTCTGCATTGAAGTTCGAAACTCTTTCAATGACTCCGTTACTCCTTGTTTCTTTGTTTTTTGAACTGTATGCGATGGATGTCCTGCATGTAATTTTCGCCTTACCATAGTTTCAACGGATCCATTATTTTTTGTAGCTCCACGCGGCCGTAAACATGGTCTACAATATTTCAGTTGCTGGATCTCGCAATGTCAATATAAGCGCGTTAGTTCGTTGTTGAATATAGACTCATCCCAATGCGATTTCGAATTGCGTCCTGAATATTTCGTACGACGCGGTTCCGTCAAAGGTGAGTGGTTGGGCTGGTGCTGCTGCTGCTGTGCTACACCACCTCCTTTCAGCTTGTTGATTTAATCGTACAATGCGATGACTGTTTTATCCACTAACGTTTCGATGAGTTATCGTTGTTGCTCCAATTTTTGAGCATTTGCATCAACCAGTTCTTGCAAACTCTGTACCGTTACTTCAATGTCAGCTATACTCTTGTCTCCATTGCTTCTTGAAGTCCACCAAACTGTTTCTCCAATCTGTGCATTAGCTCTTCTTTCAGAGATTTTGTTGTTTCTCTTGGCATTTTATCAGCACTTCTTTGAGCGACTTCTACTTCTCCTCTTGGTTGAGTAACAGCTCTTCGTTTTGTTCTTGCTGATGTATTTGTGGTTTAGTAAGGATATTATCCAGCTGTTGCTGCTTGTTTTGCTGTTGTTGTTGTTTGTATATATCGGGATGTCGGCTAATTGCTGCTATTGTTGCGCAATAAATGCCTTCGGCATAAATTCGGTGATTTACCACTGCTTTTATACAACAAATCGAATGGATTTCTCGATCTTTCCATTCTATTCACAACAGTCACATAATGTAGTGGTGCATAAATTTCGATTATTCGCTGTATTTTCACAATGTTGATTCGCTCGTTGTATAGTGTGTGTAGCTTCCGCATTTGATTATCACTTTTCAAGCTGAGATCGACTATCAAAATACCGCTTTGTTCGGTGGCGATGGACACGTTGAGAGATTTCGTCTCTCGCTCTCCATAATTCCATCACTATAATTATTGCTGGATACGTACTGTGGCGTTCACAACAAAATACAAAAAGTCAGGTCTTAATAAAAAATTTATTTCAAAATACAACATACATCAAGTTCGTTCGCATATGCCTGATGAGATGGATTTGATCAGATCGAAACCATCGGCTTAGCGAAACAACATTACAGACCACATAAGGATGGCATACATTTCAAAATATAAACGTCTTCATTTATCGGCTGGTTGATTTCAGCGCTCTAGCTGCCAAACAATGCCACTTATCGGTTCCAGTATAACTCCCATCAGCTGTCACAGTTCACAACTATCTTAGCATCAATATCTCATTATCATATCCAACAATTTCAATCGTGTTTCACCTCTCACAATAGCTCTCGATGTACCTGTGTCCAAGGTGAGTGTGTGCATTTTTTTCCCAATTGCTTCATTTAGAACCAGGTTTTCATTTTCCCTCAACACAAAAATCTCTTTTTCAGGACTTTATAATTGATCCAGCTTTCGCCCTTCAAAACTAGCTTTAGTTACAATTGCGTTGGAGATGTCCCAGCTTTCCACATCTCCAACATCTGATTCTCCCAGGTGGCAGTTTTCTCTGAGTAATCCTAACTCAATCTACTCTCAAATTGTCCATTTAGTGCTGTAACTCGATTACACATGCAAGTTTAGCTGAATCGTTGCTCTGCTTCCAACTCTTAGAATGACTCCGTTACTCCAATATTTCAGCTGCTGAATCTCCCAATGTCAATATAATCGCACAATGCGTATAGACAATTTAAGTCACTTTCGTTTCTGTGAGTTCTCATTGTTACTCCTATTTTTGGATCACATCAACCAGTTCTTGCAAACTATGACCCTTGTTGTTCGTTTTGCTGTTGCTTATCCAGGATGTCGGTCAATTTCTGCTGTATTTGCGGAAGAAGTGTTGAACTTGGTTTTATCGGGATCTCACTTCGCTATTAAACACTTTAACCAAAAAAAGTATTATATCCAGACGTACCATTGGAACAGAAAGTTTGGTAAATTTTCGTATTATGATCGGGGAACCCAATATAAAATTGATAAATTTTTAATTACTGCCATCTATTTGTATAAAGTAGAAACATTATTAAAACTGGCTTAAACTAAAAAAATGTTTAATCCTAGATAGTAACTAAATAACAAAAATTAATCAACAATTGAAATATATTTTTGGATGTAGGAGGAACTGTTAGACATATTTTTAGTTTATGCAAGTTTTTAATGATGTTTCTGCTTAATACAAATAGATGGCAGTAGTAAAAAAATTATCATTTTTATATTGGGTTCCCCGATTATAATACGAAATTTGAACAAACGTTTCATCCCAATGGTACGTCTAGATGTATTACGGTTTTGCTTTGACACTTCACTGGTTAAACATATATACAACAAATTGGATAGATATATAAATTTGGTTATCTCTTTCCTCATTTGATTATCAAATTCTCAAGCTGAAATCGGCTATGACGCGTTGAAGAGATAACGTCTCCGTAACCCGAGTTGATTATTATTCATAAAAATTATTGCATCGACTTCTGTTCGATTCATACCAGTAATAATCACTCGACCATTGACTGCTATGACGTTTAATGCGTTGATATTGAATATGGTTACAGTATCAAGATCAATAATACCTTCAGAACTTAAATTTCATTACAAAAGCTATTTGGCCATTTTATCAGTACTACCCCAATCTAATCATTGACCTGTTAACATTCGATTTAGGTTCGTTTCTATTATATGAACAACCCAACCTAAATTACATTATCATCAATTCACCACCCACATTGTGAGAAAATTTACCTTTTCATCGATTCCATATCGGTGAAAGTTATCTTGTTTTTCATATATACGAGAAAAACTATAAATAGGTAAATATCTATTTCCACCATTGTAATGTCATATCCAAATCTTATTATTTTTAATAATAGACAAAAACAACAACAACAACATAATAGTAATAATAATAATAACGATATCACTATAGTAATAATAATAATATTGTTTATCGCATCTATTTTTATTAACGAAAAAACTGAAAAGTGTTCGCATAAGATAGAAAATGAGGAAATTATATTTTCTTTTGTTTTGTTTTTTTTCCTCCCAAAAGCAGTATGTAACACAATGAAAGGATGTATGAACGATAATTTTCATTAAAAGACTTGCACAGAGTGTATCGTGAATAAAAAGAACATCTCGAATGAGACATTGTTTTTCTTATACTCGTCTATGTATGTAATAAGAATGAAAAACTACTGTACATGTACAATGTATGTATGTATGTATGTACAATGATAAGAAACAACAAGGACGTGACGTGAAACGAAATTGTTTCGAATACAGTTTTTTCTTGTGTTATATACGAGTACAGCGAAAAATAGGAAAATATAGGTTATTGCTATTCTCACTCGACGATAAAAGATAATCTAACTGATTTTTTTTTTCTTCTCGTGTTTTCCCTTATCAAGATTTGATTGTTTTGCTATTTATGATAGTCGATCAAATTTATCTTAAATGAAAATCTTAAAAATATTCCTTCTTTGTTTCATTTTTCTCAGTTTTTTTATACGGATAGAGGATACGAGATGATACACCAAATAAATTATAATGATGATTTTGTTAAATTTTATTTGATTGGAATGGATTTAAGCTGGGGAGTTTAGTTTAAGGAACAGAAGAAAAAACTGTTACGAGGTTTGCAGTGATTTTACACGTACCATTTTCGATTTTCCGAATTGACAAGGTTCTTGGTTTTTTTATTGTTTGTGACGTGATTTTATAGATTATTTTATAATCGAGTCCTCTAAGATATAAAAAGAGAGCAGAATATATACAGATTAAAGGCAAATATCATTATTTAGGTTATATATATTACAGTAGTTAAGTTGACCAAAAAAAATTTCTTCTTCATAGTTTAATTTGACAAAGTTAGAGAACATTGCAATTTGGCAGTAGCGTGGGAAAACTCGATTTTTTTACCTGTATCTCCAATTTTTCTAGGAGCATAGGTCATCTACACGTCCGGCTCTATCTTAGACTGTTAGCGTAATAGCGACCACAGCTTTATCTCTTCCCATGATTTACCAAGTTGGTTTGCTTCAACTAGCATTGTTCTCTTCCGTGTCATCGCTGGTCTTCTTTTTTTTTTGCTTTTCCCTGGCGAGATCAATTCTAATGACATCCTCATTATTATTGACGGGAAGTATTTACTAAAACAAAAAAAAAAATTAAGGAAAATTTTTAGGATATACTTCACGTATGTGCGTAGGAATGTGAAGTTTTTCCTAATCCTAATTAAAGACGAATGTGTTAGTGTAAATAATAATTATAATCCACATTAAACGATATGTTTCGTTTAATATGGATTTTAAATATTATGTTATAATTTATTTATTTATTATTACGATTTGAGTAAAATAATTCAAATATGTTAATTATTGTTTTTAAATACTTGCCTTCGAATTTTCATAGATATGTATCGAACTTAATAATAACGCAAGTTAAGTGATGACAGTGTGATTCGAAGCATTCTGTACAGAATTATGGTAAATTTAATTGTCCCAAGATTCCTCGTGTACATTTTGTATAAGTCAAGATCTATGCTCTAAAGAAAAGTAATTTAAATGTTTTAAAACATATAGTTTTAGGCACTTAGGAAAATTAAGGAAATCTTTCAAGTTACTGTACAGAATTAGTTGAAGTCGGCTTTTTCGAATTTTCCTGTTATTCTTAAACGATAGGCATTCTGAGGAAAAACATCATTTTGAGAAGAACCATTTGTTAAGGAATATAATTAATACATTTTAGTATTGAAATACTCGTATAAGACGGGCGTGAAGTTTTTAACAAAAAATTAACAAGTATACGTATACGATTCCAATTGGATTATTAAACTTCTTTTGTGTATTAGTGAAACACAGTAAAAACATATTTTTTAATGAGACAGATATATAAAATCAGATAGAGATATGAAGAGAAAAGAGCTATCCCTTTCTACACAATTATCCGTTTCCCATATTTTTCAAATCTGAATTTTATATAAAACAAAATAAAAAACTAGTAAAAAATCGTAGTAAGACAAAATTTATTACAATGAGATATTCCTTGTAATGGCATGTATTCTTCTATGCATGACTCAGCAGTCTTCTCAATTTTCAATTCTTTACTAAATTTGTGTGGCCGATTTCATCTGTTTGAGTAGTTTATGTGTCAACTAAGATTATGAGGATCACAGGGATTATTCTAGGACATCACCTGAAGGCTACAATAGCTCTATATACTAAGTAATAAACTGCCTATTTATCATGTCCCAGCGGTCTCCACAATTTTCAATTATTTATTTAATCTAGAAGGCAGGCCGATTCCACCTGTTTGAGTAGTTTATATGTCGACTAAGATTATGAGTATCACAGGGATTATTCTAAGACGTCACCTGGAGGTAACAATAGCTCTATGCACTAAGTAATAAACTGTCTATATGTTATGCCCCAGTGGTCTCCCCAATTTTCAATTTTTTCTATGATTTGTATGGCATACCGATTTCATCTGTTTGAGTAGTTTATCTGTCGACTAAGATTATGAGGATCACAGGGATTATTCTAAGACATCATCAAGAGGTGACAATAGCACTATGCGCTAAGTATTAAACTGACTATATGTCATGCCCCAGCGGTCTCCCCAATTTTCAATTTTTTGTTTAATTTGTATGGCATACCGATTTCACCTGTTTGAGTAGTTTATATGTCGACTAAGATTATGAGGATCACAGGGATTATTCTAAGACGTCACCTGGAGGTTACAATAGCTCTATGCACTAAGTAATAAACTGACTGTATGTCATGCCCCAGTGGTCTCCCCAATTTTCAATTTTTCATATGATTTGTATGGCATACCGATTTCACCTGTTTGAGTAGTTTATCTGTCGACTAAGATTATGAGGATCACAGGGATTATTCTAAGACGTCACCTGGAGGTAACAATAGCTCTATGCACTAAGTAATAAACTGACTGTATGTCATGCCCCAGTGGTCTCCCCAATTTTCAATTTTTTCTATGATTTGTATGGCATACCGATTTCATCTGTTTGAGTAGTTTATCTGTCGACTAAGATTATGAGGATCACAGGGATTATTCTAAGACGTCACCTGGAGGTTACAATAGCTCTATGCACTAAGTAATAAACTGACTGTATGTCATGCCCCAGTGGTCTCCCCAATTTTCAATTTTTCATATGATTTGTATGGCATACCGATTTCACCTGTTTGAGTAGTTTATCTGTCGACTAAGATTATGAGGATCACAGGGATTATTCTAAGACGTCACCTGGAGGTAACAATAGCTCTATGCACTAAGTAATAAACTGACTGTATGTCATGCCCCAGTGGTCTCCCCAATTTTCAATTTTTCATATGATTTGTATGGCATACCGATTTCATCTGTTTGAGTAGTTTATCTGTCGACTAAGATTATGAGGATCACAGGGATTATTCTAAGACGTCACCTGGAGGTTACAATAGCTCTATGCACTAAGTAATAAACTGACTGTATGTCATGCCCCAGTGGTCTCCCCAATTTTCAATTTTCATATGATTTGTATGGCATACCGATTTCACCTGTTTGAGTAGTTTATATGTCGACTAAGATTATGAGGATCACAGGGATTATTCTAAGACGTCACCTGGAGGTAACAATAGCTCTATGCACTAAGTAATAAACTGTCTATATGTTATGCCCCAGTGGTCTCCCCAATTTTCAATTTTTTCTATGATTTGTATGGCATACCGATTTCATCTGTTTGAGTAGTTTATCTGTCGACTAAGATTATGAGGATCACAGGGATTATTCTAAGACGTCACCTGGAGGTTACAATAGCTCTATGCACTAAGTAATAAACTGACTGTATGTCATGCCCCAGTGGTCTCCCCAATTTTCAATTTTCATATGATTTGTATGGCATACCGATTCCACCTGTTTGAGTAGTTTATATGTCGACTAAGATTATGAGGATCACAGGGATTATTCTAAGACGTCACCTGGAGGTTACAATAGCTCTATGCACTAAGTAATAAACTGACTGTATGTCATGCCCCAGTGGTCTCCCCAATTTTCAATTTTTCATATGATTTGTATGGCATACCGATTTCATCTGTTTGAGTAGTTTATCTGTCGACTAAGATTATGAGGATCACAGGGATTATTCTAAGACGTCACCTGGAGGTAACAATAGCTCTATGCACTAAGTAATAAACTGACTGTATGTCATGCCCCAGTGGTCTCCCCAATTTTCAATTTTTTCTATGATTTGTATGGCATACCGATTTCATCTGTTTGAGTAGTTTATCTGTCGACTAAGATTATGAGGATCACAGGGATTATTCTAAGACGTCACCTGGAGGTTACAATAGCTCTATGCACTAAGTAATAAACTGACTGTATGTCATGCCCCAGTGGTCTCCCCAATTTTCAATTTTTCATATGATTTGTATGGCATACCGATTTCACCTGTTTGAGTAGTTTATCTGTCGACTAAGATTATGAGTATCACAGGGATTATTCTAAGACGTCACCTGGAGGTAACAATAGCTCTATGCACTAAGTAATAAACTGTCTATATGTCATGCCCCAGTGGTCTCCCCAATTTTCAATTTTTTCTATGATTTGTATGGCATACCGATTTCATCTGTTTGAGTAGTTTATCTGTCGACTAAGATTATGAGGATCACAGGGATTATTCTAAGACGTCACCTGGAGGTTACAATAGCTCTATGCACTAAGTAATAAACTGACTGTATGTCATGCCCCAGTGGTCTCCCCAATTTTCAATTTTCATATGATTTGTATGGCATACCGATTTCACCTGTTTGAGTAGTTTATATGTCGACTAAGATTATGAGTATCACAGGGATTATTCTAAGACGTCACCTGGAGGTAACAATAGCTCTATGCACTAAGTAATAAACTGTCTATATGTTATGCCCCAGTGGTCTCCCCAATTTTCAATTTTTTCTATGATTTGTATGGCATACCGATTTCATCTGTTTGAGTAGTTTATCTGTCGACTAAGATTATGAGGATCACAGGGATTATTCTAAGACATCATCAAGAGGTGACAATAGCACTATGCGCTAAGTATTAAACTGACTATATGTCATGCCCCAGCGGTCTCCCCAATTTTCAATTTTTTGTTTAATTTGTATGGCATACCGATTTCACCTGTTTGAGTAGTTTATATGTCGACTAAGATTATGAGGATCACAGGGATTATTCTAAGACGTCACCTGGAGGTTACAATAGCTCTATGCACTAAGTAATAAACTGACTGTATGTCATGCCCCAGTGGTCTCCCCAATTTTCAATTTTTCATATGATTTGTATGGCATACCGATTTCACCTGTTTGAGTAGTTTATCTGTCGACTAAGATTATGAGGATCACAGGGATTATTCTAAGACGTCACCTGGAGGTAACAATAGCTCTATGCACTAAGTAATAAACTGTCTATATGTTATGCCCCAGTGGTCTCCCCAATTTTCAATTTTTTCTATGATTTGTATGGCATACCGATTTCATCTGTTTGAGTAGTTTATCTGTCGACTAAGATTATGAGGATCACAGGGATTATTCTAAGACGTCACCTGGAGGTTACAATAGCTCTATGCACTAAGTAATAAACTGACTGTATGTCATGCCCCAGTGGTCTCCCCAATTTTCAATTTTCATATGATTTGTATGGCATACCGATTTCACCTGTTTGAGTAGTTTATATGTCGACTAAGATTATGAGTATCACAGGGATTATTCTAAGACGTCACCTGGAGGTAACAATAGCTCTATGCACTAAGTAATAAACTGTCTATATGTCATGCCCCAGTGGTCTCCCCAATTTTCAATTTTTTCTATGATTTGTATGGCATACCGATTTCATCTGTTTGAGTAGTTTATCTGTCGACTAAGATTATGAGGATCACAGGGATTATTCTAAGACGTCACCTGGAGGTTACAATAGCTCTATGCACTAAGTAATAAACTGACTGTATGTCATGCCCCAGTGGTCTCCCCAATTTTCAATTTTCATATGATTTGTATGGCATACCGATTTCACCTGTTTGAGTAGTTTATATGTCGACTAAGATTATGAGTATCACAGGGATTATTCTAAGACGTCACCTGGAGGTAACAATAGCTCTATGCACTAAGTAATAAACTGTCTATATGTTATGCCCCAGTGGTCTCCCCAATTTTCAATTTTTTCTATGATTTGTATGGCATACCGATTTCATCTGTTTGAGTAGTTTATCTGTCGACTAAGATTATGAGGATCACAGGGATTATTCTAAGACATCATCAAGAGGTGACAATAGCACTATGCGCTAAGTATTAAACTGACTATATGTCATGCCCCAGCGGTCTCCCCAATTTTCAATTTTTTGTTTAATTTGTATGGCATACCGATTTCACCTGTTTGAGTAGTTTATATGTCGACTAAGATTATGAGGATCACAGGGATTATTCTAAGACGTCACCTGGAGGTTACAATAGCTCTATGCACTAAGTAATAAACTGACTGTATGTCATGCCCCAGTGGTCTCCCCAATTTTCAATTTTTCATATGATTTGTATGGCATACCGATTTCACCTGTTTGAGTAGTTTATATGTCGACTAAGATTATGAGGATCACAGGGATTATTCTAAGACGTCACCTGGAGGTTACAATAGCTCTATGCACTAAGTAATAAACTGACTGTATGTCATGCCCCAGTGGTCTCCCCAATTTTCAATTTTCATATGATTTGTATGGCATACCGATTCCACCTGTTTGAGTAGTTTATATGTCGACTAAGATTATGAGGATCACAGGGATTATTCTAAGACGTCACCTGGAGGTTACAATAGCTCTATGCACTAAGTAATAAACTGACTGTATGTCATGCCCCAGTGGTCTCCCCAATTTTCAATTTTTCATATGATTTGTATGGCATACCGATTTCACCTGTTTGAGTAGTTTATCTGTCGACTAAGATTATGAGGATCACAGGGATTATTCTAAGACGTCACCTGGAGGTAACAATAGCTCTATGCACTAAGTAATAAACTGACTGTATGTCATGCCCCAGTGGTCTCCCCAATTTTCAATTTTTCATATGATTTGTATGGCATACCGATTTCACCTGTTTGAGTAGTTTATCTGTCGACTAAGATTATGAGGATCACAGGGATTATTCTAAGACGTCACCTGGAGGTAACAATAGCTCTATGCACTAAGTAATAAACTGTCTATATGTTATGCCCCAGTGGTCTCCCCAATTTTCAATTTTTCATATGATTTGTATGGCATACCGATTTCACCTGTTTGAGTAGTTTATCTGTCGACTAAGATTATGAGGATCACAGGGATTATTCTAAGACGTCACCTGGAGGTAACAATAGCTCTATGCACTAAGTAATAAACTGTCTATATGTTATGCCCCAGTGGTCTCCCCAATTTTCAATTTTTTCTATGATTTGTATGGCATACCGATTTCATCTGTTTGAGTAGTTTATCTGTCGACTAAGATTATGAGGATCACAGGGATTATTCTAAGACATCATCAAGAGGTGACAATAGCACTATGCGCTAAGTATTAAACTGACTATATGTCATGCCCCAGCGGTCTCCCCAATTTTCAATTTGTAGTTCCTACTAAACCTGATGTTTGTGTGAATCCTTCCGTGTTAATTTATATGAAAAATTAAAAAAGGACTTAATTGAAAATAAAAAGTTTTAAAAGGTGAGAGGGCGAGGGGTTTTTAAGAAACGGAAATTGCAAGGAGATAGGAAGGGATGAGGGAGATGAAAAAGGGGGCGGGGGCGAAGACCGAGATTCATACCTCCACGTGGTGCTACCTGGGTAACGCTAAATGAATCAGGCACTATAGTACAGGTGATTAAAATGTAATACCACTTATACCAGTACAACATCATACTAAAAAAATGGCGCAAGCCAATGATGTCATGCAACTAAAAGGCTTACACTACACAATATAAGATACAATTCAAACATCGTTGTTCAAACTGAAATAGTAAATAGTGTTCCAATAACGCAGCGGTTCTCATAACAATCCCTGTAGTCCTCATAATCTTAGTCGACATATAAACTACTCAAACAGGTGAAATCGAAATGCCATATAATTATATGAAAATTTAAAATTGGGGAGACCGCTGGGGCATGACATATAAGCAGTTTATTACTAAGTACATAGAGGTATTGTAACCTCCAGGTCACGTCTTAGAATAATACCAGTGATCCGCACAATCTTAGTCGACATATAAACTACTCAAACAGGTGAAATCGGCATGCCATACAAATCATATGAAAAATTGAAAATTGGGGAGACCACTGGGGCATGACATACAGTAAGTTTATAACTTAGTGCATAGAGCTATTGTTACCTCCAGGTGACGTCTTAGAATAATCCCTGTGATCCTCATAATCTTAGTCGACATATAAACTACTCAAACAGGTGAAATCGGTATGCCATACAAATCATATGAAAAATTGAAAATTGGGGAGACCACTGGGGCATGACATACAGTCAGTTTATTACTTAGTGCATAGAGCTATTGTTACCTCCAGGTGACGTCTTAGAATAATCCCTGTGATCCTCATAATCTTAGTCGACAGATAAACTACTCAAACAGGTGAAATCGGTATGCCATACAAATCATATGAAAAATTGAAAATTGGGGAGACCACTGGGGCATGACATACAGTCAGTTTATTACTTAGTGCATAGAGCTATTGTTACCTCCAGGTGACGTCTTAGAATAATCCCTGTGATCCTCATAATCTTAGTCGACAGATAAACTACTCAAACAGGTGAAATCGGTATGCCATACAAATCATATGAAAAATTGAAAATTGGGGAGACCACTGGGGCATGACATACAGTCAGTTTATTACTTAGTGCATAGAGCTATTGTAACCTCCAGGTGACGTCTTAGAATAATCCCTGTGATCCTCATAATCTTAGTCGACAGATAAACTACTCAAACAGATGAAATCGGTATGCCATACAAATCATAGAAAAAATTGAAAATTGGGGAGACCACTGGGGCATGACATACAGTCAGTTTATTACTTAGTGCATAGAGCTATTGTTACCTCCAGGTGACGTCTTAGAATAATCCCTGTGATCCTCATAATCTTAGTCGACAGATAAACTACTCAAACAGGTGAAATCGGTATGCCATACAAATCATATGAAAAATTGAAAATTGGGGAGACCACTGGGGCATGACATACAGTCAGTTTATTACTTAGTGCATAGAGCTATTGTAACCTCCAGGTGACGTCTTAGAATAATCCCTGTGATCCTCATAATCTTAGTCGACATATAAACTACTCAAACAGGTGAAATCGGTATGCCATACAAATTAAACAAAAAATTGAAAATTGGGGAGACCGCTGGGGCATGACATATAGTCAGTTTAATACTTAGCGCATAGTGCTATTGTCACCTCTTGATGATGTCTTAGAATAATCCCTGTGATCCTCGTAATCTTAGTCGACCAATAAACTACTCAAGAAGGTGAAATCGGAATGATTTACAACTTAAATAAAAAATTGAATATTGGTGAGAGCGCTAGGACATGACATGGGCAGTTTATTACTTAGTATATAGAGCTATTGTAACCTCCTTAGGAAGTCTTATTGAAATTTTTGTGTCGCATATGTTATTATTTGAAATATAAACTACTCAAACAGTAGAAATCTTCATGTTTTAAATAATTATTTTAAAATTGATAAATCGGAAGAACGTATATATACGTATGCAATATATATAATATATATATATATATATATATATATATATATATATATATATATATATATATATATATATATATATATATATATATATATATATATATATATATATATATATATATATATATATATATATATATATATATATATATATATATATATATATATATATATATATATATATATATATATATATATATATATATATATATATATATATATATATATATATATATATATATTTATATATATATATATATATAAACTACAATATTTTATTGAGATCTACTCAACTAATTTTTTGTTAGAAACTTCACTGCCGTCAATCCGTAAACGTTTTAAAGCATTTCTTTTTCAAAAATTTCCACTCAAAATTCTTATAAGAAATTAGGTTAACAGTGTAACACTAATACAATGATATATTTGTTATTTGTTAAAAACTTCACGCCCGTCGTATAAGTAAATAATTTTCCTAACTTGGGATGTATGTCAGTAAATATATACAGTATCGAATTACATTATGCCGTGTTATCGTCTATTCCTTTGGGGATTCTGATAGAGTGGCAGTGACAAATTGCAATTATGCGACTCTCTATCTCACCATCGTTATTTAGCTATCATACCCACAAAAGAACTTTAAATACAGCATGTGGTCCTTCATTTATCTCGATTCATAACTCGAGCTTTTCAGTAGCGACATTACAAGTATACGAAGGTATAGTTCGACTTCGTCAGGCAAACGTAGTTGGGATCTTCCTGTATGACGTACAGTGGCTAGAATCCATTCAGAAGAAGTTACGAAATATTTCGATTTGAGACAAAACTCGGTCAGTTCCTAATCGATTATGATGGGACTAGGCATGTCAGATAGAAGTTGAAATTTAAAATGGTTTTTCAAAAAAGCTCTAGAATATGACCACCTGGGATTGAACTCGACCATTTCTTAATCGATTCTAATAGAAGTGGGTATGTTGGATGGAAATTGGATTATAAAATGATATTTGAAAAAGTTCTGGAATAACGCCATCTGGGACGGAACTCGGCCATTTCTTAACCGATTTTGATAGAATTGAATATGTTTGATGGAAATAAGATTGGAAAATGTTTTTTGGGCAAACTTCTGAAATATGGCCACCTGGGACAGAATTCGAATAATTTTTAGCCGATTATGATGGAATTGAGTATGTTGGATGGAAAAAGGATATAATAAAATGATTTTTGGAAGAAGTTCCAGAGTTTGGCTACTTGAGACGAAACTCGGCTATTTCTTAACCGATTATAATAGAATCTTGTATGTTAGATGAAAATGGGATTCCAAAATGATTTTTGGAAGAAGTTCTGGTATATGATCACATGGGACGGAGCTCGATTATTTCTCAACCGATTTTGATGGATTTTGTATGTTGGATGGAAAAATGGTTTTTGGAAGAAGTTCTCAAATATGGTCACCTGGGATAGAACTCAGTCATTTACTAACCGATAATGATAGGATTGGGTATGGATGGAAATGGTATTATAAAATGAGTTTTGAAATAAGCTCTGCAATATGGTCAACTAGGACGGAGCCCGACCATTTCCTTATCCATAAAATAAACAAATAAATATAAAAATAATAATATTAGCAACTTATGGTAATGTCTTCAATTATCCTTTATCCTAACTACCAGAAACCCTACTTTTTGCAAATTTTATTTGATTTTTCGTTTGCATAGGGCTAGACCTACTCAAAAATGTTTGTCACTATAGTTCCCGCCGTTTAGTATAATCGGAAAACTCGGAAAACCAGATGTGTCTCTTTAAATATATGGTAATGTCTTCAAATATCCTTAATCCTAACTACCAGAAGCTCTCCTTTTTGATTTTGATTTTCCGTTTGCATAGGTCTAGACCTACTCAAAAATGTTTGTCGCTATAGTTCCCGCCGTTTAGTATAATCGGAAAACTCGGAAAACCCGATGTGTCTCTTTAAATATATGGTAATGTCTTCAAATATCCTTAATCCTAACTACCAGAAGCCCTACATTGTGAAAATTTTATTTGATTTTTCGTTTGCATAGGGCTAGACCTACTCAAAAATGTTTGTCACTATAGTTCCCGCCGTTTAGTATAATCGGAAAACTCGGAAAACCCGATGTGTCTCTTTAAATATATGGTAATGTCTTCAAATATCCTTAATCCTAACTACCAGAAGCCCTACTTTTTGAAAATTTTATTTAATTTTCCGTTTGCATAAGTCTAGACCTACTCAAAAAAGTTTACCGCTATAGTTCCCGCCGTTTATTATAATCGGAAAACTCGGAAAAACCAATTTTTTTAAATACATATTTTTTTGTTAAAATATTATTATTCCGTTATCTTTATAAATTGTGATAATTTTTCCAATGGGCAATTGTCAAAAATTTTCCAATGGGATAACAATTATCCGTTTTTATGTAGTTTTCGAATTTGTTTTGTATTACGTATTTTCTAATACATATATACAGTTTTATTATTGTTTTTGCTTTTAGGAATAACTTTTTTTTTTAGGAAATACTTCACAACCGTTCATTATTTATAATGTTCGTAGTGTATGGCCAATCCATCTCCACTTTCGTCTCTTTATTTCGGTCTCTATGTAAGACTGATTTTTTGTTCAATGTTAGTTATGGCGTTAGGCCAAAAGCATTTTAGTATACGTCAAAGGCACCTGTTTACGAACACCTGTAGTTTTTTCTAATATTTTCCGTATCTGACACCCATACAGTAGTATTGATTTCACACATGAGTTTCTTAACAATTGGTCTTGCGTTAGAGAGCAGAAGAATTCCAGACATATTTATGCAATTATGCCTTCCTCTGTCTTACCTGTTTTCGCTATTGTGCAGTCAAGGTATACAAATTCATTTACATTTTCAATTTTTATATCGTTAATGAGTATCGATGTCGTTTAATGATGTTGAGTCTCAGCGTCTTGGTTTTTCTGAAGTTTACCCTGGGGACCAACCTCGTTAGCTAGATCTGAAAGTTGTTGTATTTTCTGCTGTCCACATTATTGAGTTAATCCCCATTGTGTCCCATTAGGTGACGTGACATTCAATTTCTGTCTTAAATTATCTAATACGATCAGGAACAGTACTAGTTTGAGTACGCATCGTTGCCATGCTCCTCGAGTATGTCAGCACTTTTCACTTTGTTTACCTTTATATTGAATTTGGATTCCATCCATTCAGATATATTTGTTGTATTAGTTCAATCAATTCCTGTGGAATGTTAATTCGCAAAGTGTCTGCCATATTGTGTTCCTATTTATTATATCAAATCGATGAAGAGCAGGTACATATCACTATACAATCCAATGTACAAACTATACACTGGATTGTACCTTGATCAGTGCAACTTTTTTTTGGTCTAAAGCCAGCTTGCCCATTTCTTAGTTTTGCATTGAGCGTAGGTGGCGCGTCTGTCAAGAATGATCATTGCGAATATCGTTATTCAGCGTTAATGAGCGACATATCTCACCAGTTTGCATTTGTTTACATCTTTTTTGAGGAAAGTAACTGTCAAGACTTTCTCACCAGTTTTGTAGTATTCTGTTAGAATTCCACACGTCACTTGATTGTTGGTGTCAATTGATGACCAAAAATTTTTCGTGCTGTCTGATAACGTCTTCGTAGAAATATTCTTTAGTGATACTTAAAAAGTATTAGCAACATGATAAAAGTATCATGCCTAGTAGTTGGCATGTTTATAATTTTGTCGGTTACTCTCCTTACCCATTGGTGTATCTCGCATATTTTGGAATTTTGGTGCCTCTGTAGCGTCCTTGAGAATGCTTTCTGTATATTTCCTTCGATCATTCCTTGTTATCATTTCTTTGTCATTTTCCTGTTTCTTTGTATATCTGTGAAACGCTGATGTCTTATTTATTTCGCACATTTGTAGCTTAAGTTGATGGCATTCCTAAATTTTTTTAGCAAGTATCGTTACTAATCCAAGGTTTCCGAGTGTATTCTTGATAGCCGGGTACTTTCGTGGTAGTTTTGGTCTATATTGATGGCCTTATTTCTATGGAGTGTCCAAAACTGTTCGGCAAATTTGACGTTTTCTGGGTATGTGCAGATAGTATCGCCACTTTATTAGCAATTTTGCTGCCACAACTGTTCGCCTCACAGATCTGATGGGTAAATGTGTGAAAGCGCGATTGTCGGAAGCAACTGAAAAATCCTTCCATGCTCTGAAGTCTGCTTTGTCTTTGGTTCCCGTGTTGGCCAATCCTGATTATAGTAAGCCCTGACATTTGACGCGTGGTGCCAGTTGTCGTCTTAGTTAGTATTATATTCCAAACAGACTTCGGGGGGAGGGGAAAGTGAACATCCTATTGTGTTTATTTCCCACAAAATCAATCGGGCTCAACGGAGCTACAACGGAATGCTGCGGTACTAATTGAGCAAAATTTCGGCCATATATACAAGGGTATCCCTTTGAAGCTCCAAGCTTTTAATTTTCAGATTTGGTATCGTAAATGCACACTAAATATAGTCCCAGACACTCTCTCTAGGGTTTTTTGTGAGGATCCTAATCCAGAAAACAATGAAGCCGCGGTTACTCAGGGTTCACCTTGTGATATGTTAGCCGCAAACTTTGAGCTTTCCTCCTTTTCGTTAAGTGTTTTGACAGAACCAGGTTATGTTTCCAGTTTAGACAATATAGTCCCACTGCTACATGTTGGAGCGTTTCGTTGATGATGTTTCATGATTCCGTATCTCTCAATCTATTTGTGTTAAATTTCCTCCTTTTGAATTTTGAAGCAATTTGAAATATTACTATAACCTGATCGTTGTGTACAACTGCTCTTCTCATTGTTCAGACATGTTGTAGTGATGAGAGGAATTTTTGTTTGCGTGGTCTATTTTTAGTTCTGTTGATGTCCATTTATTTTTGTGTGGGTAACACTGTCATCTATGGACAACTTGTAATTGTTCGTATAATTCATATTTTATTGTTTCACCTGGATTTTCAGTTGGGCATAGCTCTGAATGAATGAATGATTTGGGTTTTATATTAGTTCGATCGCATTTTTGACTAAGGATTTGTCGACCAAAAGTTCTGGAAATGAAAAGGTTGGAAATACCCTGTTCTGACTGGCTTAAGCTTACATAGGTCAAGAAAAAAGGCATTACCGAAGAATCTAGTAGAGTTGGTTTTAGAAGCAAACAATAGTAATATCGAAGCTTTGACAGTTTCTAAATGACTGTGAACTAAACGTGAGGTAAACTCTACCGTGAATATTTGAACCAAAGCTGCAATCGGTCCTTGAAAAACTGCTGCACTATGGTAAAATTAAAGAGCGAGCTAAAACCAGTATGGTAGTCTTTGGAACGGGCAGAGCCTAGGAGAGAATTGAGAAGGTTAAAGACTGGGACTGTTACTATAAATACCTTAAAGATTACAAAAATATGTTAAGGGAAGCATAAATGAAATCCTGGACAAGATTCTGTGATAATGAGTAAAAAAAAATAGAAGTAAAAAAAAACTAGTAGAAGTTAAAAAAAATTCATTTTTCCGGTACGTTCGGAGATGGACGTGAGACTATTAATGAATCACCAAACTCAGGAGACATATAATAGATAGAAATAGTGATAATAGACTTTCCACTCTATAAAGCAGTTGGCCTAGACCGGATTTTATTAGCAGAACTATAGAACCACTGGAAATTGTCCTCCATTAGCTGAATGTTGTCTTCACAGGTTGTTTAAAGCTACTCCATATTTCTAGAAAATGGAGTGAAATATTCACATATTGAATATATAACTCAAACTCATTTATCTCAGTTTCAGCATGCATACTGTAAGGGAAGGTTGGTTAATACTACATATAAAACCTTGGTGGACATGATAGAGAAACCTTTTAACTCGAAGGAATATACTTTGGCTGGCTATCTTTGATTTTGAGAGGGCACTCTTTAACTCGATGGTAAGATTATCATGGAGGAGTTGGACCTTATTGAAGTGGATTCCCCTGCATACGGATTTATCAATCAGTTGCTTGGAAGCAGGACTGTCAACTCCGAACTGAAGGGCTCAATATAGGAAGAAGGAAAGTTAGAGGTACATCGTAAGGTTATGAGTCGTGATGAAATGGGCCAGTAGGTGAGGTTTGGACAGTAAGCTAAGCTATAAATAATATATTCAATTTTAAGCTAATATATTTCGAGTCTAAGGACACTCGAACATAATCGAGCTGTAAAGTAAAGAACTAGTGAATCTTATGAGAGATTTCCAATCATTTGCCTATCTATGAAATCCTATAATTGGAAACGGATGCATTACAATTTTTTAAGGAAGGCCTTAACCAAGATGGATTTGGAGCGGAGCTTTCTGACATAGTTTCGAGATCAGCATAGCTGTTCTTTTGTTTACTTAAGAGTCAAGCTATCATTAATCAGGCTGAGGTAAGGACAGTTAGTGAGGTTATAAACTGACACTGTCTACAGTTACTATCGTAATTTATCTTAACAGTCAGGCAGCACCAAAGTTTTCTGTAGTCAGTTTCATGTACGCCTATGGTTTCATTGGTTGCCACTTATCTCTTTACGATTTAGGTTAAGGTTTCAATATTTATATTATCTTAATCCTAGGTCACCTGGACGTTTTAGGGAAACGAAAGACCAGAAATAGTTCAAATTTTCAAATGTTACCATAAATGGGAGGTTAAGGGTGGCCGATTGCAGTTAAGGGAGACAAGTTTGGCGGAATACTTACTTTGCCTTTTTGCAGAACATACGAGAAGGTTAGGTGTGGTTTGGCCGTTGAATATGGAGAAGAGGTACTATCACACACACACATATATATATATATATATATATATATATATATATATATATATATATATATATATATATATATATATATATATATATATATATAATATATGGATGCTGTCTAGGACTATGTTCCACACCCCCACCAATATCAATTGAACATACATTACGCATAAAACATTATAAATTCATGTACTCGAAACATGAACAGTACACATACGACAACAATTTCATGTTTAACCAAGCTGAAATTTGTTTCATGTCACATTAAACCTACATATAAGAACAGTTATATATATTCTTCGAAAATTGCTAATTTAATTTAATATAAATTGTGTTCATACCTAACTAGTTTCACTTTATTTTCTTAAAGAATTGAATTTTTCCGAATCTTATACAAAACCGAAAATTCCAATGGGTTGCTGTTGGGTGGCAATATATTTCTTAACACCTTGATTAAAATAATCTGCCTATATTCACTTTTCCACAACATTGATTGCTATGAATTTCATTATACATGTACATATGTTATTATGTTGATAACTATACACACGTTCAATTTACATTTCACTTGAGATTAATATATTTTCCACAGGTAAAAATTTATAGTTAAAATTAGGCAGCTCATTAAAAAATGAAATTTCTGATTTGGTTCTGATTCATTACACATCATCGTATAAGCAGAAGAAAATCGATGGCACGTTCAATCACTGTCACGTGTAAAAGTATGAGTTAAGTCTTAGGTAGCACCATTTGCAAATAATTGTGGCATAATGGAAACCTAAAAACCTAACATAAGAGGGCACCTATACCTCTTTGCTCTTGTAAGATTACAATTGGCAATAGAAGCGGATTAGAGTCCCGCATTTTGCATTGGCTCTATACTTCAGGAAACTGACACCTTTAGTAACACACCTACCCAAGCTCTGGAGGCCATTCAATGCAAAAGGTTGCGTGCACTGCCATAAGACTAAAACCTATATTCCTCTAGACGTGTAATAACATATTAAACTCATTTATCCTATACGTAGAGGGAGAGACGATATACTATCAGATAGCTCTTTAGTCTGGTAAGTTTTCAATTGGTAAAAAATGGAGATTTGAGTCCAGCATTTTACATGCAGTTTTGCAGCATTTTTATAGCAAATGGTTGCGAACATAGCCATAAGGCTCAAACTCAAATTCCTGTGGACGTGTACTAATATATAACACTCATTTATCCTACGCAATTCGGAAATCCGCACCAACATCGTTCATAATACTGCGCTACCAACCATTCGGCAGAAGTTTTTGAAAAGAATATCCTCCAGAGAGGACTGATTAAGTAAGTGATGCAATTGTGAACCAAGAGGTTTTGTCACTTCTTTACTAACAAAGATAGATGGAAAAGTCGAGTTAGGGGTTTTATGAAAGGCCTTTCTTTCCGTCCTCCCGACTAATATCATTTTCGTAACAAGCTAAACTATTTACAATTATTGCAGCCTGCCGTACAATTCTGTAAGAACAAGATAATGTGTAAAAACGAAATATTGAAAAAGTTTACACAAAAAAAATTTACACAATTTCTATCTTATTTCGCCTAAATGGTACTCTATAAAACATAATAGTCAGCGTGTAAACTTTTTCTTGCTGAATATTTTTTTCTTGTCTAAAACCACTTTGACGTTTTGTGAGTTTCAATTTGTGTATGTCTTTTAATGTATGTAATTATATTTAAACGTAAATACAAAATTGAAAATAAATTTTAAAATTCTTTAAACGTGAAATTAAAAATTGAAAATAAAATAATGCTTCGAATTATCATAATCGATGAGATGGCAGAACGTCGCCGAATACAAAGGCTTCGATTGTTGCGATTGAGACTAAGGGACGCGCATAACCCATTTATGATTCCGGAAAATACATTTCAACGATATTAAAGGCTACCAAAAAGTTTGGTACATGAATTGGTCAATAATTTACTACCATTAATGCGTGAAGCTCAAAGATGCACAGCAATACCCGAACACATTCAAATTTTGGCATTTTTGAGTGTTGTTGCAAATGGTAAGTTAATGAGTATAAAATTTATGGTGTTACAAGAAACTTGATTTTTTTTGTGTGTTTTAGGTGGATATCAGCAAAATGTCGGCCACGATTTTCTGCTTGGAATATCCCAAACCATGGTTTCAAGGTATGTTCATTTGGTTGGCAAAGCAATAGAAGACAGCCAAAGTTCGAGCATAATTGTGTTTCCTCAAACAGAGATTCAAATGAATTCTGTCAAATCTACGTACGCAATAAATTATCATTTAACTAAATTCATTTGATAACTTAAATTTATTTTCCAGATTCTATGAAAAATTTGGATTTCCAGGCATAATAGGCGCTATTGACGGCACTCATATTAACATTCAAAAACCAAATGCAGCTGTGGAACATGCTTATTATAATGGGAGAACAGTTTTTAGGTGATAGTGGTTACGAGCAGCGCCCCTGGATGATGACTCCCATAAGAAATGCCAATAGCACTTCGCAAAATGCGTACAATGTCGCCCATCGAAAGGCACGCAATTGTGTAGAGCGATGCATTGGTGTTTTTAAAGGGAGATTTTGTATTTTAGGAAAAGATAGATTATTGAGATATTCGCCGCAGAAAACAGGCACCATCATCAACGCATGTGCTGTTTTACACAATTTGATGGTGCAAGCAAATGTACCATACGATGAAGATGATGTAGAATTTGATGAATTAGATGAATATGAGTAAGTCGCGGATGACAACAGCGACTCATACCTTAAAAGAGGACTTGCCACCAGAGACCGACTTACACAAGAATTTTTTAATAATTAGCCTACAGCATTATTTATTTCAAAATTCATTTTTTATTTTTTATTAACTAATAATATATATAATAACAATTCATACTAAAATAAAAATTAATACAAAAATTTAAATTTAATTATGATTAATTCTCAATATATTTTTTAAATCTATCAAGCTTTCGCTTATCGATGCTAGTGCATCGGCTTTTTTGGTTTTTATTTTTAATTTTCTTTTTGGAATTCAAATATTTCCCTTTTTAAAGCAATTTTTTCTTTCTCCAGCTCCAAATATTGCCTGATTTCACTGTCGTCGTTATTTGTTCTGTGGCGTCGTTGATTCATTCTTATCCTTCGTGGCCTTTCGGTATTATTCACATATACAATATTTGGTGAAGGTGAATTATCAACAATTATATCTTGGGTTGGCTGAATGACACTCAACTGGTTTTTGCTATTTAGTTCTACAACCTCTTGGTACGAAACTGTCTAAACAGATTATTCGTAAAGATTTTACGTAAAGCTTAACATCAAGGCCAAGTACATAAAAAAAAAATACTCACTCTTAAATTGCTGAACCCTCTTTCTTGGCTGACGCCGTCACCATCAATAACATCAATAGTCATAATTGATATTGCCCGTCGTTCGTAATCGTCCAGCGATTTGATTTTTCTGATACCGTTTATACCGGACGCCTCTATTTGCCGTTTTTCTTCAGCTGCTTTAGCTTTCACGTTTCGTCTAAAAATTGAACAATTTCTAATTTATTTAAAGTTTCTAAAAACTAAAAAAAAAGCATACTTAAAGTCCCTCCAATACTGTTTCCATTGTTCAGCATTTTTCAGTGCACCCCCCATTGCATTCAACTTTACTGATAAATCTTTCCATTTTTGAAAGTTCGTGTTAGCACCCGCATCACTTTCGAATCTAAACGGTTAAATTATAATTTCAGTTAGTTTATAACTTAATATCAATAAAAATGTATATCTATTTAACCTTTCATGGGCAAAATTTATATTTTCTTCTAAATAGGATAGAAGAGCCCCTTTTTGTTCGGCACTGGCACGTCTTCCTCGTGAAATAGTGACCCTTTAAATTATTTATTAGTTTTCTATTTTTCATAAAAACACATTTTTAACATTTCTACTTACTTCTCGATATTCATTTTATTATAATTATAATTCAAATTATTTCAATTGTTTTTTAATTATTTTATTTATGTAAATTATTCAAATATATGTATATTTATATATTTTCACCAGACGATAACTCTCTACACAAGATAAATTGAGCGTGTAAATTTTTGACGTTTATTATCTTACGAATTTTCAAATTTATCTTGCTGTAAAGTTATAGAATACCGATTAGGCGGGTAAACGTGTAAAAGCCCGTTTACGCATTTTCACATTATCTTATTCGTTACAGAATTAGGCTGCTGGTTGAGTTATAATGTAGATATTTGCATTTTTGCAGTGAAACTTCCATTAAAACGCTTCATTCATACTTCCTGAAGCCGAAGTTTAGGATTGCTCCTCATCCATGGAAACACAGATGAAGCTCTTTTGTAAAAGCTAGGCAAATCTAGTCAAAGCTGATTTCGCTTAGAGAGCAAATAGATATAAATCATGCGAAGGAGCAAAGAAACTGGTTCTCACATATATTTAGTAGGTCCTGAACCAGCTGCTATTTCTTCACATATTGGAAAAACAATTAAAACCGTTGCCCTGTCGAATCTAAAGCTGACGTGGTTAACAACTCCTACTTGACGTAAGGGGAAATATTTTGTCAGAGAGCGTAACCCGAAGCGACCAATTATATATTATTATATGAGATGTTGAGATATTGAAGATGTTGATGATACCTTACACTTCATCAGCAGTTTTCCGTATTCAACTACAGGAATATTCCTGTTAATCAACTATCTTCTCTGCCTTGGTTCAATAGTTTGCTAACGTTGCAGAGCGCATCTGTACGATTTCATGAAACCCTAGGTTTGCACTATAGACCCTCTGTGGCATTAAGTATGGAACCTTAACTTCAATAATAATTAATAATAAGAGCCTTCTCATATTGTTACTGCTCTGAAGATGGAAAGAAACAAAAATCAGTCTACTTTACGTGATTTGTATCTGCCCCGGTTTTATGTGAAGCAGAATTTCCAGGTTCAAAATCTGAGAGAACCTAAACTAATGATCTAACGGATCTGATTGGTAGTAATCAAGTAAGAGATATTCAGCGCTTTATCAAAAGTTCAAGATGGTTCGAGTAGAAGGGGAAACTCAAACCAGGTGGTAATGAAATATATCCTTCCTTTACACTTTCCTTAGGACAGACACTCTAACTTAACTTATCCTAATAATAATGGTTAATGTTGTGATTCAACTATACATGGCACCAGTTGCCAACGTGAACTATTTCCTCTTTCAATTTTTTTATATTAAAGATAAACGGTCCTACTCCTAATCGAAAATGGCGAGTACGCCAGTTCAACACCAGAAAGGGAAAACTATAAATTAAAAAATATACGCACCCACTTTGATATATTATATTCTCAGTTACGAAAAAATCGACGGTTACTATGTAAGTTATTTGTGACGAATCACAGATGTCACCTGTGATAATTAAAAAAAGAAAATTATAGCAGTAGGGATTATCCTGTAACCAAATGTTTACACATACGAACAAAATAAATAATGAAATAGGCGGAGCGAACCAAATACGACGTAACGAAGTTTCGCGAAGTGTAGAGATGCAAAACAATGGAATGATCTACAAGGATTTGCGTTGTATAAATATGTGTAGACATTTGAGTTACGGGACAGTTCAATTTTGAATTTCGAAGTGTTAATTTAAATTTAATCTTTGCGAGTTTAATATTCACAAACCAGTGATCAAACCGGATAAATTATTTGAATAACCACTCGGCGAAATCATAACAATTGGTGACAGCGGTGGGATTGTGAATATCCAAAATGAAATTAATGGACTTAAAAGTGGCAGATTTGAAGAAGGAGTTGGGTCTACGGAATCTACCAACTGCGGGCAACCGAAATGAGTTGCAGTTGAGCTTTGTTGGATGATAATGTTGACCCAGATCAACATGAATTTAATTTTGGGGCACCGGATTCAACCAAGAACCAAGCGGTTGAAGTGACAACAGAATCAACGACCAGAGCGGAAGATCAGAATGTCATCGTTAAAGAAACTACTCCAACAACATCTGGAGGTTGCGACATGGGGCAACTAATGGCTGTAATGCAACAGATGCAGCTACAATCACAGCAGATGATCGGTGGGCTCAAAACTGAAATATCTACCGGCCAAGATCAATTAAAAAACGACATAAGGAGCAGATGAGAGTCGATCAGGAAAGATTGTTGGCTGAACAGGAAAGCATGAGAGCTGAACAACGGCAAGATCGAGAACTCGTTCTTGAAAGACTAAAACAACAAGAGGAAACTGTCAACGAGAAATTTCGAGATATGTCCACGACATTTAACGCAAAAGTTGATACGGTCAAAATTGATATGGAAAATAAATTGGAAGAGTATGAATCCAGAAACTCTCGAAAGATAGATCAACAAATCGAGGTGACCGATCAACGATTCCAGAAACTTGAAAAGGAGCTAATGGATCTCAAACCTAACGGCAGCGCTCAAGTTACTCGACTAACCAGCTCAATAAAATTGAAGCCACCAACATTTGATGGAACCACACCATTCAACATCTTCAAACTCCAAATTTGAAATGGCGGCCACAAGGAACGGTTGGTGTGAAGAGGATCGGGTAGCAGCATTAATTGTAGCGTTAAAAGGCAGTGCTGCGGAGCTCCTACAAATCGTGCCGGAATACGAACGGGAGGATTACGGCAAAATCATGTTGGCTCTGGAGCGCAAATACGGAGGTGACCATCGACGGGAGCTACATCGCATGGAGTTGAAGGGACGATGTCAGTGGGTTGGAGAGACGCTCCAGGAGTATGCGGCTGATATAGAGCGACTAGTGCACCTCACCCACTACAACATGGCAGGAGAATACACAGAGCGTATCAAGATCGACGCTTTCTCCGATGGTATACGGGATTCCTATACGAGACGTGCGGTTGTATTATCTCCAAAAGCAACGTTTGCGGAAACAATCGCGTGTGCACTTACCAACGAGACTGCTAACAACATCATCAAACCAGCAGTTGGAGGATAAAACTGGATCATCGGACGAAGCTACCACCACACTCGGAAACGGTTGTTTGTGGGAAATTGGATGGAGGTACTGGAACACGACGAAGTAACGGATTATCAAAGAAGATAGAACCTAGATGGGAGGGACCGTACAAGGTCAGAACTAACGACGTGATCTAACTGGAACGACTGGCGTTCTATAGAGGAAGAGGTCTGGATCCTGTTCGGGACGAACAGGTTTGGGCGGAGGGTAGTGTCACGAATCACAGATGTGACCTGTGATAATTAAGATGAAAATTATAGCAGTAGGGATTACCCTGTAACCAAATGTTTACACATACGAACAGAATAAAAACAAATAATGAAATAGGCGGAGCGAACAAAATACGACGCAACGAAATTTCGAGAAGTGTAGAGAAGAAAAATAATGGAATATTCTACAAGTATTTGCGTCGTATAAATACGTGTAGACATTTGAGTTACGAAACAGTTCAATTTTGAATTTCGAAGTGTTAATATCGGGAAGTGATAAAAAGTGAAGTGTTAAAATAATAGTAGTGATAAATATTCTGTAAAATTATAGTTTAAATAAATATTAGTGAATTATTTGTGTAATTTTTGTGGGAAATAAATTTAATTGAAATTTAATCTTTGCTAGTTTAATATTCACAATCCAGTGATCGAACCGTATAAATAATTTGAATAACCACTCGGTGAAATCGTAACATATTATAAGCGAGAAGTATTCATAATTAGTCAGAAGAATCTATAATTCAACTGTTCCTATGCTTCTTATCCATCTGACACTCGAAGCAAAACTCACTGAAGTAATTTAAACTTTGGCAATGGGTTGAACTTGTACTAAAAGCAGATAGAAGAATAAGAAACGAACGAAGATTTTCAAATAATGAATGATAGATGTCTCCAAAACAAGCAAAAAGGAAAATGGAATGCTCAACAATGTTATAAAATAGCTGTTTGGGAAGAGCCTTTCATTCGATTTACCTACTTCATCATTGTGCTCATAATTCCAAAGACAATTTGAACCGAAGTCTTGATGTGTTCTGTTGGAGTACAAAACATAATTGGTGGAGGGAGGCAGAATCATGAAATGAGATACCTTTGAGCGGGCAAATTGCCAATTGATATATTCACCTTAGTGGAGATTATCGGGTAGTGAGCAAGGCTGGTATAGTGAAACACGTGTCATCTGGATATTCTTGACCGTGTAAATATCCTCTAATTGTGTCCATCGTTCGAAAGCACGGGCATTTGGTTCTTCGGAAAATCATACCCGGAGTGGACCGGTTACTGAGCTAACGTATGCTCCGCGTTTTTTCACGATGGTGTTGTTGTTCGAGTTGGCCCTTTATGAGAAATGCTTCGTGATATATAAAACTTCTGCTTCTTTGTTTTTGATGGTTTATTTGAAATCTGATTCACTTCTGCCAATGAGGTTGTGAATAGCAGTTATGGTTTTAATTAGATAAAGATCCAACAAAGTTTTTTTTGTAGCTGTTGATAATACCATGTATAAAGTAGACTGTGACATCAAGATTTACACTTTCGTTGTCATCGAAAGCCATCATAACTATAGCATTGAGTGTTTGAATGCTTCAAAATAACTGCTCTGGTTCACCAGATAAATTTCATTTGTAATATTAATTTTAGCTTTGACACATTATTTGATGGTTAAAATAAGTTCGTTCCAGACGCCAATCCAAAATAAGTGAAAATGGTGTTTTGTTGATTCGCTTGGATTAACATAATTAGTGGAGGGAGGCAGAATCGTGAAATAAGATATGAGCCAGGCTGGTATAGTGCGACACGTGTTATAAGGATGGTGTGGTGATAAGTGTTGGTCGTGTAAGTATTCTCTGATGACTCCCTCGGAAACGTACCCGGAGTGGACCGGTAAAAATGATGTTTTGTTAATCTGCTTGGGTTAATGTTTAGATTAGCGTAGACAGTATTGACAAGAGTCAATTCATAAGTTGTTTTGAATGTTATGAATTCGTGCAGGATGAAAAACTTTTTTCCTGAGTTTTTTATGCGGAAAAAGTTCTGATTTTTGTAAGAAATGAACTACGTAAATGCACTACCATTTATTTTGAGAGGAGCATATGCATGACGAGCCTTAACGATAAATGATTTGGCCAGAAGCGATAAATTTTTTGTAGTGACCTTGAATGTCAACTTCATTTACTATCGTAAACGTGTCAGTAGGATCGCTTCACAGTTCAACGGCATTATTCGGGCTGATTGACATGTAAGCAGCTGCATTATAAAATTAAGATATTGGTGATCGACGCAATACCTGAAGAGCACATTTTGGCGGTATCATCATCTGAAACTATTCAAAAACATAAAATGTTTACAGAGGTTGAGGATTGGGCTCAATAAATGTAAACTGACAATAACATTGACTTAATAATATGGTCGACCTAGCAAGGCTGCGGGAGGTAATGGGTTCGAATACCGATAGGGGTAAGATTCAAAAGAGGTGTTTCACCATCTAGTTAAACCATCGGTCGTGTGGATGAACACAATTATGACACCATGTTGGAGTGTAGAGACTTAGATGGTATGCCAATATATTTACTTTCTCTGGCCTTTTTTGCTTTTCTAGCATCCGTTATTTCTGCGAAAATAACGCCGTTCATCGTATATGTGGTTTAGTACAGTAACTAATCTTTTTTTTCAATAGCTGAGACTTCATTTAGTTTAACAATGGGGTTTGTGTTGCTGTAACAATTTTATCTTTTATCTTTAAAGTAACGTGGACCAGCAATAATTAACTGTCACCAACTGTAAGACTATAGGTAAGACTGTAAGTCGCGATCTACACATTGCAAAGCTCTGTGGCAGCCTAAAGTACTGACATTGAAGATGGGTCGTCCCATTAATTATGCACTCAATTCGGCAGCAGGAAAGAATAACTATTTGAATTTCCCTCCAATTAAAATAGGTGGTCTTTCCTGCTGCATGGGTGCAGCATTCATGAGCCCACCCATAGAATAATAAATTCAAACACAACAACTCGAGAGTATCTGGGCAAAGCCCAAGTTAGGAGTGTCAATGGTACCATTAAAAACAAGACAAAATCATAAATTAGACACCAATTAGATCTATAGCCTCACATTTAGTCGCAATAGAGTTGGGAGTGCAAAAATATTGTTAAGATTGCACCAAAAAAATTTAACAGATCAATTGATTTAGTATTTGGAGGATGCTCATAAACCTTGCATTGAAGTTATTTTACATATAAACTTGAATTTTCAAATAAAGCTCAAATAAGCTTTTTTACTGAGTTCGGTTATTAAAAATGCAATTAGAATTGAATAACCGTACATATACATGTATACGTAGTTTACTTATGACTGTCCATTGCATTGAGGCCAAAAAAAAAAAATTGAGTTAAATAATTGTATGTATGTTAAGTGTTTCCACATAATATGATCTATGTACTTTGTGCAAACATACATATTTATTTATATACTCAGTGGACGCAGAACTTTTATCTCTGTTGTCCATAATTTATCATAAAAAAGCATAAAACCATTTTTTGTTGTTGATATTGTTGGCAACAACAACAACAACAAAAAATGGTGATGGGTTTTTGAAATATGATTCTTTTGGTATATGGCCAGAACAAATTTGAAATATGAACTAAATTTTAATCAACTATTATATGTGTTTTTACCAAAAGTTATGTCGGCTTATATCGTTTTATGTATAACCGTTCCGTATAGCTGCGTACATACATGTGTATATATACTCGTATCTATAAGGCTTAGATGTCGAAATGTATACGTTGCGTATACACAAAAAGACGAACGAACAAAAGGATATATAGATGACAAAGACGATATTTTTCATTTAACCTTCGTATCAAATTGTGAGGTCAAAACTAATTTATTTCAAATTTTTATTTTAAGAGAACAAGTGTTTTGTATTCTGGTACGCGTTTCAATAAAAAAATAAATTGAATGGGGTGGGATGGAATTTTATAAAAAAGTTCGAAGATTGTATAAAATAAAAAAAGCTCGAAAATATGTTTTCTTTTGAACTTATTTTTGATTGATTCTTCATTGATAGATTAAGTTGGCTCACGTGATGAAGAGCCATCCATAAGGGTTTGATTTAAGTATATGGCTTCTAATTTGACTTAGTATAGTTTCTATTCCACCACTCTAATTCGAAGCTACAGAGAAAATTTTTCCGCAGATCAGGGTGAAAGCGATTGTTTACTGTCCAGTATATGGCGAGCATTTCTCTTTATCATCGAAATAATCTCTTTTCGGATTTACCCAATGTTCGGTTTACGTTGACCACTCTCCAGAAGAGTACATTCCCGATAATACAGCGCCTTAACAGCGTCATTGGCGTTTGTTGTCTGTAGTCTTCAGTTAATTTTGAAAATTTAAAGATGTTTCTATGATAGTAGTTAGTGGCCCCCTAAAACGACTGGGGGGGGGGCCTATAAAGAACAATTCGATATCGGATCCGAAAGCAGATTTTGCTATCATAAACATTAACTAAATAAATAAGCATATAAAAGAATTATGGGTTTCAATTGGTCACTAAAAGACATTCAAGAGAACTATCAGATTGATCTAGAATACATAGAGAATACCCCTTATCCAAGCCCGATAGAGACGGTTCTGAAACTACTCCTTAAATTGTTCTAAGATCTTTATCATTAGTCTGTGCATCTGTGATAGTTGCATAATCATTACTTTCGGGAAAAAAAATTGATTAATACGTGAAAGAGTATCCGTGACATTGTTATCCAAGCCCGAGATGTGCTGGATATGAGTGATGATTTGATCAATGAACTCAAGTGCCTAAACTGACGAGGAGATGATTTCTCCAGATTCTAATAAAAGTGTAGATCAGTGGTTTATGATCAGTATAAAGTGTGAAAATACGAACTTCGAGGAGGTTTTGAAAATTTTTTACACTGTAGTAAGCCGCGAGAAGTTCACGATCATACGCGCTGTATCGTTTTTCTGTATCATTGAGACGAACAGAAAAGAAACCAAGTGGTTACTAAGAATCCAAATAGAATTGCTGAACTACTACTCCCATTGCTGTATCGGAAGGTGGCGAAGGAAGTCAAGTAGCGTCCGTGTTTCTTTTTACAGTTATCGAACGCATCAATAGCTGCTGTCGACCACTGTGTTGGAATGGGACTGTTCTTTGTGTAACCTGTAAGGTAACTATTCAATAATGCTTGGTCAGCAGCAGCACCAGAAATGAAGCGTCGATAAAAGTGTATCATTCCTAAAAATCAATAAAGTTGTTTTACCGTCAATGGTCGATCGAAATCTTTCATGACTTGAAATCATTCGATGGTAAGATACCTTGTCCAATCACCAGATGGCCCAAAAATAGAATTTTTTGTTTAACAAAGATGCTTATTTAGGGCAGATAATTTTATATATGTTCGAACTATTTGTCGTAAGTTTTATAGGCAATGAGCGCGTCTACTAACTAAACCAAACAGAAGTCCAGTTCTCGTAAAACTGAGTGCGTATAGGGTGATGGAACAACTGTACTGCATTGTGTAGGCCGAATGTCATCCTACAAATTTTAAATGTTTTGAAATCCCAGGTTTAGAATGTTCATCGGTTCAATAGTAATTTGATGGAAGGCCTAGAAAGGTCGATCCTAGAAAATATGGAGTAGCCATTGAGTCATTCGGTAAAGTCTACGATTTTTGGAATTTGATACCTGCCCGGAATCGTAATACGATTAAATGCTCGGAAATCGTCAAAAGGTCTCAACTCTCCATTCTATTTTGTTATTTATTTATCACAACCGTTAAACAGTAATAACATAATGGGTACTACTGGGTGTTTCAACAGGTGCGCTTTGAACTTTTTTCCGATAGGAACGGCGAACGACGCCATATTTTTTATTGTTCTTTTGTCATTTGGAAACTTCATTAGTATACATTTCATCATGGAACGCTACACGCGCGTGAACAACGATTGCAAATCGTGCAAATTTTTTATCAAAATAATCGTTCTGTTGTTGCTACTTTATGAGCATTACGGTCATATTACGGTCTATTTAACAAGCCAGCCCGTTTGACAATCGACCGTATAGCGGTAAAATTTGAGTCTACGTTTTCGCTACATAATGTTCCGGTGCCTTCGAGAACAAGAAGTGCTAAAAGACGCTAAAAAACAGTTCAAAAAGACGCGAATGGGTCGCTCACACGATGTTCGCAACAATTGGGCCTTTCTGTGACATCATTGTGGCGAATTTTACGTAAAGATCTTGGCCTACATCCGTATAAGATCAAGCTGACACAACAACTAAAGCCGTTTGACCATTTGAAGCGACGCCGATTCGTGAATTGAGCTCAAAAGCAAATCGAAAATGATGCAGATTTTCACCGAAAAATCATCTTCAGCGATGAGGCATTGAAAAACCCGATACATGAAATGTTAAAGTTGCTAACTTCATGCGAATATTTGACAAATTCGACCAAAAAATTTCATAATAATAGGCAAATTCGTGGCGGATTATTTGTTATAGGTTTGAAGTTATTTGTTATAGGTTTGAACAGCTGCTACTATACCACTATGCTACTATACCAGCTTTGGAATACCACTATCAGTTTGCTCTTATGATTTGAGAGATTTTTATCATAGATTATAACATCATCTAGGTAGACGAAACCTTTTAATTCTTTGAAAACCGCGTAGAATGTGGTTATGGTTCGTTGAAAAATTTCTTGCGAGTTTCTTAATCCAAAGGGTATAGGTGTAAATTCGCAGTGGCCGTAGTCAGTACTGCCAGCTGTTTTATGAGTAACACTTAGTTTTATTTTTGTTTGGTAGTAGCCGCTACCAAGTTGGTCGACTATATCGTTTATATTGGATAGTGGAAATAAATCTCCGATCGAAATTTCATTTCTAGTTTTCTGAAATCCATTACGATTCATCATTTCGGTTTGCCGTCTTTGTATCGTTTTTTAGGTACCAATAGTAGAAATGACTTTAGGATGAATTTTACTATCTTGTAACATATCTAACACTTGTTTGTTGATTTAGGCTTTGTGGTTTTGTGAAAATCTGATTGATGAACACCTATATAGAACAGTATATAACATGATATTGTAAACATCTAATATCCGGCACCAGCTAGATTACGGTATACTGATCCGTCAGTAAAGAATAAAATATCGTTATCGGATGGGTACGATGGGCTGTTATAGTTCCATATGTAATTTTAGTTACATAAAATAATTTCCAGAAGACGTGCTTCTTCACCATAGTATCTGAGGGCATGTGGGCAGTTGTGTCTGGGTTTCAGGCCCCATGATTTACCAAATGACTGTTTGCATTATTTCTCTTCTATGTATGATTACCAAGTAATCTTCCGAACTAACCGTACCCCCAGATACTTGACTTCCGGAGAGAGTGGGATCGTATAGTCCTGCGTCTAGTGAAAAGGACAAGTGATGGTTTATTTACACTACTTGTAATTTCTAGGGCTGGGCACGTATATGTTTCATATTGACATCATTCTTTTAACTGTTCTTTCGCTAATGCATGTTAAAGTGAGTTTCAATTTTAATGAATGATACGTCAGCACCCGAATGTAAAATAAGGATTGGCTTGGAAACGCATATGATAAATTTGGATGTTGGCTAGTAATTGATTTTGTTTGTTTAATTGTTAATGTTTGATAAGTGGTTGAATTAGTTGAATTTATTGTATGTTGAGTAGCTGGACTCATTGGATTGGTTTTCTTGTTTGTTACGATATGATGAGTGGCTGGACTCGTTTAATTTGTTATATGTTAAGTGATTGGACTAACTGGATTGGTTTTGTTGTTTATAATTTGAACCTTCAGTTCTCGTTTGAATATTTATACTTTCGTTTTGGGTAGTTTAACCGTGCTTCTATCAGCCTGGGTGGGCACAATTTTTGATTATTTCGCCGTAGCTCACTTTAACTTCCATATTAACATTGTTCCAATTCGTTTAGTGAAAGTTTTGTGGCGTACTTTGAAACTTCCACTTGTTTATGACTAATCCTCATGTATGTGTCGTTAGTAAGCTTATATTTTATAAGCCAGTTAAATTTTTCTCTCACCATCTGTCTGTAGCGTTTTGGTAATGCTATTTGCGGTCATTGTAAATCTCATCAGGTCGTTGAATCTGTTTGATGTGTAATTGCCACTATATTCCGGAACAAACTATGCGTTATTTTGTTCAATCATTTTGTTTGTTTCAATTATTTGGATGAATAAGGTTGGTGGTTCAATGGTGGTTGTGTGAGTCTGATTTTTAAGTTTACTGTTCGATCTGGTAAGTGATCTTGCAGTTCTCTCACTTTTTCGAATGGTGAGTCTGCTGAGTTTTACCTATATCGATTTTACTTCTTTGTAACACGTTTGTAGAGATGTTGGACATACATATGTTTGCTTTCAGGACTTCGTCGCCAGGTATTGTTGTTTGTTTGTAGAATTTTACTCTGACCAATGAGGTTTTTGAGATAATTTGTGTTAACTACGATGGAATTTCGGATTTTATTAAGAAATGCGGTATAAGACACTAATACAATTTATATTTGCAGGCTCTGGCTTAATGTGTCTGCCAGAGGAAGGAATTCTACAGTTAGATAATTTTTGGAGATGCTATTGAGTGTTTGCTGTTCTGCACTTTGTCTTGAAAGATCCACTAGCTTTGAACCAGTGGCCCAATAATGTCCCAATCGGCATTAGTTTCAACTCTTCAACTCTATGTATTATAATTTTTTTTTTGTAATGATTATGTAGCATTGTTCTTGCACAACAAACCTACAGCACTATTTATAATAAGGATTGGAAGAAATTAGTAAAGATGGAGGTTGGAAAGGGCACAAGGAATAAGAGTTTTAGTCTTCAAGTTTCATACTTTTGATATTAAATTTATATCTCTGTAAATTATACGACAAGGGAAACGCTTCACAATTCAGCTCATTCCACACTCGTGCACTGCGAACAATAAAAAAATTCTGGAACCTATGGTCCTGGCGAATTTAATTTCCAGAATATATCTGTGTAAAGGTCTTCTTAAGTTGCGCGTGGGTCTTGATAAACCAGGCATAAGCTCGTAAAGTTCCGATGAGCAATGACCAGAAAACAATTTGTAGAACACACATAAAGCTCCCACATTCCGCTTGTTGGAAAGAGAATCGAGATTAGAATATAAATTTACATCCGCAATCATTCTAGATGATCGGCCTTGGACTCGATCGAGTGCAGCCAGATGTGTTTTTGGTGCTCCAGCCCAAATGTCTGGGTCTAATATAGGTCTTGCAAAATGAAAGTGTTTCAGATGGTGTAAAATAAAACTTACACCGTCGTAGAAATTCAAGACATCTAGCTGCACTAATCGTTGCTTTGTTTATTTGTTCATTCCAGGACATTTTCTTTCATTTTCAATTCATTTTCCGAGAAAATCGGTTCGCAATAAAGAAGAAGGTAAGTAGTATGAGGAGGAGAGTGAGCTGTCATCAGAATAAGAATATATTGGATTGAGCGTTCATAATAGAAGATCATCGATAAAAATTAGAAAAAGAGTTGGAGAACGGACGGATCCTTGAGACCAGCGTTTAAAGAATGTGGAATGGAAGTCGTGCCATCCACCACCACTTGAATTAAGGAACCGTGAAGGCAAACTGCCCGTTTGCACAGTAAACTCCTTTGTGCCACACGTGATCAAATGATTTCGAAATATCAAGCGCAATGACTTGTGATTCACCAGATTGATGGATTTTATTATTAAAGTTGGTTGGAACCCTATAAGGTTCCACACTCAATGCCACAGAGGGCCCATGGTGCAAACCTAGGATTACATCAAAACGCGCAAACGCGTTCTGCAACCTTAGCAAACTGAAGCAGTTTGAACCAGGGTAGAGAAGACAGTAGATTTACAGGAATAAACCTGCAGCTAAACACAAGAGATCTCATACGGTCGAAAGCTGGACAACTGCTGATGAAGTGTAAACTATCGTCAACATCTTCCAGACATTCGTCGCATCATTGGCCAGTCCCATCATTGGCCAGTAAGTATAGAGACTAAAATTCTCAAGTTGTCCTTTTTCATGAAAGAACGTAATTTGTCAGGTTAGAGTTAATCCCTCTTATAAAGTATTTCGCCATACGATAAGTAGCGGTAGCTGACCACGTCCGCTTTAGATTCGATAGGGTAACTGTTTTAATTGTTTTTTTCACTATATAAGTAGGTAAAGACGCAGCTGGTTCAAGACCTACGAAATATAGGTGAGAACCAGTTTTAGCCAAACTGTCCGCAATTTCGTTGCCCTCAATGTCACAATGGGCAGGAACCCACATGACCGTTACCTTGTTGTTACGACCAAGGAGATTTAAAATTTTTTACAATCCAGTACCAGTTTAGAGCTGGTTAGAGAGTTGTTCAAGGAGTTAAGGACAGGATTACTATCTGTACAAAATATAATCTCTTTGTCGTCGGCCACGAGATTAAAAGCTGACATCACGCAGTGAGTAATCGCAATTAATTCCGCTTGATGAATAGTACAGTAGATCCCCAGACTTCCAGAGATTCTCAGATCATGCGAAGGACAGTAGTAACCAAAGCCCGTTCCCTGTTCAGTGGCACAGCCATCAGAAAAGAATACAAGCGATTCGGATATCTGTTTGAGAAAATCTGGTGAGAACCACATATCCCTGGATGGATGAAACACCTCAAATGATCTATGGAAATTAAAGACAGGCAGAAGCCTATCACTAATCATGCCAAGTTCTGGCATAGCCAGTTTAAATTCATTAAGAATAGATCTATGGCCTGAAATAGTGCCGAGAGCATTCCACGCCCCAACACTCCTCAAGCGAAAGGCCGCCGAACAAGCTGTACCTAAAATCAAGGATTGTAACTGGGGTAGGGAGAGAATTAACTCCACAGCTAGGAGCGGAGTTGAAGCCATGGTTCCAGTTACAGCTCGACAAGCGAAGTTTTGCAAACAATTGAGTTTAACAATTGAAGATTTAACTTTAACCACTGGCCACCAAACAACAGATGCATAAGTTAGCATTGGGAGAACCAGTGATTTGTAGATAAAATATAACATTTTGGGGGATAATCCCCAAGAATTACCAAAAGCTCTGCGGCATTGCCCAGATGATTGATGATTGATGGATACTCCTGTTCCATTTTTCAGTGATGACATTAATTAAGTCTCCGGCTGAGCGTCCTCGGCGAAAACCATACTGACGATCTGAAATGAGGTGGTGATCTTCCAAATAATTCATCAGTTGAAAGCACCGAGACAATAGCGATTGGATGATAGTTCAGAGGGTCCGACTTGCTGCCCTTTTTCGGCACGGGATGTACGTTAGCAATTTTCCAAATGGAAGGAAAAATGCCAGAAGACATAGATCGGTGGATGAAACATGGAAGTGGCTTTGAAAAGGGTTTACAACAATATTTGAGTACAGTTGGAGGAATACCACCCGCACCGGTTGACTTGTTGGGGTTAATGTTAGCAAGAACTTTGGCGACAAATCTAGGTCGGAATCTAATGCGGCGCATCGACGAGCTGACTTGCGAGAAAACAGATGGTATTGAATTAGAGGAGTTAGTAGCAAATTTTCGAGCGAAAAGATTAGTCTTTTCTTGGGCAGTGGAAAAAAGGATGTCTCCATCTTTGAGAGGCGATATAGACGATTTCCTACTTTTAAAATTTTTTCGATTTTATGAGCAAATGACCAAAAAGTTCAATTGTTGTTGGTGGTATCTAAAATCTGCCGCAAATCTGCAACTCTAACCTTCTTTTCGTATTCTAGTTTAGCTTTGGATATCGTTCGTGTTGCTAGGTTTCTTGCTAGGTTTTCTACCTTGAATTCGGATAGATGTTCAGCTGACGGGTTTTGGAGATACCTGCGGTGACAGGCTTCTTTAAGATTAAACTCTTGAAAGAACTTGTTCATTCCTAACCAGTCAGCATATTTAAAGTGCCACAATCGCCGTTTTGGTTGAACCCTCTCTTGACAAGTCAGCGACGTTGGAAATTCTGCTGTACTAAGTCGATGGTCAGAATTCCCCAAAGAAGAACCGACAAAGATATTGTATTTCCAAGAGATGACCTGTATATCGTTGTCTCGAACTGGAATTTTGATAGGTTGATCCACAAGCTGTGATGGTTTAAATCTGCTAGTAGTTAAATAGTATCATCGGGAGACTTTGGATTCGTTTGACTTTTTGGTTTATACAGACGATAGAATAAAAATGACTCAACATCTTAACAGAAATCTTAGTCGAAGAAATATTCTTAATATTCTATTGTTGGTATGTCTACAGTACATTTCATATTTTATTGTTAACATATAATATTTAAAAATAAATGGACAAGGCAATAATAAAAATTAAAATTAAATTGAAAAATATTTCTCGTTGAACAATTCGTTTTTCATCAAGTCGTTCAAGTACATGAAAAGCAATAATATAAATTATTTGAATAACAACAACAACAACAACAACATATATACATAATTTAATATATTATGTATTATGCTTTTTAAAGAAACTCATTCTTTTTTATAACATTAAATGAAATTAAATTTAATATTAAATTAATTAAATATGTATATACAGACACACAAATGTACGGTATATACAAAAACATTATATATGAAATAAATAAATTAATAATAAAAGTTTAAAAGCTCATTAATAACAAAAACAACAAATTTTGTAATATTGAAAAACAGTAAAATCGATACGTGGTGGTTTTGAGTACACAACGATGAGGCAAGGAGGCTGTCTGTACCGTCTTGAGTAGAGAACGATGAATAAATTTGTTAGTTATAATTAAGGACGACGAATACTTATTTAATTTATTTAGATGAATAATTCAGATTAATTGGAGAAAATTTATTAAAAATTATTATTAGTGGTTAACCACGAAATAATTAAAATAATGTTGTATATTCTTTACTAAGTACGAGGTAGCGTCTGTGTTTACTAATCGTGTATATATAAAATCGATTTTACGGAGCTAACTAGTGGAAAAAGTGGAGATAGCAAACAAATTATTTTTAATTACTTCTTAGAAGTGTTTTTATGTCTGTCTACTGCCTATACATTATTTAAGCATGCCAATATACCGAGAACAGTGCCGATATTTCCAGACACTCTTTCTAATTATGAAATAATGTGGAATAGAAAAAGTACCAGAATTTTTGCAAAGCTTTGAATAAGCTTTCCTAGTACCAGCTCATTCACAGCTAAAATATATTTTAATGTAGTTTAAGATAAAACAGTAGTCCCTTCTTCTCACTTTCAGTTACGAAAACTCTATAATTACTCTCCACATTTTTTTTTTAGTTGAGCTTTTATGGTTGCAGGGCGGACTTTATGACTGTCCTAGCTGCTTGTAACTGTCAGAGCTCCTGCAACCAACGTGCGATCCTTCAAGTAAAGGTTGATAGATGCCTTTAACTAGTGCATTTTATACTCAAACGGAAACTAAAACCCGAATAACGAATTACACTTCGTATATGTTCGATAAATATATTCGAGCTTTGCATTTTCAGTTCGAGGTTACGTCAGCTTCACCGTAAACCTATGCGCAATAACCGATACTCGTGTTACCCGTCCTGGCGTAAATAATGGTGGTACTTTCTCCTTTAATTCTGCAGAACATTTACCATTTATTAATCTATAAAACACGCAGAGTTCTGCAACATCTCTGCGATGTTGTAGGCTGTAAAGATCTTTTGTAAGTCTGGAGTTTCATATTATTCGGATGGCACGTCGCTGAACTCTATCCAGCAACTGGAGAGCAATGCCATATGCGCCACCCCAAACCTGACAGCAATATTCTATACACGGTCTAATAAAGGCTTTATATGTGGAGAACATGATGCGATCTAAAAAAAACCATCTGCATCTATTGAGAAACCCGAGTTTACGTGACGTTGATTTGGCTAATGCTATAATGTGTTCATTCCATTTTAGATTGGTGCTAATTTGAACACCAAGCAGACGAATTGAGTCACAACCCCGAGAACGTGGCCTTTTACCACAAAATTGTATTCGTTGTGACTTCTGTTTCGCGAGAACGTGGATATTTGTGTTTTTTCTCGTTAAATACCTGATGTTTTACTCCCCACTCAAATATTGTACTCCAATCGGAATTAAGTGAAGTGACAACTTCCAACCGTTTAACTGTGAAGGAGTAGGCTCGACCTCGAATGAAAAAGAAGAGTACAATGTTGCTTCATTAACAAAACTGCGGATAGGGTTCACAGTGCTATCCAACAAGTCATTAATGTATAACAAAAAGAAAGTTGGGGACAAAACTGATCCCTAAGAGATAACTAACGTTTGAATTTTGGGTTTTAGAGAAAGCTTTTTATCAACTTGATGATCATCGAATGGAAGCCGTATGTCACAAGTTTACAAATGCGATTTTCATACCAAACCTTGTCAAAAGCCTTGGATATATCCAAAGCGATTTCTCCGTGGTGCTCAAGGGCGAGATTCCATTTGTTTGTAACATACGTCAAAAGATCGGTTGTGGAGCGGCTTTCGCGGAAGCCATATTGTTATTATTTTATTAATCTCAAGATAATGCACAAATTGTTGGTTAATGCATTTCTCAAAAACTTTAGCCACGGCTCACACTATTGATATTGGCCGGTAGTTTGAGGGGTCAGTTTTATCACAATCACGTTTAGGAACTGGGTAGGAGACGATAAAGAGTGATGGTCACTCTCAGGAATTAAAGGAACTGCAAGCCCAGCGGAACTTGATAATAAATACTTCTGCCTTGAAAAAAGGAATGGAAACTCCACTCATTCTATCAGAATCAAGTCGATAACTTCGAATAAAACGATAAGTTTGACGGAGTCTATCATAAGGATTGACATCATTTAAATCCCTCAAAAACTCTCTACATTCGTCATTTCGATTTTTACGGAACTGTGCGCGATGGAACGATAATTTCGTACAAAAACTCCGAGGTCTCTGCTAGAGGGCACTTTTTAATGCAATTAGTGAAGATTGCCGACCAGCGGAAAGAGGAGGTTTTTTGTGGATAAAATTGAAGTAGACAAAGTCTCAATAGAATAAATAAAACCTCTCCAAAGTATATCGAGAGGTGCAGACTCTAGAGTAGAATCACTACCATCAGTGAACACACCAACACTTCTCTAACAGCCTATGACACGAATTTGATAGTCACTAAGAACATTTAACCCTTTAACAATTTCAACTGCGAATGTTGAAAATTCAATTTCTCATAATCCTGATGACGACACATAGAGATCTTTTGAGAACTCTGTAGTATTCTCCTACTTTGGATAAGAAACAAATTTTCTTATGAAAACAGCATCACTTCCTAAATATGAACCCTTTCCATACGTACCTTTGAAAGGTCTCAAATATAAGAAAGAAGCACCCGGCCTAAACAAAATATGGTCTAACTGGGAAGCGAATGCAGGACCTTTCTAGGTTTCAAGACAACTTCGACGTGCAAAAGTGGTACAAACCACAAGACGATTTTACAATGCAAAATCTAATAAAACATCACCACGCTCATTAGTTTCCAAATGACATAAATTTCTATCAATAACACCCTTATCTAACAGATACGTCTGATTTAAACCAATATGAGCATTAAAATTGCCCAAAACAAAAACATCCCGAGCCTTACCATGCTCCCGAATAATTCTAGATAGTTGGATGGATAAAAGATGAGAGGTTGTAAGCTTAAAACTGAGGGAAAATGAGTATATATTACTAGCAATTCCCTCAAACCATTAATCTTAATAAAAGTGAAACAAAAGCCTCTCGGAAATAGGTACAAATTCCCGAACTCGATTTCCACAATTTTGCCTGACCAAAATGCCAACACCATTCCTTACCCCACGATTTGTATGATTTGAAACGGCCAAACTCCTTTTATGGCTCAAATACCAGTTATAATTGGAAGAATCAACTCGAGTATCCACCGAGCTGGTCTCTTGTATTGCAACAATATTTAAGTTAGTCTCACTTACAATTCTATCCAGACGGATCTGCTTAGACACATCAAAACAGCCACGAATATTCCAAGTTCCTATACAAATACTTAAACGATTTGTACAGCCGGGGGAGTCTGGTTACTTAAAGGAACGGTATATAATCGATAAAAACTGGAATCCGAATATATTTGCCTAATACGACTCACGGGTGAAGGATAAACTCGTGAAAGATCAGGAAGGGCAGGATTAAATAATCTTTCATAATGGTTGCTGTTTGTATAAAGCACCCGAAGAATATGCTCACCAACCCCAAAAATGATTGGCGATACTCCTACAAATTGATTAACCTCAATTTTAACATTATACATATCTGAAACAGACTGAAGAACTTCTTCACTTCCCCAAGTCCCATCTAACGAAAAATATTTAAGAAAACGAGATAACAGTTGACCGTGATCTTTCAGATCGGGCCTCTTCTCCTGAGCACTATGAAGCAAGGAAACTCGATAAAGGCTAAGATTTTGTTGAATGTAGCCACAAGCATCTTCTCTTAGACATTTCTAAAAAGGAATATGCTCACTACACCAATGACGAATATACAGAAGTTGAACTGTAAGAGACGAAAACAAACAATTACCATCCTTTGGTATTTGGACTATATCAAAACCTTCGAAACGACCCATGACAATACTTAATCGAACACAAATCATAATAGAAGGAAATAGGTTAGGATAAAAAGGAACTCAAAAACAATCAAATTAATAGGCAATTAATAATGAATTGATTTTAAACAATTAAATATAATTATTAATAAAATAACACTCCACAAATTATAACGATAAATACCCAATGTGAAAATGATTATACTAACAACATATTATAATTCACTAATACATAATGTACTAGTTAGAAATGACTAGTCCAGCGTATTATCACCTTAGTCGTTTCTGTGATTGTTTCCTTTTCCTAAACCTTATATGTGGAGATGCAGGAATAAATAATAATTTTGCATAATTTTGGAATAAATAATTAATAGCCATTTGGAACTCTGATGAATTTACTCCAGGATTATGGTAACATACCTAGGATCACCGTAACTGGTTGGCTTGCACTTCTCCTATCATATCATATCATATCATACCACGTTTAAGAACAAGGTGCCCCATCGCACTCTTCCAGGCGTTCGGGTATTTACCTTGCTTATAAGAAAGGAGAAAATTTTTAGTTAATACTGGAGCCAAGACACTGGCAAACTCGTTCAATATTCGAACAGGAATTCCGTCAGGTCCGATGGCCTTATTAATATCCATTGCCTTCAGATTCCTGAAGACGATTTCCTCCGAGATGATGACAGGTTCCATTTTGGAACCACAATACGGAATTGACAGAGGTGTAACTCCATCCGGGACAACTAGGGTCGAGTTCGAAGTGAAAACGTTTGCCAGTAAGTCGGCCTGCAAATATGGATCCCCCACCAAAGCACCGTCTGCACATTTCAATGCTTAAATAGGTGTTTTAGAAATATTGGCAACCGATGCGAACATCTGGTAAAAGTGAGCGGCTTTCTTGTTGTCGGCTCTTTTCGCTTCCTTAGCACAGATTTTTTTACAGATGTTACATGTGGCTTTATATTCTTCAAACAAAATTTCGTTGCGCTTATATTTCTTGTGAGCAGATTCATTTTGACAGGATTGGGATTGGAAAAAGATGATGGGATATATTTATTCATTCCATGTAGAACGGTTTCGATGAAATTGGAAACGGCGTCGTCTATTTTATTGTTATAAAAACAATAGCGCTCCCATGGGCAATGTTGAAAACATGACCGTAACCCATCATTGTCAGCCTCGTTAAAATGCCATAGACGCCTTGGCTGCTGTCTATATTCTGGTTTAAGACAAAATCCAGAATATGACTGGTCGTAGAATTTTGACATTCAAATGTGGAATCACGAACAATCTGCGTAAGGTCATGCGAACAGCAAACAACCACATCTGACGCCCAACGCAGTTCGTATTTTGGTAATTCAACCATACTTTATGGAGGGCATTAAAGTCACCAACCATAATCCTTTTGATTGCGATTATCAATATAAACTAATTTTAAGAAGGATTTCATTAGAAAGGGATATTTTTAAGTACAATAGTTTGAGCGGTCTTTGAGTTAATTTCGTACTTCGGACGTCGAGCATACGGTATATGACCTTTAATGAATATGCACACTTCACGTTGCAACTCGAATGCTTGTTCGAACTGGTATCGATGGAAGTGAAATTCGTTCTCGTATAGATTTTATGAGATACTTTTGTTTCCGTTAGCACTAATATGTCCGGTCTGCGTGATTCGAGATGTTGATGTGCGCAATTTTTATTAGTCACGAGTTCATGAACATGGGCAAAATGGATGGTAAGGCTATCAATTTTATTCTGTATAGGATTATACTCCCTCTGAATCGTTTCAGCATTACTGCAATTCTCAAAAACGAGCTTTATTCAAATCCGCATTATTAATAGTGGGGAATGTTCAAACCCTTTGCTGGGAAATATGCAAACAAATCAGAAGTACTCAAATCCATTATACTGTTTCTGAATGATTTTTTATTCTAGTCATTTTCTAACTACTGCAGATTCGACAAATATCTTTGTAAGGTATTGCTACGAACCTTATTGAAAAGACCAGAGTTTACTTAGACTTCCAAGTTTATTTCACACACTAAGCTCAGAAGTTTTTCAAAAATTAGACTCCACTGGTGGATCTGGTGGATGCTATGAGTCTTCACTTCACTCATCGCATTCTCGTGATGTTGATTCTTTCATTGTCTAATGTTATCTCTTTCTTCAACTCATTACTACTTCTCAACCTGAAAGCGGCTATTATTACCGCATGAGGCGTCGAAGAGATAACAACTATCACACTCCTTAAATGAACTCAAACATAAACATACTATTAGAGTTTTTGATTGCATTCGAAATATATAGCTTTGATTTGGACCACTGCTACAACGTACTACAACCAAACGACCATTGACTCTCACGACGTTTACTGTTTTGAATAATAGGTATGTTCGTTACAATACTTCCGGCTTAATTCTGTTTGTCACGAACAGAAATATCAAACTGGCCGGCTTAGTAAAGGTCCATGTTTAGTTTCAATGACACTGCCTGTAGTTGTTGCTACTACCTCTTGATTTATTCCGACCATGATGAATCAAAATCAATGTATGTCCCGATACTGCATGTGCTAATAAAGTCAGAACTTCATCTAGAGCTGGATAAATGCATAATTGAACTCAGAGTTCAGACGTTGGATTATCATTCATTAGTTTATGTAGACTTTTGGAGATGTTTGAAAAATTGCGTGTAATTTTCCGGTTGTAGAAGCCTGATACTTTACAAAACTTTCTCGTACGACCTAGTATATGATGATTTCATCTAGATAAACAAGAGAGGATGGAAACACGTTAAACTACCATAATCCGTTGCTTTATATGAACGGTGTCTTTTCTCGATCTTCGGGATGAATTTCTACTTGATACATGGATGACATCGTTCAAATTTGTAATAGAACGATCCGACACATTCAACAATTGTAAATTTTTGCTGGATTGTAGTTAGCAGCACATAAGTCAGAAGAAGTCTATTCACTATAGACTGTCATATAAGACACATCTCATTACCTCTATAGCAAAAGAGCAATATGATTCTGATATCTAGGGTAGTTACATCCACCTATGGTGGACCAAAAAGTTCTGTTATATTTATTAGAGTGTGTCCGTATCATGGCCAAGTCAAATCAATAATAATAATTTCCGATCCACTAGGTTCTCGGGAGACGCACCGAAGGATAATTCGTGGCCGACTAGGTTATCAAGAGATAACTATCGAACTATCTTAAATTTCTTTAGTTTGTAATTGGTACAAAATAATATCGGAAATTATGTCAAACTGAAGAAAAACTGGGATGAGGTAGAAAAGTATTTCCAGAAGCATTCTTACATTACACTGCATAGTAGAAATTGATGGCCCCTATGGGTATTATTACAACAATTAATATGATATGTCAGATGGTTACGGTACATTTAGATTATATATACAAACATGTATATGAGATGCACTAAGACATAACCTTAGAACTTAAAAGATTTCATTATTTACCAACAGAAGTGGTAAAGTTCATGTGAGATTTACTTTAGGGAAATATTATGAGCAATTTTCTTCTTACGTATACGAGAAGATTACTTTTTTATATAAACTTTAAAGAAGCAACTATCAGCTTAATAAATACAACCTTGTGTGTATTATGTAAAGGGTTTTCCAATAAGAGGTTTTATTTTGAATAGCCTGCTATTTGGGCAGCTGTCAATTTTGAAGCTGTTATATTTTCACATTTGCAAAGAGTTCTCGGGCGGCAATAGTAAACCGGTGGAAAACTTAAAGCCAACTGACTAGTGCTGCAGGAGCTCGTAGTATTCATAAAGAAACCCTTTTTTGGTCGATCTTTGGAAGTCTTAAGGCTTTTAAAGGTTAGTTAACACAAGAATTCAAGCCGGTCGATCACCATAAACGTCGTATCTTCGCTGACTCGATCTTTCAAATCGGAGGCTACGTTATTAAGCACAATTGTTGCATTTGGCGCTTAGAAAATCCAAGAAGACTCTCCACTCTCAGCGTGTCTCTATTTAGTGCGGTTTTTTAGCTGGCGGTGTGATTGGACCTTACTTTTAGGAAAATGAGGCTGGTGCTAGTGTTATGCTGAATGGGTAAAACAGGGTCTGAAATAAAAATGGAAATATTAAAATCAGAATAAATAGGTAAAACAAAAGCTACATACCTGTTGTCCGGTTTGTCGGGGATCCCTTGATCCATATATCCAATCCCGTCCTTTCCTTAGAAATTTTGTGCTACAATATAGATGGCGTAAGGAGCGCGGAGAAAACAACGTGTTGCCGATATGTACAGTGGGAGGCCAAAAGTTATAAAAGGTGAGGCGTGCCAGCAAAAAAAGGCTTTTTGCTTGATTGTTACGAGACGGTAGTATCGAAAAGATATCGTAAAAAGTATCGTAAGATAAATTGAGGAAGCAACAAGTGAAATATAGGAAAGGAAAAAAAGAGGATAAAAAGATAAACAAAGTGAAGAGTGCCAATAAAGAAAATAAGGGTAACGAAAACAAATGGAGAATCAGGTTGTCAGGAGGGTCTTGAAGGAGAAATACCACGCGAGGTGAAGGTGGGTTGTGTCATTGCTTGCTCGACATAGAGAGGCGTACTTAGGGGCGATTTACTGCCCACCAAGACATAATATCATACGAAATCAATATGTCAACATTTTCAATAAACTTGGACGAAGGTTTATTATAGGAGGTGACTACAACGTGAAACATACTGCGTGGGGATCTCGACTCATAACACCAGGAAAAGGAAAAGAACTTCTTAGTGCAATAGAAATGTCAGGTTGTGAATATCATTCATCACGTAAACCAACCTACTGGCCTACAGACATCAACAAGGTTCCTGATTTGATTGACTTTTATATTTCGAAAGGAGTAACCTCCAATTACATTGAAGTCGAAGGCATTGACGATCTTAGTTCCGATCACACACCGGTCTTAATGACTCTGAGTACATTAGTCATAAAAAAGAAAATGAAACTCAATCTTACTAATACATTTACTGATTGGGAATTATTTAGAGAGAAACTGGACAACCTAATTGAGTTAAAAGTCAGTCTGAAAAATAAACAAGAACTTGAATTACAAGCTGAATATTTTATTAACTCTATGCGTGAAGCAGCTAAAGAGGCTACACCCGTATTATGCGAGAAAGGCATAAAGGAGATTAATTACCCCTTGGTGATTCGAGAACTGATAAAAGAAAGGCGTAGGAAAAGACGCATATGGCATAGAACCAGAAACATTATTGACAAAAGAGATTTTAATCAGATAAGTAATAAAGTTAACCGATTAATTAAAGAACACAAAGAAGCTTGCACTGAAAATTATTTGAAAGGATTAGGTCCTGAAGCTGACAAAAATTATTCTCTTTGGAAAGCAACTAAAAGATACAAGAGGCCAATAAACCAAGTGCCACCTATAAGGAACAAAAACGGAGAGTGGGTGCGACGTAATGAAGAAAAAGCAGAACTGTTTGCGCAACATCTGGCATCAGTATTTCAACCGCACGACATACAATCTACGATTGATCCTAAACCAGTCTATAGATCTCCATTAAATATCAAAAGTATCACCCCACTAGAAATTGCACAAGAAATAGATATGAATTTGAATCCCAAAAAGTCACCTGGAATTGATGAAATTTCTCCAAGGTTGTTTAAGGAGTTATCAAAGAGAGGAGTTATTATGTTAACATATATATATAATGCTTGCTTTCGACTTACATATGTGCCTGAGTGTTTCAAGGTTGCACAAATTATCATGATAAAAAAACCAGACAAACCAGCAGAGCAAATTGCATCATACAGGCCGATCTCTTTGTTACCAACTATTTCAAAATTGTTTGAGAAGTTGTTATTGAAACGAGTAAACCCAATGATCATTATACCTGACTTCCAGTTTGGATTCAGAAATAAACATTCGACAATTGATCAAGTTCATCGCGTGACTGCAAAGATTGAACAAGCACTTGAAGAGAAGAAATATTGTCCTGCCGTATTCCTAGATGTTTCACAGGCTTTCGATAGAGTGTGGCATGAGGGTCTTATCTACAAGATAAGTAAAATAGTGCCACAAAATTACTGCCAATTGCTCGAGTCGTATCTTTCCAAACGAAAATTTAGAGTATTTCATGAAGAAACGTACTCCAATTTTTACCCAGCCATAGCAGGGGTGCCCCAGGGTAGCGTATTGGGGCCCATCTTATATCTAATTTACACTTCCGATATACCGACAACGGAAAGAACCTTCATTGGAACTTTTGCTGATGATACAGCAGTTTTGGCATCAAGTGAATCACTGAATCAAGCAGTTGAATACTTACAACAAGCACTCGATAAAATCAGCCAATGGACCAGGGATTGGAAAATAAAGCTTAACGAGCTAAAATCAGTACAGGTTACATACACGTTGCGGCACAAAAATAGCAACCTCCATACATTTCTGAACGGGATACAAATACCCCAAGCTGAATCTGCTAAATATCTCGGATTGCATCTTGATTCAAGACTGAACTGGAAATACCACGTTAAACAAAAAGCAGAGCAAATTAAAATAAAACAACGCGAGATGTACTGGCTGATAGGAAGACATTCTAAGCTAAGCCTGTACTGTAAACGCTTCATCTACGAATCGATAATTAAACCAATTTGGACGTATGGCATCCAACTCTGGGGATGCACTAAACAATCAAATCGTTTAATTATTCAACGCAGCCAAAACAAATTTCTACGGGCAATAACAAATGCTTACCGCTACGTTACCAACGAGGAATTGCACAACGACCTTAATGTTAAATGGATTGATGAAGTGGTCCAGGAATTTGCCATCCAACATGAAAGAAGATTACTGCAACATACTAACAGTGAAGCAATACAACTTCTTGACATAACACAAGAACTGAGACGCCTTAAAAGAATTAAACCGCATGAGCTAGTCATCTAATAAATAAAGTTTCATTATTGGGAGCAGAATATTGATTTCTTGTAAACCCACACTCGCTTCACTTATTTGTTTCAAATAAGTGCGTTATTATCATTAGTAATAAATTATCATGTGATAAGATTGTACTACTAAATAAATAAAAAAAAAAAAAAAAATAGAGAGGCGTACTGAAACGAGCTGGTGGAACCAGACAAAAAGGTGAAACGTGGAAATACAGGTTAGTGCCACTTTCATATTTTTTCTAACAAGTTCCCAGTGTAACAAATTGCCATATATCAATAGTACAATCCCTCTCAATTGTTACACCCAGCCCGAAGGTCTCTAGACAACCGAACAGAGCTAGCCATTCGCAGTGCGCACAGGCTGGCGCCAAAAAATATTTTTTTATTGCTAACGCGCTCGTCACATGGGTTGCACTACGATTGAAGATCTTATGGCTGGAATTGGGGGATATTGATGTGAATAACGTTTATTAACCGCAAGACAGACCTCCATGAAACACAATGATAGAATTCGTGAAGTTCTCGAGGACATACATGTGCGAATTGGTTATGGAAAATTTCATGAAAAGGATGGTGCTGCGAGCGTAGCTGTTGTAGTCATTTGGCTGATATCGTTGACACCTCTTATTGGACAATCCTTTATAATGGTGAAAAGTTCATCACAACTTGTGACCTTATTCGAATTTGGAATTAATAATCCTAATTTAGGATCATTAAAAAACTATCATCGGTTAATTTATACGAATCATTACATATTTGACACACTCACATTGTGTACGTATCCGAAGGCATTCAACACAAATTACTAACGATTATTATCTTAAGCAATAAGTTTCATATTCTTATCATTACTTCCGACTATTTTCAATATATATTAAGTATCAATGAAGACAAAATGTTATCAATAGAATTCCATTCATATCATAGATATATAGTACATATGTGTAGGACGATATACGAGAAGGGAAAATTACGAGTGAAATGAAAAGAGAAAATATGTACAAAGTAGATGTATGTGTAGAGATTCTATAAATATTGTCATCATTTGTATACTACTGCCATTGATTGTATAAATGAATTTATTATTAGAATGGGTCGTACGCTCCACACAACCCATTCAAATTCCAAAGATTATATATGGTGTGATGGCATTTCGAAAACATACAAATTTTGTCGTATATATGGCACAAACGACAGAGGTGGTGTGCGAGACGGGAATAATCTAGATTTATCGAAAACAAATAATCAATTCCAGCGGTGAAATTAAAATGAGTTTTCGTTTCGATACGCGGTTTCCCTCCGCGCACTCTATAAATTACCTGCGTTCTGCGATATTTTCCGCATTTTTTATGTTCGCTGGCAAAGATAAAAAGAAAATATACTCCTTGATGATGTGTCTTCGTATATATGTACTTCTTCTTCTTCGTGTTCTATATAAATTAATTTTTTTTGTGTCGTAGGAATGTAATAAAAGTAAAATCGGATTCGTTCTTGGTTGTTGTTGTGACACGTTCACTTTGAGTGAGAGAGAGTATATATTACATAAATAGACTTTCGTTCTTATTTTCATCCTTTAGGGATTCCAAATTGAAAGGAATATAAATGAATTATGGAATATAATATAATATATGCTTTTGTTAATAGAAATACATGTGTTACATGTTAGAATATTTTTATGGTTTTTATCTTATATAAAATAAGAAGAGTGATAACGAACTTTTTTTTTTTTATTCACGAGATAAATTGATTTTATTACATTTCTAAATGATAATTAGGTATTTCATCGTAGAAACATGATTCTTATTTTGAATATGTATACGATGTATCGATGATGAATGAAATTATGGTTTAATAAAAATGAAATTGTCGTTTTGGAAAAATTGAAACACTTCGTGCGTTACGAGATAAGGAGGACGTGTACTTCAATACATATATATATAATGATTAATTGAAGTATGGTACTTAAAAAACTTATTATAAACTTATATTTTAAACTTATATGACTCATAACACTAGAAGAAGGGAAAGAGTTCCTAAGTGCAATCGAATTGTTAGGTTGTGAAACGGGGTCTGAAATATAAAAAGACAATGTTAGAATTAAACTTACATAAGCTGAAAAAAAACTATATTTCTGGGTCCGGTTGGTCGGGGATACCTCGGTCCATAAATCCAATCCTGTCCTTTCCTTAGGTGCTAACCTGTAAAATATGAACGAGACATGGCCACATACATCGAACATTGAACAAATCTGAGAAACACATAGGTGCATTGGTCGACCAAATACACCTAATATAAGAAACATTTTACAATAAACAGTCACAGAAAACAATCACAATGAATGAACACTGATTATATGAACAAATTACATAAACACGAATTCGCTGTAAACAGTAGAACAAAACTTTTTCCTTGACAGTGACACTGACACGTCGGCCAAAGTGTCAGACAAGTTGGTTGCATCTCGACATCAACCATAGCTGAACCTTAATGCCACAGTATAGAGGGCGATAGGGAAACGAAGAAGAACGTGTATTGCCCGATGTACCGTGAGAGGTCGAAAAATTATAAAAGATGATGCGGGTCGGCAAAAGGGGTTTTTTTTGGTTGGATGATTGCTTGCCGATAGAATCGAGGAACGAGAGTTTTTTGTTTTGAGAGATAACTGGAGTAGGCAACAATTATTACATAAAAAAAGTAAATAAGAGTGAAAAATAAAGTGGAAAGTACCGTGAAAGGAAAAAAAAGAGGATAACCAAAGAGTGGTGAATCACGCTGTCGGTGAATCGACAAGTGGAACGCGAGCGATTGCGGTGCTTGATCGACAAGAGAGTTTTGGAACGAGCCATAGAAAGAGACAAAAGGGGACACGTGGATATACAGGTTAGTGCCACTTTCATATTTTTCCTTTCAAGCTCCCAGTGTAACAAGTTTCATTTCAATAGTACAATACCCCCCAATTGTTACACCCAGCCCGAAGGTCTCTAGCCAACCGGAGAGAGCTAGCCACACTCATGCGCGTAGGCTGGCGCCCAATATTATCAAATCAAATTGTCTGCTGAATTGGGAGGTGGAGAAAGAGCAAGTGGAGAGGACGGGCAAAAGCGATGTATCATTTATGATTGTAAAAAAAAATTTGAAATATAGTGTAAGAAAAAAGAAGTAATTTTTTTATTTGCTAACGCGCACGCTACAGTTGTGAATATCACTCATCACGTAAAACAACCTATTGGCCTACAGACCTCAAGAAGGTTCCTGATTTGATTGACTTTTATAAGTTTACTGATTAAGAAGTATTTAGAGAGAAAATGGACAATATAGGACCAGAAAATTAGTGACAAAAGATAATTTATAGTATTCAAACTGACCGAATAATTAAAGAACACAAAAAAGCTATAAATGAAATTTTTTGGAAAGACCCAGTCTTGAACAAAAATTACTCTCTTTGGAAAAGTACCAAAAGATACAAGAGGCCAATAATCCAAGTTCTACCTATAAGGAAAATAAATGTAGAATGGGTGTGACGTAAAGAAGAAGAAGAAGAAGCAGATAAATAATTCTAATACACGAAATAAAATCTACAATTGATCCTAAACCGGTCTATAGAGCTCCATCAAATATCAGAATTATCACCCTACTAGAAATCACCTGGAACTGATGAAATATAGTCAAGGTTGTGAGCAGCCACTTTTATTTAATTTATTAATTAATCTATAAATAAGTCTACAAATACGACTTGACATTAAAAATGACTTAATAGTCAGACATATAAAATATTAATTAAAATCAGGAAGAAGCAAGTAAGGTATCCTTGCTAGAAGTAAAATCGAACAGGTGATTTATCTGATTAAAGCTTTTGCACATCATGTTAATCGGTTCATTAGAACCATAGTTGGTTCTATGGACATCAACTTGCAAGAACTCATTTCTTCTTAGATGTCTACTCGATACTTTAATTTATAAATTTTCCAGTATTGATTGTGCGTCAATGTATGTATGTGAAGTTGACCCAAATTCTATCCCAAAAAATTTGTATATCGTGACATATTTTCCAATATCAGCCAAAAAAAAATCTATATAACACAAAAAACTATCACGAAAGTTACTCTCAGCCCAGAAAAAATATATCACTCATATAAGTGGAATGATAAACTTTCATATATTTTAAATTAACAATAATAAATAAATCAATTCATATTTTTTAATTTTGTGATAGAAATCTCAAAAAAGATAATCATAGATCATATTATTAGGATAACAATCTACAACAACGATCAACATGTGTCTTCGAAAGATACTCATTTCTTACATATACAAAATTCACTATATTGCATATATCTCAAAAGTTAGAGTATTGATCACGATTCTAGTTATGATTTTTCATTAGTTCAAACCTTCCTCTATATTAATGCAAAATATTAAGAAAATGTGATGGGGATCTCATAGTCTGTATGGCATTCAGATTGGGTCTTCGAAAAATTTCTTGAGGAATTGTCCTTCATAGGGGTGGATTACTCTCTTAGTAGGTTAATCAATCACATGATTGGATGCAGGATGGTTAACTCGGAGCTGGGAGAATCCAGCATCAGGAGGCGTGTGGCTAAGGGAACCCCACAGGGAGTTGTCCTGTCCGCTCTTTTCTTGAACATAGCTATCAATTGGTTGCTGTTAGAGCTAAAGAGATTGGAGTGGTTGCTTATGCAGATGAGCGATAGCAGTCTGGTTAATATTTTAGCGTGGTGAAGGAGGTTATCTAAACTGCTCTCCTAATCATTATGAGGTGGGCCATTAAATGTGAGCTGGAGATTAGCTCGTCAAAAATTTAACTGGTACTATTTACTAGGAAATATAAAATCCCAGTAGTATATCCACCTCTCTTAAATGGGCGGCTTTAACTGACAGAAGAGATTTCTATGCGTAATCTTGGACAGTAAGCTTTGTTGAAAGTTCAACATATTGGAAACTACTACATACTGAAGTTGAAGCTGGTACACTGACTCTTCACTTCCGTAGTAAGACCTGTACATATGTATGAAGTGAGCGTATGGTGGCCAGCTCTTAATAAAGTAAAGTTCAAAAAGGAGACGGAGAAGGGACAAAAGGAGGACAACACCAGCCTTGGAGGTTATGTTTCACCTTCTTCCCGTCGATATTTACGGTCAGCAGATGGCGGCGATAATGGCCACTCGACTATCAGCCATTTCTCAGTGAGAATGTCTTTAAAAAGGAAACTCGACGATAAGTAGATCGCTAGAAAAGAAACTGGCAAATCTAGACTACATAACACCGACCTTTTGCTTCAAAAAAACGATCGGAGTAATGTAGTCTAGATTTGCCACAGAAGAAGACACAATCTGAATGCCATACAGACTATGAGATCCCCATCACATTTTCTTAATATTTTGAATTAATATAGAGGAAGGTTTGAACTAATGAAAAATCATAACTAGAATCGTGATCAACACCCTAACTTTCGAGATATATGCAATATAGTGAATTTTGTATATATAAGCATGTGTATTTCACGGATAAACTTTTTCTGAACACCCTCAAGTTTACTGATGTTTGTGTCATAAAATGGACACCAAACAGTAACAGCATATTCCAATTGCGAACGCAAGTATACGAAATAGAGGATCTTGATTGTCTCCAGGTCATAAATCATAACCGTCCATCGTTGAATAAAACCCCACATAGAATAAGATTTAGCAACACATTGTTCTATATGTTTGTTACTGCTCATATTTTCCACGAATTTTCCACGAAAATAGTTGTTTGAGAATCTAAATGAGTATAACCTTTCTAGTGCTTTACAATGGCTATTAGAGTCGAACGCCTTGGCAAAGTCTGTGTCCACCATGTCAACTTGCTTTTGGGTGTGACTTACATATGTTCCTGATAGTTTCAAGGTTGCACAAATAATCATGATAAAAATATCAGCCAAGCAGATTGAGTCATGGATTGCAAATCCATACCTGACTTCCAGTTTAGAATTTAGATTCAATAAACATTCTACAAATGATCGAGTTCATCGCATGACTGCAAAAGTTGAACAAACAGTTGAAGAGAAATAAAATGGCTTTGCCGTATTTCTAGATGTATCACAGACTTTCGATTGTACTCTCTTTATGAAGAACTTATCTTCAAAATAAGTAAACAAATGCCACAAAATAACTGTCAACTGCTCGAGTTGTAATACTTCAAACGAACATTTAGAGTTCTTCATAAAGAAACATACTTCAAATTGAATCCAGTCTTAGCAGGGGTGCCCCAGGGTAGCGTATTAGGGCTTCTTTTTTATCTCTTTTACATTTCTGATATACCGACAACGAAAACAACCTTCATGCAGTTGAATACTTAAAGCAAGCATTCGATAAAATCAGCCAATGGACCAGGAATTAGAAAATAAAGTGTAATAAGCTAAAATTAGTACATATAACATACACGTTGCGGCACAAAAATTTCAGCCTGTATACATTTTTCAACGGGTTGCAATTCCCACAAGGTGAATCTGTTCAATTTTTCAAAGTGAGATGTACTGGCTAATATAGGAAGACATTCCAAGTTTGGCCTTTACTGTAAACGCCCGATCGATAGTTAAACCAATTTGAACGGATGGTATTCAACTCGGAGGCTACACTAAACAATAAAATCGTTTAATTATTCAACGCTGCCAAAACAAATTTTAACGTGCAACAACGAATGGTTACCACTACGTAACCAACGAGGAGTGACTAGAAGTGATTAGTAGCATAACAGTTTCAAGATTCTATTCAAAAATAAGCCATCATTCAGTGCATTGCTCCAACCGAACATGTGGATGAAATAGGGGCGACGTTCAAATCGTACAAGGAGATTTCAATACTAAAATTGGAACAGAAAACACCGTCCTGACAACTGTCAATAATCAAAATGCATTGGATTCTGTGAGAAACAACAATGGAGAAAAGACTCGAAGATTTCAGCAAGACAAGTCAGTTATTTATAGGAGGCAGAACTAAAAATCAAATAGACCACGTATTGGACAACAAGAAATTCCTTATATAACTACAAAATGCCAAAACAATGAATGGACCAGATATGCACAACGATCACCAAGTAGTAGTTGCAAAATTTAAAATCAAACCAGCAGTTGTGAAGCACTGAAAGATAATTAAGAGGAAGTTTAACACAAACAGATTGAAAGATACGAAAACAAGAAACATCTTGAATAAAACGCCCTACCTCAATCGAACAAAATTGGAACCAATGAATAAAAGATTGAGAAACAAAAATCATTGTACTATTGCCCTTGAATAAGCATCATAAACTCTGCTGGGGAATTCATGTACCCAATTTCGTTGCAGTGATTGAAAGCAATAGAAAAAGAAAGTTGGTAAAAATCTGGTATTTGACAAGGTTTACTGGCAGCTATGTAAAAGAGTTTTCAGCCCTGGGACATATGAAAAAAGCAGTAAATATTAACGAGCCGAACATCAAGCATCAAAGCACAGCAAAGAGTGGTATTTGACACCACCCCTAAAACCAGCAGTGGATACTCTCTCAATGATATACTGCTGGTTGGTCCTATTGTGCAAAGCAGTTATACCAAATTAAATTTCACCGAATATCAAGAACTACGGCACACACAATTGAAGAAGCAAGAACTCTTCTGGTCTATATCCTATACCAGTCTGCCAGGTACGATAAGTTGATTATGCTATTAGGTAAAATTCCTACACTGACAAGTTTTGTTTTCATTTTACGTTGGAGAAGAGGTAATAGCAACCAAACGCTGTATTTGTCGAAACATCGTGAGACTTCAACCCATTGAGCGGGTAGCACCAGCACTGGTGATTAAAATGGTAATTAAAATTCGATCTACCATACTGTGTATGGTAGATTTGTAATTAAAGACATAACTACATCTTCTTTGATTATAGCAAAGAGTTAGGTTGTTCCGAATAGTAAAACTAAAATTGTGCGCTACAATGCTTATGGCACTTTTTATGAAGTCAGTTATGGAGGTCATCGAAATAAACGTTCATGGAACATATGCTTGGATTGTGCTTGATTGACTATCATCCCATCCATCACGCTGGCCAATTATTGCGACCTATATAATGGCTGAAATATTCAGAAGCATAATCAGAGAGAATTGTTTTCATGTTCCATGAGATAACTCTGCAGATTGTGCTTCTAGTCGAATGACACTAAAAAATTTATTTGGTTTTCTTTAATAGGTGGAATGGTCGAAAAACCAGTAACTATCTTGCGAAATTTGTAGAAGGTCAGACTGCCATTGCGTATGATAGTCGAGGAATTGGCCACAAGGTTTTCTAGCTACTTACCATTTACAAACGATTCATAAGTCTCCACAGATCCAAAACCAGAACAAAACAAAACCTGTAATCAACAAATTTATTCAATGATCGGGGTAGCGGGAATGAGTTGAAAATTAGTCCTTACTAACGCGATGAGAGCCAGTTTCTGCATCTCGCAAATTAAAATCTCGACGATGGTGGTATCAATCGACGGTGCAAGACGATTAAAAAAAGATATTATTGTAAAAAATAAAGGGCGTCAAAAGCTGGAAATCGAGTTCAATCAAATGAAAAATACTATTACACTCGAGGAGTAAAGAAAGGATGCTTACTCTCATTAATGCTGATTTTTTTGGATAGTGTAATGCTGACATGGATAGTGTTAAACATGGTTAATCATGAGAAGAGCTTGTTGAGATCTAATGCTGGTGTTCAGTCTCAGAGCCTTTGTCTTTCTTATGTTTATCTTGAGCCGGAAATCTTGTCTTTGTGGTTTTTGCTGCATATCTGTGTATTTGTGTGTTAGCAAGCGTATCATCTGCATAGTTTAGATCATTGAGTTTTCTAATTGGATCTCACTGAATTCCGTTTATTGATGTGATGTTTAACTTGTGCATGACATTATCCAATACTATGAGGAACAGTAGTGGAGATAGTTTCTTTTGTGTAGAACTTTATTTCCAGCCCCCGGTACGTTTCACGGATGTGTCCGACTTTCTTTCTAGATATAGTGATGAGTTCCATTCGCTAGATTGCTCGACTATAATTCGAACTGTGTTGATGTGGTCTGTACAAATTTTTCCTAGTCTGAAACCAGCTTGTTCGTTTCTTATTAGTTGGCTCACAGTTGATGAGATTCGTTCCAGGATGACATTGCTAACACTTTCATTGTACTGTTGAGCAGGAAGATGCCTCACAAATTTTGCATTATCTTAAGAGGACTGTCTTGTTTTTGTATTTCTCAACTTCTTTCTTTGTTGAATTTCCTCCGATAGGTCCTAGTAGTTTTCACAACAATCATACAATGTTAGTTGGATTTGGAAGGTTGCTATTACTAGTTGGTGGCCGCTATGTACATCTGCTCCTCTCCTTGCTCTTACATATTGTAGGGATGATAGAACTTCTTATTTACCAGCACATGGTTAATTTGATTTCTCGTTCTGCCATCTGGCGCGGTCCAGGTGTATTTATCGATATTATTGTGTAGGCATTTGCTGCTGTCTATAAATAGCTGATTTGTCACACGTCGATGAGTTTGTCTCCGTTGTTGTTCCTTGCAGAGACTAGTGCGTGTTGACCCATGATTGCCGCCATTCCGGTGTTGTCAATTCCAATTTTTGCGTTGAGATCTCCTTGGATAATTTTGATGTCATTTCTATTTGCACTTGATATAGCGGAGTCATCTGCTACTTCTGTGGATAGCATTGTATGATTGTTGTGTTTCTGATTTTTGAGTGGAAGCGTCCTGTTATTATTCTGCTATTTATTGGTTCCCACTCGAGTAGTGATTTCTTTTCTTTAGCCATTGTAAGTATACGCCTTGTCGTGTGTGTCAGCTGTACCAGAGACATCATATATTTTCCTGCACTGGTTGTTATGTGGGTTTTGTCCTTCCATTTAACTTTGCTGAGGACGAAAATTTCTATATTGTATCGCTTCATTTCCTTCTCAACTTGTGCTAACCTTGAATGTTTCCGTTTGAGCTCTTATGTTTTCCAATTCGTGTCCGTGTATTTCTTGCCAATGGTTGATATTTTTTGTGTTGTTTGCTGATTTGAGTTATTTCTTCTAGAATTCGTTTCTGTAATCATTTTTTTTTCAGATTACTGGATGATTGGTTCAATGAATTCTGGTCAGTTTTCAGAGCTGCTGGCAAAGGAAGACTGGCCTCCCTTTGTTCAATTCTTAATTTTCAATTTTTGCATTTTACCTCTGTGATGTTTCCAAGCGGTGATGTTTCCAACAAGGGGTTGCTTGACGTATTAGTTAATGTTGCGTTCTCTATGCTGCCTCTGCCTGCTGCTTGTGCTTCTGTTCTTCATACTCTCCCCATAGACTGCACTGCTTAGCATCACCTGCACTGCTTTGGATTCCTATTTGAGGATTAACTGACGACCTTGATGATACCAAATATTTTGAGCTTCATTAGAAGAACAAACAGATTTTGGAACTGAGATTGACGTCTGGGATGGAATGTCACAATGGGCCAACTGACCTGAGTGACTGGGAAAACAAAACATATCATTGACGTTTTTTCATGGTTCTTACACGAATTTATTGGCTCGTACTGTGTCAACAATCTAAGCCCATTAGTTTTAATTACAAGCCAGCTTAGTAAACCATTAGAAGATACCGGCAACTTCTTGGCCTATCGAAATGTGGTCCGGAAAGTTACACAGAACTTGATCGAGTCTTTAATTTCAGATTGGGCACTACCCAAATCTTATTCCGTCCCAATTAAAAAATATTTACCCTCCGTACAACTATTCTTGATAGCCGTTGATTAAACATTTAGTTAGTTTGTAAAGTTGAATATATTAAAAATTTGCATCCCAACTTTGAAATGATAATTTTATGCTACAGCAAACTTTTGCATCATCAAAGCGAAGAGCAATATTAATGTCCATAACTAAAGAATATTCAAATTATGAATAAAATAATATTTACAAAGAACTTGATTCGTATAAAATGTCGTCATAAATAATGACAGGTTTTGTGTACTCGGAAAAGTTTTTCTTTAATGATGACGTTAATTTAGTTTTTCATTCACTTTAAATAGTAGTACATATACGTATACATAAACTCGTACTCGTACTTGCGAGTTAATTATCGAAAACGGGGTACCATGTGTACATCTATATGTTGTTATGTCGTTAAAATGTTTGCAGCCAAACTAAGCATATCGCACGTGTTTCAATAATAATTTTTCGCATAAAAAATGTACATGTACTCCTCTCCCGTACATACATTTGCAAACAATTTTCCAAATAATAATATGATAATATCACCGTTATACATATTCACATACTCACTCACTCATATATGAACGCAAGACAAATATTTTTCCGCAACCGTTTTATTAGAGCACTAACTTATTTCATTAGCGTCAGCATGAATACATACAGCATAAAAATTTAATTAAAAATAAAAAAAAAAGCATATTCGTTTAACGATCGAAACATAACTTTTAATTGATCACAATATAAAATCGCTTAAACATGTTTCAATTTTTTTTTTTTTTGGTATTCTTCGGTTGGTACTGACTGGTGTTACGTTTTTGTTTAACTGTGAGACGCTCATTAACATAATTATAATTGAAAATCGTATCAAAAATTTGACATTTTCCGTTTTTCTTTTATTTGCTCGTTTATTTCCGTTTGTTGTTTAAATAAATAAATTATGTTTTGATTTCCACCACCGCGGCTGCCTTAATTTTTTTTTTATTATTATTACGGGGAAGTAATATAAAAGCATTTAACATTTAATTGCGGTGATCGTTAAAAGCTTCACAATAATTTATTATGGATATATTGAGAGTCGCGTAATTTTATCGCGAAAAGGATTTTGAACCGAACATAAAAAACAATCAGTTTGGTGGTGAGTGGATGCAGCTTGAAAAAACTTTAATTAGTAGAGTTTTGTGTCATGTAAGTCTTTCTTTGCATGCGAGTACTCGTTTGAAGCAATACTAAAATAATCGTAACCAAGCAAATTGAAAACAGATATTTAGGAAAAAAATTGACAAACATTTAAAAACTGTCAGATCAAAAGAACAAATAGATTCAAGTCCAAGTAATCACAGTATGGATTTTACATGTAATAAACTTGTTTATAATGTAAATTATGTAGAAAACGTCGTAAATTACATAAAACGTAAATTACGTGTAAAAAACGACGACACCACAGTGCCACCTATTTTATAATGTCAAAAATCTTGCGTCATTAATTATTATTGCGACAGATATTTGACAATGAATGGATATCTTGAGGGGCATTAAATGGTGCAACTATTTCAGATCCTTGATTTAGTATCATATTTCCAGCGCTTTACATATCAACAATCTGGTAACTGCATATTTACTTCATTACATTTAGTTCTAGAATATCAGCAGATTCTATAGTGGTTACAGTTGACATAGCAAAACAGCCATCGTAACACGTTTTAGACTACATGTTACTTCATTAACCATTTACATGGATAAGTGCGTATTCAAAAAATCTGTTAGTTTTTTTGTTCACATTATTAGTTACAAAGGGTTGGTTTTTATCTTCACTCGGGCCAGTTACTGGTGAATTTTAACGGAACTAGCCTGTTAATAATTTTAATTTAAACCAAAATATTGGAGCTAGTATGTAGTTTACAGTTGAGAACTTTCGCCTGAAACCAGCATGAAAAATCTAGCGGTGGAGTACTAATAATTGTTGACACATCTATGTTATATATTGTTACGGACGCGGGTGACATCTCTGATTGAATATAATAACTAAATGCTAGTTATGTAATGGTACTCCACAGTCAACAATAACAACGGATGTGCATCATCAAATTCCAATCATCAAAACACTATCATCAAATTCCTATCACCAATGCAATATTGCTGAGAAAAAAATAGAAATTTAAGACGATCAACATATACTTATGTTGACTCGTCAAAACAAATATAAGTACATTTTATTTTTCGTACAGTAAACAAAAATGCATTTCATTGAAATGCATTTCGTATATATGTCTCGCACAGTTGTAATTTTGTAGAGTTTATTTAATGTAGTCAAAGAGTCCAGAATAAAACGATTATAAAAATTTTAATATTCTTTTTTTATTTTTTAAATCGAACCTACAAGTATAACTGGCGCAGCCGATAGCGGATATTTTTCGAGTATCCAAAGTGAAAAAAAAAAAAGTGCGATAATTTATTCGTAAAAAGTACTTGTCGAGTTAGACAAAACACGCGGTTTCGGTAAATACATAAGTTACAAGTGATAAGTGTTGTGGAAAAATATATATATATAAACTGTGTTTGATATCACCGCCTCGAGCTATTATTTCTTAAATAATATTGAGTGATACTCCAGCGAAAATATATATATAACATTTAGTGCCTATTTATAACAAAAAAGTACGAAGTGTAATACAACATAGAACGAACTTCATCACCTGGATAACGATTACATGGTAAGTGAGAATTTTTGGTCAACCCCATAAAATCCCAAATACCCATTCATTAATATTGATTGAAATATCTCTCAAAAAGATCAAATCTATAGATTTTGATGCTCAGGTGATTCTGTACATGTGTATACAGGCCTGAAATAATTAAGAAAATAAAGTGAAACAGTGAATAATTTAAAAAGAAATTTAAAGATATACATTTTTAAGACGCAATTAATTTATTAACCCTCGATGAATACGACCGAATAATTAAATTGATTAACGATAAAAATAGAAATAAAATAAATAAGAATAATAAAGAAAATTATATGAGTAAAAACGACAGAAAACAGTTAGAAGATTTAACAAAATTAGTAGACAACTTAGCAATAGATATAAGCAAATTATCGAAAAACAAAGTACCACATAAAATAGATAATAAAATGGCTCCACCTATAATGACGAACAATTAGCTAAATTAAATACTTTATTAAATGCGTTTAAAATACCAGACCCAATTAAGTCACTACCGACATTCTCGGGTAAAAATAACACGCTACATGAATTTATTACAAATGTTGACGAAATTATCCAACAAACCGAACAGGTAATGGGAATAGGTGAAACACCTATCACATTCTTGCGAGCCATCAGAAACAAGATCATTGATGAGGCAGACAGTGTTTTAACAACATACGGAACGGACGTAGACTGGACTCAAATGAAGGCTAATCTCATCTCACACTACAGTGACAAGAGAAACGAAACTTCATTAATACGAGATTTACATACAATCTATCAAAGTGGAGACGCAGTCGAAAAGTATTACGGGAAAATAATGGAAATTCAATCCGCCATTATTAACTTAGTGAGATTATCAAACTCTGGATCAATAGTTAAATCAACCAAAGAAAAGTTATACCGAGAAATGTGTTTATCTACATTCCTCGCAGGGCTAAGGGAACCACTGGGTTCAAGTATTCGATCACGAGACCCAACAACAATTTCAGAGGCATTTGGTCTATGCTTACAAGAGCAAAATATGTACTATATTAGAAATCACAGAAGTGTATCTATAAGTACAAATCCAATTCAGTCAAGACAGACTCAACCAATTATACAGAGACCATTATTATATCCAAAACCACCCTTGAATCAAAATAATACTTACTATAACCATAAACCATTCCCCTTTAGGCCTCAAGGTCAACAGACATTCAATTCACTACCTTTTCGACAAAACTATGGACATCCAAATTCAAAACCTTTACCACCACTTCCTAAACAACAACCTCCTCAAATTCCCAATAGAAACAATAGAATCGAGCCAATGGACACACAATCTAACATGAATAAATACAGTCAACCAACTAGATTCCAACAAAATGGACTACCAAGATTTAATTTCCAACAAAGAGGTCCTCCTAATTTCCAATCTAGGGAATTATTTAATTCCGAACAATATGACAATCTAGACGTTCAATATGAGGAACAATTTGACGAATCAAATTATTTCCCAGATTTAGACAGTTACCAACCAGTCAATGAAGAAAATATTCCAGAAGTCAGTGTCGAAGAACCTACTGATCAGGTTTTTCAGCAATTAGCCTCGGAAAACCAATTGGATACATAAATTCTCATTCAACTAATAAACCAATGTTACCATATATCGAGATAACAGTTAATCCCAAATTTAAACTAAAATTCCTTATAGACACTGGATCCGATTCCAGCTACATAGATCCTAAATTTATTATCCCCTCAAAAATCAAACAAATCAAGCCTCTATTCGTAAAAACATTATTAAAAGAACACGAAATTAATCAGCAGGTCATAGTACCGGGATTCTCAGAGTTCAAAACAAAAGAACCACTACCCTTTTATTTATTTAAATTTCACCAGTATTTCGATGGACTCATAGGGCTAGATTTGATTAAACAATTAAAAATTAAATTAGATTTTCATAAATCGGTACTGGAAACTGATAAAGTCACCATACCATTTATATATCGTCCGAATTATACATCCCCGATTCACAAAATTCCTCCTCGTAACAGAATGCTCATTCCAATCCCAATTGATACCAAGGAAGGAGAACTATATATTAAACCCATTGAAATAAATTCCCAAACAATAATTCCCGAAGGAATTTATAAAGCTAAAAACTACCAAATGTTGGTAGAAGTTATAAATTTCTCAAATAAAGAACAAACCGTTATTTTCGAACAACCAATCAAACCGAACCCAGAGGAAATAAAGTCTGTAAAGAATTTCCCATTGCCTAAAACGGAAAAGCAGATCAAGTCATTTTTAGGGTTACTTGGTTATTATAGGAAATTCATAAGAAATTTCGCAGACATAACCAAGCCACTGACATCTTGCCTAAGAAAAGACAAAAACATAGTATTGGATGAAGAATATATTAGTTGTTTCAACCGATGTAAAGAAATGTTGTGCAACAATCCAATATTGCAATACCCAGACTTTACAAGAGAATTTATTGTTACCACAGACGCAAGTAACTTTGCTTTGGGAGCAGTGCTTTCTCAAGGAGAAATCGGCAGGGACCTTCCCATTTGCTATGCTTCTAGAACATTGAATAGTTCCGAAACAAACTATAGTGCAACAGAAAAAGAACTTCTAGCGATAGTTTGGGCCGTGAAACAATTTAGACCATACCTGTACGGCAAACGGTTCAAAATCGTGACAGATCACAAGCCACTTCAATGGTTAATGAATCTGAAAGAACCCAATTCTAAATTAGTCAGATGGCGACTAAAGTTAGAAGAATACGATTACGATGTCATATATAAAAAAGGCATCTTAAACAGCAACGCAGATGCACTATCTAGACTGGAACCCGAAATCAACGTAACTACCATATCATCGAATCAAAGCGAATTTTTAGGCTTTCCAGACAATCTATCCGACGTAGATTTAACAGCCAATACGTGTAACTTTCAACCTGAATCATCCACGAAAGTAGTCTTGGATGACAAACAACTAGGAATATTAATTCCAAATAATTCAGACGTTACTATCCTTCCAACACAAACACCTTTAAATGAATTTAAAAATCAACTGTACATTAAACTCGGAACTACTTCAAATCAATATCAAGAACGTCATCAAGTATTCTTCAAAACTAAACAGAGGACGACTATCACTATATCGAAAAATCATAAAAATATGGACCAGATTATAGATCATATCATAAAGGCCCATACCTCTTCAACAGGTATCACAGCGATAGCATGTGAAGACAAATTTCTTGCCGAAATCGATCGTAAATTAAAAATGTCTCCAGACACACCAACTAAATGCAAGATCTTACGAAGTAATGTACTATTGACGGACATAGAAGATCCAAAAGAACAACAAATACAGATAGACAAAGTTCATCTGGCAGGACAGCATCGTGGTGCCGAAGAAAACTATCTTCAATTACGACGGACAATATATTTCCCGAACATGAAAACAACAATACAACAATACGTTAACAAATGCCATATTTGCCTTACAAGCAAGTATAACAGACTGAATAAAGAAACCCAATTAGAAATTACAGAAACTGCTACCAAACCCTTAGACATAATACACATGGACACATTTAGTATAGAAGGACGAAAATTCCTTACAATACTAGACAAATTCTCCAAATACGGACAAGCAATACCATTAATAGACGGTACAAGCGACAGCACTCTTAGGGAACTGAAAATTTATATATCAATACACGGTATACCACGGAAAATTGTAACGGACAATGGAAGTGAATTCATTTCATGCCACTTTAAAACATTCTGTTCAAATAAAAACATAGAACTACATTTTACAACTCCAGGTAACTCAACCGGAAACTCTCCTGTTGAGAGATTTCATTCCACATTAATAGAGATATATCGAATTACAAAAATCAATTGTACAGACCTAGACATGGAAACTGACGAATTAATGACGGACGTTATCATAACATACAACAACACAATACATAGTACTACAAAAATGACTCCCTTAGAATTAAAAAACGGTCACTACACAAAATTAACCATATTCCCAGAAGCTAACCCGAACTTAACGTTAGACGAACACATACAGGATCACAATAACCAGTACAAAAACTTATGTACGGAAATAACCAAGCACGCACATGATAACAAGGTAAAAGTAATAGAAAGACTCAATAAAATTAGGATTCCTCCTAAGTCAATACACACTAACGATATCGTATACGAAAAATTGAAACACCGAAATAAACACATGCCACGTTTTAAAAGACATGTAGTTAAGAAGAACAATAAAATAACTATCACTAACGACCACAATAAAAGAATTCATAAAAACAAAATAAAACGAATCATTTCAGGGCCATCACAACAACCCACAGCCAACTAATGGAAGTTGACTATTCTTCTAACAAGGGTATCATACCAATACAACTAGGGAATGCTAGAATTATACAAGACTATACGAAATTGCTTCATATAATCAACATTTCAACATACGAACCATTGATACAAGGTATCAAAGACAATATAGACAAACAACAAAAAATTAAACAGAACATTAATTTGGGCACGTTATTCCTCTCACGAAATAATATAATTAACAACAAAGTACAAGTACTACAAGACACATTGAATCATATAAAACCAATACAAGTAAAGAGACAAAAAAGAGGAATACATATTATATTTGGAGATATACCTTTTATCGAATACACACAAATTAAAACCGCACTAAATAACGTACATACAAACGAAAAGATCATGACTGACAAAATTAACGAACAGATTAGTTTAAATAATAAAATGATAAACAGATTTAGAGATATAGAAAACGTAATAGCATCAGAATCAAAATTAGTACAAAAAGCAGAATTTAGAAATACTACTCAAGACATATTGGAAATTTCAGCATTCGAACAATTCATACATAACACCGAATACAACATTGACAGATTACAAAGACACCTAGATGAAATACTAAACACAATAACACTAGCCAAACCGGGTTATATCTCACACTACTTAATAACAAAGGAAGAAGCTCAATTTATTATTAATCAATTGCAAGATCAAAACATAAAAATTATATCCGAGTATCAATTATATCAATTTATAGAAATTAAAACAATCTTTAAAGATCCTTTAATAGTATTCATTGTTTCAATACCAAAATGTTATAGAGAGATATTCAAACATTATTATATAATCCCAATAACCATAAACCAAACATATTCTATTCCCATCCCAAATCATTATATCACAATGAACGACCATAAAATTCAATATTCAAATAAGCCATGTAAGTATATTTTATTTTTCGTCAAAACAAATATAAGTACATTTTATTTTTCGCACAGTAAACAAAAATGCATTTCATTGAAATGCATTTCGTATATATGTCTCGCACAGTTGTAATTTTGTAGAGTTTATTTAATGTAGTCAAAGAGTCCAGAATAAAACGATTATAAAAATTTTAATATTCTTTTTTTATTTTTTAAATCGAACCTACAAGTATAACTTGCTTGCAATTGGAAATCAGCATGAATCGCAGTATACATGCGAAATAATAAACAAAAGGAAACTTCTACTATGACCGAAAAGCGGGCAAAATGAGTATAGTTACGCAAACAGAAAGCGTAGAGTTTCAGTTTGAATTGGGACAACTATAAATTAAAATCGGAAAAAGTGAAATAGTGAAAAGTGAAAAAGTGAAAGTAACAGTGAATTAAAAGTACTGTAAAAGTGAATTGTGATAATTGTTAATAAAAGTTATTGTGAAAACTAAGCAAGTGATCGAACCGTGGAGTGAGTTGAAACCCTACTAAATGGAAAAACGTAATATCACGGGTGACTCCAATTTGACTAATTGGACCTTTAACGAAGAATCAAGCGCTTGTTCACTGACTTTGTCTACGATTCAAACCTGTTTTGAATTTGTTAAATACAAAATGGCTTAGATAGAACAATAGATTTAATTTTTAAAAAACGAACGAAGTGTATTCAAACTAAACAAATCAGCCTTTTGTTGTTAACGAGGTCCACTATAATCCATTGAATTAATATTAGAGTGCGAGAATATCAATAAAAATACTAGACACATGCGCCAAAAGTCTTGTTACAATTACGGGAAGGCAACTCGGGAGTCAAGGCATATGATTTCATTAGCTTTTGTAAGGGACTAGGATGGTTACACCCAAATGGGTTAAATAACTTTGTTGTATGATTTAAATCTTACCTAAGCGATTTCATCTAATACATCGATATTGGCCACAGCAGGCCTAAGTCAATTCAAGCTACATTAGGTTTTGCAAGTTTCCCATGTTGACCCTTTGATTTTTACTATTTTAATTGACGCGATCACTGAAGTTTCACTAAATTTTAACGTTTGCTGATATAAAGCCCGATTGCACACAGATATCATTTGCATATATGCAAAAAGTTGATTGGATTGTCTGGATTAGATATTGTATTGCGGTGTTTCACTTTTACGAAGGATGTATTCCAACATGAGGTTAAAAATTAAACGGGACAGCCCATCTCCTTGTCGTACACCGGAATTAACTGCAAAAACTCTCGATAACCAGTTCTCATTTTTGACTCAGTCAGTCATTGTGACTGTGCTACTGACATTTTGCACAGATGTTCGTATTCGTGGTACTCCTAACTATGCAATAGCATACCATAACCTCTCTCGGGTATCGCGAGTTATTTCATTACTTGGAAAGAATCATCCGTAGCGAAAAAAGTTGATCAGTGACTGAAGGTTTTGGACAGAAATCTCCTTGCTAGCCATCGATAGTTTTCTCCGCCATATAGGAGTAGTTCTTCCCAAGATAATGAATAAGCTATACCGCGATAATTCTCGCATTTCAAGTGATAACTCTCCAAATACAGCTTGTGACGTTAACACAGAGGTATAAATCCTGGTCCCGAATGACAATTGATTGAGATCTTAAGGTATGGTACAATGCACTGATTTTTTTTTTAAAGAAATCACGAGTAGTGCTCTTTGCTAAGTTGTTGTACTCTTAAGACCTTAACATTCCACCATTCGCAGTTCTTCTGATTACCGTATTATTATTGCTCTTTAGTAACAGAAAGAACCACCCATATTTGAGTTTGAGCTAAATGATGGTTTATATTTCGTTACCCAAGACGGAATTTAGAACATGGACGTGTTCATGTTCTTAAAGGAATGTTTTTATGAGAAAATAATGTACTTGCCACTTCGAGATTATTAGTGATCGTAATTTATGTCAGTTTCATTTCTTCGAAATTATTACTGATCGGTTCGATTTCTGTCAGCTCTGGTATTAAAGTTACCAATTATCAGTCTGACATCGTGTTTCGGTATAAAGCCATATTATCCAAATTACATCATATTATCCAAATTATTGTAAAAAGAGTCTTATCCTTGGATTGGCCTACATTAAGTTGGAAAGCGATGCTTACACATCTGATTATCGACTTCCAGTCTAACACAGCGTTCTTTACATGTGGTGCAATAACGAATCAAAGAATTCCGAGGTCATCTCCACTGCGTAGCAATGTATAGTTTTGGGACAAATGGTTTTCACTTTTAGACCATCGAGGTTTTTGTTAAGCCATGAAATCTAGTCTATACTCTTTTATAAATGCACCACGGTTTCAAAGTGATGATCCTTTATTTCGTGCCCGACTACCTAAGCGAGGGTTCGTTGCTATTTTGTTTGGTTTGTTGATAATTTTAACATTTGCATTTTTTTACAGATGCGGGTCGTCTACCAAACAATCATATCCAATTAAGTGGTCTCCTACGACATACCAATATCACAACAGATAACGTCGATCTCATCTACATCCAAATTATTTAAACTTGTTATATGAAATTCTTTAGAAAAATGGTGCCTTGATCACACCTTATTTAATTCAGCACCACCACAATCAAAGTATTAGAAAGTCAAAAGCAAGTTGAAGTGGTGTAAATCGATTTTGACAATGTGTTTAACTGCAATGGACATGTTTACTGACGACCTAAACATTTACAGAACTATCGAGAGCCTAAGCGATGCCGAAAAGCTCCAAGAGGATTTTGAAAATTGAGCGAATTGGTGTGTGTGTGTTTCATCTTCTTATAAGCGTATGATTTTATCAAGAATCGTGGATGAAGAATTGGGTATTAGAAGTAAGGTGCATGAATCAAGTCTTCTATCGAATCAACATATCGAGTATCGCATAGGTCGCTAATTGAACCGCAATTTGTTTGAATTGATCAGCAGTTCAGTTTCAGCTTTTTCTTCATTGTTTGGAGTGTTATGAATTTTGACCGGAGTATGTGATTTCATTAAGAACAGTGTCTTAGGGCATCTTTAAAAATACGACATCATAGTTCACGACATACGACATCATGTCTGTGATCTGATCTAATTTATTTTCTCAAGGAGAAGGTTGGATAAGTGACTTAAGATAAAGTGATATCTTAAGCGATTTGTCGATATAATTAGTCTTAATTTAAGTCTACAGGGATTGTTTGTCAAATATTCCTTTAAAGATAAAATTGAAGCTGTACACGTGTATTCCATTTAGCCACTAAGGTTGCTACACGGACTAGTTCTCCTGACATTTAGGCTCTCCAAATATCTTAATGTCAAAATATTTTTTCAATGGACTCACTGCAATCGATGCAACAGATTAATTACTGTGGGAAAGCACACGTATACCATGAAATGAGCAAAGTTTTTTCCTCATACCTCGATTTCGGAAGCTGGGCAAAACAAATTAGATTCTACCGATATGCGAAAAATAATGGTTGCATTTTTATTCAATAGACTGTGCAGTTTTAGCTAGAAAACTGAATTGTAAGCAATTAAAGTGGCGTCACTTAAAACAAACTCGATCGAAAACATGTCACTTTATCGAAATTTCAAAGATTACTATGATTCCAAAACATGGCAAAATGGAACAAAAGTAAACTCATATCATTCAATGGCTAGTACGTTACGCAGCCCAGTATGCCTCCTCTATTTTACCACAGAAGAGCTTACCAAGTTCTCGTTATTTGTACGTTTTTGGGATTTTCTTATGGTCTTCAACAGTTTTTGTTAGTCTTACATTTTTAGTATTCTGTTGTTCTTTTGACTACTACGGTAGCCGAGACATTCCCAGTGGCCTGCTTTGAAGATAGGCACAAAAATTAGATTTCTTGAAAGCCTACGATAGTTTATTTACCAAGTATTTGGTGGAGGGAGAGGTTTCGGTAGGGTCCCAGTCGGTTTTTCTCGTATTCCTTTAAATTGGATTTTTCTTTTACTTTAAATTCATCCTGAATTTTTCTTAAGTAACTATACTTTGTTATCGAACTCAAGTCCTTAGCATTATATGAAGCCAATAACCTTTCTAATTATAAATAATTCACGACTATGGTTACCTAAATAAGTAATTAAACCATATTTGCATAAAATAATTAAAAATTCAAATTAAAAAAAAAATTACCAAACAGTGTGAAACCAAACCGATATTCAAATCTAATCTAATGTAAAATGATTAGAACACATAACCATGAGAATTAAGATTAATTAAACATAAAATAAAATGCCATAATGTAAGTAAAATTTTATGGAAATATAATGATTACATTTTTTTAAGAGGATCAAATATATTTTTGAGACGAGATTGAGTGGATTTATTTTTATTTTTATCTTTTTAAATATAAATAAATTACCAAGCATTAAAGATGTTTAATGTTTTTTTTTTCAGACGGAAAATTACAACCTAACTTAGTGATGATTTCAGTCTGAAGTAAGAGTTTCGAATGGTGCAGTCATCATAGTTACAGTATACCAAAGAATAGAATACAAACTACTTGCATTCCTGGACTAGTTGCGAATAAGCCCCTTAATGTTGATAGTAAGACATCGACGTTTACTTACCAACTGCAACATCACCAGAAATCATCGTTCAAGAGTGCCTTAATATGTTTGGCTAAATATTAAAATTCCTAGGTCACCGCAAAAACCTCAAAAAGAGTAGGTTCTGTGATAGGAAAGCATTTTGTTCAACATATGACAATGTACTCGTAAGAATACGTATTCGATACGGTGATTTAGGACTGGTTATATACAAATTGGATGGATTCTTGATAATTCTATTCTACTTCAGCAGTCAATGTAGTGGTGTATTGTATTAGTGGTATTTGATACCAAAAATATGCCTACATATATTCACAACAATCAATCTTGGTCCACTTATCAAATGGACAGAAAAATGAAATTAATCAAGAGCCATAGAAATGTACCATAGACAAAACGCCAGAACAAGCAAAACATTCATACAGTTAAGTTTTCAGAAAAATCGAAATCAAAGCACCCAGCAATTTAATCAGTTTAATAACAGTAAGAAATAGACCAATTATGGAACTGACAAGTCCAGTCCACACACAGATTATACCAGCTTTTAAAACCACTGAAGTCAAATGTATGTTGGAGAATAAGCCAGATATATGTGGAGCTATCTGGTCAATCATAATTTGAAAATGATGCTAATCACGATTAATCATGGCTACCATTTTCTAGCACTCTTGTTTATGGGGTTGGCAAATGGAAAGAGGAGTCAGGAAATTTCTGGTCTCATACTCGGTTGAAACTTCGATTCATAGCCAACCTTGGTGGAGAATATATGAGCTAATGATCGTGTAATATAGACATTACGTAAGTGTCATTGTAAATTAGTGGCCCAAGTCACTTGGAATGTAATATGAGAATTTGAAGTTAGAGGTTACAGGACAAAGGTATGAATTGTTATATTAGAGGATCGCGAAAAGGTAGATTAGTTCTTACCAACGATGTTATAGTGAAAGGACGTTACCTGGAAACGTAGGTAAAAAAGATAGAATGGAATGAGTTCTGAGTTATAAAATAGTTGAGTAAATCTGATCAAAGGTGTGAGTAAATCGAAATGGGGAGTTCATCCTAGTGTGAGAATATTCGGACTATGATGCTGAGGTCATTCCAAAATTTATTTACTTATATGAAAAATGATTTTAAAAAATTAATAATAAAAGTTGAGAATGTATGCCCTATAGTAGTATTGGTGGCCATCAATACTACTTCAATACACACTCTATGGTCTGAATTAGATAATTAATTTCTTAACCAAGGTAGTGTAAGCCAAGGGTTATTCATTAGAACAAGAGATGATAACCAGAATGCAGGAACTCAGGGCAATGACAAAGCAATAACACTGCTGATAAACAGTAGTCGATGGTCAACCGAACATTTAGAAGCAACAATCACTCAGCGTGTGATCAAAAACTATATATTCAATAACAACGAGTGGTCGCTAAGGAACAGTTTCAAAAGTTCAATATTATGTTTGATCAATTATAGTCTCCGCAGATTTCTGGAAAATCGAAGATATGTTTAGTTAGCAAACATCTGAGGAAGAAACCCAATATAGATCATCGGTCCACCATGGGTCCTTTATGGCACTGAGTCCGAAACCAGCTAATTTTAATAATAATTTTAGGAGGATCATAGAACAGTGTAACAATCTGATAACGAGGGAAGGGACGTTTAATTTGCAGAGTTATAAAAACAATTTATGAAAGAGAACAAAAGAAGAAATGTTGATTGGATTACCAAGAGAAGTTTAAGCAAAATTGAATTGCCGATTAAACGAGAAATGTGAAATAATGCCCGATCATTAAACTCGAAAGTAGTTTCCGGCAAAATTGAAATGGAAAATAAATTGAAAGAGGATCAATTCGAAAATTCTCGAAAAATAAATCAACAATTTAAAATGGTAGATCAACAATGCCTGAACCTCAAGAAAGAAAATGATGGATATGAAGTCAAACGTTGCAGTTCAGATTGTCAGACAAATAAGCAGAATCCAATTAAAAACATCAACGTTGGACGGAACAACACCATTTAACGTCTTCAAGTTGCATGGAAAATATGGAGTTGGCCACAGAAGAGAATCTTATAGAGTTGAAGGACTGATATCAGAGAATAGGAAAAACATTTTGAATACGGGATCCATATACGATACGAGGTTCTCGCAAAGGTTGAGTTAAAGGTTGAGCCAAATTAGTACACATATCGAGATAATGAAATAAGACGTGAAAACGTGAGATAACGATCATCAATGTTCCGACTACTTGAAGAGGAGGGATGAGCAACCGATGTAGAAAGCTATGTACAAAAGTCGGGCAAAAGTCCCGCTACCATTTTGATTGTCTATAACTTTGTTAAAAGTGAAAATAAGTAGGTTTGGTTTTCATAAAAAGTTTATTTGGTCCTTACATTTTTTTTCGTTATGGTTGGAACATTTTATCGAGTAAATGGTGGCCACGATTCACTATGTAACTTTCGGCTCTTTTTAAGACATTTTTCATGACATTATGCAACATCTCAGGCTGAATTTTTTCAATTTCGTAACGAATATTATTTTTAAGATGTTGAATCGATTGGGTCTTATTCACATAAACTTTTGAACATTCGCGAAAAAGTTTTCGTATGGCAGTAACAATAACTTCGGTCATTTTCACTTTGGTCATTTCAAAAAAATAGGAACCAACACTCAGAAAAATTATTATGATCAAAGTCTTAGTAATACAATTTGGTTACTTTAACACAAGTTTTTTGGTTACATTAACCAATTCTCTACTATAAAACAAAAAATAAAAATTTTGCTACTTGGTTAAAGCAATAATTGATCAAAATTTAACCAAAATATTGGTACGTGAACTTGGTTAAATTATCTAAAAAAATAGTTAAACATCCTAATAATATATTTAAAATAACAAAGTTAAATTTTTTCATTAGTTAGTAGTTTTGACCAAACAATTTAGCAGTGTAGACTAGGTTTTTAGTAGCATTGACCAAACAATTAATATTTGTCATAAAATTTTAAAACAATTTTGGTAAAATACCTAGATTAAAGTAAACTTATGTTTTTCACCAACAATTGTTTGTTCTAACAAAATATTTAGTTCACATTAACAAAATTCTTGGTTACTAGCAATCGCGGTTTTATTAGAAGTGCAATTTTACATGTCAGATTGTGTTATTTTTCTTCAGTGAAAACACGTTTTATTCCTTATTTTGGACGATACTCCAAAAATAAATAACCAATTTTATAATGAATCAAAAAATTATCTGTTGTATCTGGATTTATTTGGTAAGCAACGTTTTAGTTTTTAGTTTAAATAAGTTTGGGTTTCACTAAAATTATATTTTATTATAAAATTTATTTAAGCAAAATGGTACCGAAGGGACCACCAGTTCATAGTGGGCCTCTTTGATTGCAAAGCATATCGTTCGAATTCTTTATTAACGAATTCATCACTCAAAGCTTCAGTATTATCAGTCGTGAGCTACCACCATAAAATAGTCAATAACAATTCCAGTATTAATTTACGATTTAATTTTAGAGACCAAACTATACACTCAAATTTACATTAGACTATCATACGGAAACGCCGTTTCGGCGGTTAAATTAAGCCCCAACAGTGAATGGTTGGCTAGCTCGTCGGCGGGTAGATAATTAAAAATTTGAGAAGCACACAAATTGGGCTTGAGCGATGTTGTATGGGCGAGTGACAGTCGGCTATGTATCGGCGAGTGATGACAAAACACAAAAACTATGGTTATTAAGCTCTGGCAAATGTCTTAAGACACTAAAGGGGCACAATAACTATTTATTTTCTTGTACTTTTAAATGTGACGGGCAGTTTCGATGAGTTGGCACGAATATGAGATGTACGAACGGATAAATGTTTAAAAACACTTCTGGTCACACAATTGTTTCGTCTAGTTACGATGGTTAATGTCGAGTATGGGATACAGCAAGTGGACAATGTTTAAAAATACTGGATTGATGATGTTGATGATAATTCATCGGTTTCTATATTCAAGTATATATTTTCTGTACACTTGACAATACACTGACGCTGTAGGATTACTCGAAAGAATGTAATAAAAATGTATTTTATTAAATAAATATTAAATATACTAACATTATGTATTGTTTAATCTTATGTTGAATTTACCCTAGCCAATTGTTGTAATGTGCTAAATTTTTGGTAAATTTAAACAAGTAATTGATCTGTACAACCAAAATAATCTCAAATATTGACTAAGTTCGGAATTATATCAAATAATAAAACTTGTTAAAACTAACTAAGTCGTAGTTGAAATTTCCTGTTTTTGGTTAATTTAACTTTTTTAGTTGGTTATTAAAAACAACTTTTTTTTATATTTAAAAAATAACCAAATTCTTTTGGTTAAGATAACTAAATCTTTTATGTTAATAACCAAAGTTTGGTTATAAAAAAATTAAAAATTATTTTAACCAAGAGTTAAGTTTTTATTTTACTAAGACTTTTGGTTGGTTGAAAAATACTAAATTTTTGGTTAAATTGGCCTAATTTTTTGGTGTTTTTGACCCAAGTTTCCAGCATGAATACCACACCATACAGTTGTTTTAAGTGGATGCATGATGTTTGATGAATTAATTGGGGATTCTGTGTTCCCCCAAAACCAATTGTTCTGTTTATTAACGTGACCACTGATATGACCAGTTTTCAAAATTCGCCTTAAAATGCGTGCAGAAATGTATAACTGGGAACCACGTCTCCGAATTGAACTTTCTGGAGACTATGCAACACTATCGCGCAGCAGATCCACATTTTCGGCATTATGAGACGTCCGTTGTCTGTAAGAGCGAGGTCTGTCTGCATTCAGAAATTTACGTACGTACTGTTGAAAATTTGCATGTAAACGATAATTTGTGGTTTTGTGAGGCACTGGACGACTAGGAGATTTTTGACGCAACTTGCTGAGTGGCAATAATGGAACGTTATTTTCAATAAATATTGTCATTATTTTTGCTCTTTCTTGTGGCGTATATTTATTCATTAAAAAATTGGAGCGTCTACACAACACAATGGTTAAAGCGAAACTGAGTTTAACGTCACATAACCAAGATGGCGCATAATTTAAAGGGTAGGCAGACTTTTGCCCCACCCTGTATAATCATGAGTGTCTCTAGACTAAATTAGACGGAAGTAGACGGTTTCATTACATTAGATTCGAGAACATTGAAAATTTTTGTGCGAGCCGATATAATAAGGAATAGAATTCAACAATAATGGGAAAAATTAAGCGGCAAATGACGAGAAAAAACCTATTAATGGTAAAAATGAGGTAGCCATACGCCGAGCTGCTAATCATATACGGAAAGTTATCTTGGATCATCGTTTGATGGTGTTACCACATTCGAAGAAATTTTCCATTTGTTCATAGACAGAAAACAATTGAATCTTTATATGGTCAAATCATCGTGTGACCACAAATTTTATATAACAAGTAGGTTTTATGGAGAATTCAAACATCTTTGCCAAAGATTTTCACACATACAAGTATTTAGATATATAAACTTTTTTTCTACGATAGTCCAAATACAATAACCTCAAATTTTTTTAACACAGTCCGTAATGATGACTGACATTTTTGTTGTGTATACTTTACCTGAAGTAGTTTCCTATTCACTATATAAATAATTGAGATGACAGCTTTTCACGTTAAGGCTTAATTCAACAGATATTATGTCAACTGTGAAAATATACTAACGTAAGTAGATTTCCATCTTTTGTTTTACTCCATTTTCTACGAAAAACTCAACTCTTTGTTTACCGGCAATATACTCGTATACAGTTTAAATGACAACATTTTCGAACAAAGACACCATGCTGTTCGCTTTGGAAAATGAATGAAAACCTACCTATCATTCAACTGTACCGTACATAAAGTTTTTTTTTTAAATTTTCAAAGAAACTGAAGGGTCTTTTATGTATCTTAACCATACATGTATACTTAGATAGCTACATCCATATACGTACCTTCGTAAATTATTTAATTTAATTAGTTTTTCCTTGAATTATTTCATAATTACGATAAACTACATTTTAATAATACTTGCCATCAAGGCAGATCTCTTATCATTATGTTGTTGAACTTTTGTTAATTTTTTGTTTTTATGAAATTAACATATTTAACATGAAAAACGTGTATTATATAATATTTTGAATTTGAAGTGTACGCCAGTTCTGGTACTATTACTGTTTTGGCTGTACAACAACGTGTACGTGATTCATTTAAATAAAAATAATGTTTTGTAACACAAAAATATCCTAGATTTTTGGGAAATTAAATTTTCGATGTTAATTTTTCTTCTTTTGTTTTAAGCTGTGAAAATTTATTATTTAATCATAAGGTGATAAAATTATTTATGCATGCTGACTAATTTTTTTTTTGGGGGTGGGTGCTTATACGTGAGATACATGACAAGGTGGTTTTGTCGTCGACGTTTGCGATATGTTTGCGTTTTTTTATCTCCAATTCAGAGGCATATATAGGGTAGTAAATCGACTGAACCAATTTATCATCAGTTTTGAATGAATGCCGATTCGAAAAAGAGCTATTATTAAGTTATGAAGATTTAGGCAAGACACACAAAATTAGTTTATCATCCATAGTCATACCATAGAATTTCCAAGACACAAAGATAGATTATGGCAGTCTAAGTAAATGTTAGCAACGAAGCTTTAACTCGTTGTACTTGAAGCTTGAGCCAATAATAAGGATCAGATCATCCAGATATCAAGATATAACATTTAATATGAGTACCGAGTGCCAGCCACTATCTGTATTTGACAATCGTTCACTCAACCGAGCAACCAAACCTAATAAACCCGCATAAATCATCATGAATCGTCAATATACACTGTGTTATAGTTTTTAGTACCATTTAGGAGATAACAGGCAATGATACGATAGTTCGTTTTAATATCTTCATAATTTAAACCAACATCCATGCATTGTGATTCAATTTTCTCTTTTATGTCACTAATATTATGTTTTGTTGAACTAAGAACGAGATCCCTTCCTAGTAAATGAGCATTTAATATTTGCCACAGCCTGGGATTCCTTGGATCGATATTATCTCCGGTCCAGCATGATTTCCGTGGCGTTAGAGTAGAAAATGTACCGATTTGATGAATTGAACCGTTTATTGTCTTAGTTGAGTTGCACTAATATTTTACCATCAAACCCCATTAGTGCTCAGCTACCGGTTCCTCTATGTAACTTTCGTTATGTTTATCATATAGACATTAACTCTTTTTGAAGATAGAGAAGTTGCAGAAAATGGTAGAGTACCGATATTATTTTTATACAACTTTGCTAGATGATCAGTATTATAAATATGGTAGAACCCTCCATAAGGTTACAACAATACAAAATATCAGATTCACCAAAAATCAGAATTCAGATAAACTGACAATCTGAAGATGCCAGATTGCTCTATATGCCGTGGAACTATCGTCACAGACTCCAAAACAGAACGCAGTTCAAGATTGTTTAGTGTGCTTTCTGTACACTTGGATCTCATAGACTTTATTAGGATTCGCATTAAATTCCTGATCTCGTAATCTTAAAGAACTCGGTATTCACCATCAACGTTTTTGGATCATATATCATATTTCATATTCATGTTTTTTCTCTCAAATGTTAGAGGTCAAACACTCACATCCATACATGACAACGGGTCCGATCAACACTCTGTACAATTTCAGCTTATCCGCATTTGAAAGATATTTTGATTTCAGCAGGGGACGATATAAAGCCCGATTGGTATTCTCTTCCACACTATTATCCACACTATATAATTGAATCTCATTACTCATTCAAACGTATGGCTAGCTACCACTACTTTAATCAATTGCCTCTTGATCTCTAAAACCAAAGAAAAAAATTTGGTTTTGGACTCGTTGATTTGGAGCAATCGGTTGCCGATTTAACGAACCACACAGATACGGTCTGCATTTGCAAACATTGATTGGATTGTGTTTCACTTTCACGAAAGATGTATTCCATCAAAAGTTCTCGATGGTCTATTTTCAACTGCGTTACTGTCATTTTACACAGATGTACGTATACATGTTTGGTATTCCTAAGTTTTCACCGGAATCCATCTTGGTAGTCACCGATAATTTCCTCCACTAAAAAAGTAATTCTTCCCAATCAAATATACGAGAGTCACTTAAAACCTATACTGCAATAATTCTCACAACAACGTGGCCACTTTGCATTTCTCGGCCATAGCCTTAATTCGCAATACCAACCGAATTAGCTTGACAAGATATTTCGAATAAGTTACACCTGTGAATATCAAGAGCATTGAAGTAATGCAATCAACCTCAGGTTGAATATCCCTGCCTTCTGTATTTGACGGTATTCAATTACAAGTTACAACTACTAACAGAATTGGAACATTTATCAATTTGCACGTCATATAACGCAATGATATAACCAAAGAGCTTTCCATTCTGGTTCGGAATGGCTGTTGACTGATGTTTTTAAGCGTAGCGCAATCCGGTGACTCCTTCAAAAAAACTTCGCGAACTGAGCTCATTACTCAGTTTTTATACTCTTTGGATTAGTATCCACGATTCTCGCTTCTATTGACTACAAATTTGTTAAGCTGTTCTCCTTGTCACATTGAGAAAAATTATTTTTTACAATCGAACAATTTTAGTCAGTAATACATTCTCAAGAATTCGATTAGCCGGGAACCTATTCAGTTATGGTCTAATGCTATGGGGAAAGTCTTCCGGTTCTCAAATTTTGAAGGAGTCGATTTTACCGTGAGCTAAAGAGATTCATCGAAAAAAAATCATTGGAGTTTCCAACCAGATTCTGGTCACTCTGAGAAAGCGACACTGGCTCAAACATTAAATTCACTATTTTGTTTATGCATAAACTTAATTAATTTGAAAAAATTCAATTAATTTAGACTCGTGTTTTGTCACTGAGTTGAAACGATTGTTTCAGTGATTTCAGGATCGGAATCATTGAGGTAATGGTCGTCTGAGGTCTTATATACTCTCAGACTGTCGACGGTTTTCTCAATCCATGCTAGTCGTTTGTCGGTTATTATTTAGGAGCTAGCACTCCGTCCTCTACAACTTTAAAAGCTTGTGGTGACTAATTTTCGTATACATCAAGTCCGTAAAGTTGCCGAGTTCGTTCAGCGATGTTCTTGATGGCTTACCGTTTATAGTTTAGGTGGAAGTCGACAGAGTCAAAGTAACCTGATTTTTTGAACAACACGCTTCTACCTGACAGTCCCATAACCGACCTAAGATCTTTAGACGTACTAACATTATCAACTGTTCCACCCGGCCCCTATCGGGATTTGAAACCGGTACCGCCGGTTTCAACTGCCGTAGCTGTAATGACCATTTGGGTGGTGTTTTTCTCTTACACAAAACCTTTTTTATGTTATTCGCTGTATGTTAATTTTTGGTCAACGGCGAGAATCAAACTTTAGACCGCAGTTTGGATTGTTTCTATAATCTTCATTCGGAACATCTAATACTGAACTCAAACTTTAGGATGCATAAGCCGGTACCAGCCAAATTACAGGATACTGATCCATGACGTCATCATATCGTCATCGGAGAGGTGGGATGGGCTATTGTAGTCTCATATGTACTTTCGGTAATTATAGACTAAATAATATTCCCGAAGCCGTGCTTCATCACCACTGTGTCCGAGGGTATGTACCATCCAACAACTTCATGGAGTGCTGTTTTGACAAATTCATCTTTTTGGAATGCATGTTATTTGGAATGTATGGGATTTTTTTATAATGCATCATTACTAAGATATACTTACAAACCAATAAAACATTTAAGTCGGAAAGAGGACAGGCTAATAGGTCGTAAACTTTTTGTTTGATAATATCTAGGCTTCCCACCAGCTTGACTTTTTTCCATGATCCTGCAATATATCCCAAGAACAAACTGGCTCTGAAGATATCTGCAAGGTAGTCTAGGAAAATTTTAAATCCTTCCTGTAAAGAAAGCCCGAAATGTTCAGTCTGCGGATCTGGTAGTTTCAATGTTGACAAGGAACTGATGCTCAATCGAATTTTATAATTTGTCACCACCTTCACCACCAAGTTTTAATCTCTGAAATACGAGGGTTGCCTTTTATATTTTGGGATTTGGCAACCCTGGTGTTGCATCTGTCAACTGACAGCTCTCACTCGTAAAGTTAGAAGTTTTTGAGGTTATACGTACTCAGAACATTTTGACATACGAGCGCTATTTGTGTTGTTTTCGAGCATTTGTTTCGACCAATCGACACGAGCCTATTTTTGAGCGATTGACAAATTGTGTGGGATCCAATGCGAACAAATTTTTTTTGTCAGTTAAATGTTCATGCAATATTGAGTGTATGCTGGTCCCACTAATGCCTAAGGTTGTCTCTATCTCACGATAGGTCACATGACGATCTTGCAATCGTCATGTGACCTATCGCGCACAGCATCAATGTTTTTCGGAACAACAACTGATTTTGGACGACCTTCACGAAATTCGTCTTGGAGTGAGCTCCGACCACGATTGAATTCACCATACATCAATAAACACTGGTCCTTGATGGAGCTTCATCGCCAAAAGTTGAATCTGCTGCTGAGTTGATCCACGTCGAAAGTTGTAAAAAATAATCGCACGAAAATGTTCACGATTTAATTCCATTCTTGGGATGAATCTTTTAATTTACTGTAAATAAACAACAAATGGCGCTCGTATATCAAAACGTTCTGAGTACGTATATAACCTAAAAAACTTCTAACTTTTCGATAGAACTGCCAGTTGACAGATTGCAACACCAGGGTTGCCATAACCGAAATATAAAATGCAACCTGTGTAAAGTTCCAACTTTTGAGAATATGAGTTTTGATTAGAACCTTTAAGGCTTCCTGATTTGTACTTGTATGAGTTCCATCAGATTTTTCTAGAATTCCGATAGTGACTTTCATATTACCAAAGTGAACGCTCTTGAGTTTAATGCTCGCCGTATGGCTATCCACTTCCACACAGAAAGATCTCCATTTCGATGTTCTTTCACTTCGGATACATTTCTTGTACTCGTTTTGTGAAGATTCATACAAATTCCGTTGTACCGTTTTTTATAGTTTCAGTCTGCCCAGTTCCCTGGTTCACCACGGTGTCCCATTTTTTCCAGGCTTATTGAGAGAACATTTTTTTCAATAGGCGCTGATTATTGCTCCTTCAAGCTTGTAAGTTACAGCTGCCCTTTCCACTCCTTCACTTTCTCTCAATACTGAAGATAAAACTGACTGGTTGAGGAAATGTATCACGCCAAATGTTTATCCATAATACAGACAGTGTCATAGGCGATAATATCGCATAAATGTCTTCGTTGGTACTGTGATAACTGCTGCAACTTAAATATTATAGCAGGGAGGCTGGACTTATTGTCTAACCAAATGGCAACATTCTCTCAACAAATGGAATTGGCCAGTTCCAGAATAGTAGAATTGAATAACGAGATCGGGAAGCTAAAAAAGAAACCGTCATTGTGTAACTGCAAATGTTCTGATAGCTAATCAATTGGACAGAAACAGCGGACAATATTGAAGTTCCGATCTACTATGACTGAAACCGCAACTAATGAAATTAGTATTCAAGTAGCTCAACCAAAAAGATGGCTTTTTATTAGTCGAATTCACAGCTCAGTATCAAATGTAGAATTCAAGCAATTAGTGGATAAAATTATACGTACTGATGACGTGTATATCCACCGAATAGTTCCAAAGCCACCAAGTGGCCTGAAATATAACTATATTTCATATAAGATCAATATCCCAGGTGGATCATTTGATGCAGCCGCGAACTCTAAGGTTCGACCTGATGAGCTGCTAGTAAAGGAATTTGAGTGGTCTTAAAAGAAATCTTTTTTCAAAAGCTTCGTCTAAACTTGATTCACTTACACAAAATCTTCGAGATTAAGAGATGCAATGTGTGAAGTGAAGGACGAAATAATGTCATTTACCGTATTTACTAATAGCTGCCCAATGAGAGTTATTACGCATTTTGATAAGGTGAAACGTAGAGCTCAAACGGATGCACAATATAATATACAAATCACTAAGCCCTCGTCAACCTTGATTTTTAAGAGGTTTACTTTAAAATTCAAATCAACTGCTAAGAAAGTATTGCCATTGGAAGATTATGATAAGTGCTTTCAGTTTTTAGAAGATATTCCTAATAAAAACTACGCTGCAGTAATTTCGCAGTAAGATACAAAAGAGCGTTGTCGTCCAGATGGATTATTGACACTCCATTGCCTAACGTAGTGAACTCATTAGTGGCGTTAGATACGGAAGTGATTCCAGAATCACCGACTTACTTTTCAAATGAGAAAGGTCTTCATGACTTCAATAAAAGAAATTCTTCATTTCATGAAGTTTTCCAATATATTTATATGTGATCAAACAGTCTTCGTATTTTATTGTCACCACGCATTGGGCCCATATCGATGACTCACTCGTCAGTTATCAACAATAATTTATTAAGTGAGAAGTTATGGCATATATTTGTGTCGAAAATTATTATTACAGCCAAGCAAATGTATATATTTGTTGGAAATCCCTTAGCAAACGTAATATTGGGGAAAAAATAAACAAAAGAAAAGTGAAACAAAATGGTTTTTTTCCAGCTCTTCCTTGTTTAAGTTTATTTCTAGCAAATTTAACATTTTTGGTCTCTGCGGTAATAAGAATGTACGGAGAAATTTCGTTGCGGTTGTTTCGTTTCGTATATATAGAAATTGCTATTTTGTGTGTTTTGACAATATACATTTATTTTGCCATAGTCGTTTTATCTATTTAAGCTTTCTGCTCCTATATATCTATACGATATATATAGATCTGTACATACATACATATATGTATGTTGGAAAAACTTTGGATGTAACGTAAAAACGTGGCAAACCACAAATAAAGAAAAATTAGAAATATTTTCGGAATTTTCATTTTTATTTTAACAATATCGTTGTATTGAGGTTTAACTAAACCATTAGATCTATTTGTGTAAATATATAATAATATGAAGAATAACAGCCAAAATGAAGGCGTATGAAAAAGCTCCTTTAGTGCTTAATGAAAAATTATTGGTTTGTAATAAATGAAATATTTTGGCGAAAATTAATTAAAGTTTATTACGTTCGATGGTTTGAAAAATTTTAATATATGTGGTACCTACAATCACTATGTTTTAATGTAGATAATAAATGATGATCCACCAAAAAATTATTTATGTGTATTATTTAGTGAGGGTAAACTGTAGCCCCCGTCATATAGGCGCATTTTATATTATAGGCACATATTATATGTATTGTCTCCAAAATCATCGTTCGCGGAAATCATCGCGTGTGCAATAACCAATGAGACTGCAAACAACATCATCAAACCAGCAGTCAAGGTACGTCGTGTGGAAGTGGATCCAGCTGTCAGTCACAAACTGGGCAATAACATCAAACCAGCAGATAACTGGCGGACAACGAGATTCCGGGATGTAACTAGTAAAATCAGATGTTGGATTTGTGACAAAATAGGACACATCTCAAGGGAATGCTGGGAGATAAGGCGCAAACGGGCGAGAACACCATCGCCGATGTACCGAAGGCCACCGGAGGAAAGAAAAGCAGCAACCGAAGAGGAACGCCAAACAACAACAAAGGCGTTAAACGAGTAAGAGTCAGCTTTGAGGAGCAACCCAGTATATAATAACGTTGGACACTGGAGCAACGAGAACGATTGTGTGGCCGGATTTTATCACGGATGGAGTTCGGACAATGGAAGGATTCAAGTTACAAACGGTGACAGGCGACAGTGCGGCTATCAAAGGAAAGAAGGAGGTTACAATACGAATCGAGAACAACAATTTTCGACATGAAGTTCTGGTTGCGGATATTGTGGATGAGGTCATCCTGGGAATGGACTTCATGAAACGAAATGGATTCGTATTGGATGTCGGACGAACAACATTGAGCTACGGTAACGTTGAACTGCCTTTGCAACTGAACAACAGAAAGGAGCCAGTCGTAAGGAGGATAACATTGGATCATCGGACGAAGCTACCACTACACTCGGAAACGGTTGTCTGGGGGAAGTTGGATGGAGGTCCTGAAACACAAGGGTTGTGGGTTGTGGAAGCCCACAGTGACGAGAAACCGGATTGTGACTTTAGAGTACCGATACGGGCTCTTAATTTACCAGATGTGACAAAAACAATCAAAAAGGGAACTATCATCGGTCGAGGTAAGAAAGTATTTATCATGATAAAATCCGAGGAGACGAATTCGTGTGTAAGAGCCAAGGATCAAAGGCAACGAAAAATAGCGGAGGAACTAACACAGAAATTGACAGGACTATTATCATTTGAAGAAAAACAAGCAGCAAAGGACTTGCTCCAGAATATATGTCCATTTTCTGTTTGGCACCGGATGATAATGGCAGAACAAACATGGTTAAACACCGGATCAACACAGGAACATCAACACCAATTCGAGAAGCGCCAAGAAGGTTGCCATTGGCTAAACAAGCAGAAGTGGATAAGATGGTAACTGATATGCAAACATCGGGAGTAATCGAGCAGTCAACGAGTCCATGGAGTTCACCTGTAGTATTGGTGGAAAAGAAGGATGGAAGCATGAGATTCTGCGTTGATTATCTGAAGCTCAACACAGTTACCAAGAAGGATAGTTACCCATTACCAAGGATCGACGACACACTGGATACATTGGCAGGAGCAAGGATGTTTTCAACATTGGATTTTTGCAGAGCGGTTATTGGCAAGTGGAGGTTGCAGACGAAGATAAGGAAAAAACAGCGTTCAGTGTGGGCGATGGATTATGGCAATTCAATGTCATGCCATTTGGACTTTGTAACGCCCCTGCAACTTTCGTACGACTAATGGAACGCGTACTAAAAGGACTCCACTGGAAAACATGCCTGGTTTATTTGGACGACATCATCGTTATGGGAAGGGAGTTCAACGAGCATCTACGTAATCTAGAGGAGGTATTCGAAAGAATCCAATCAGCTGGATTGAAGTTAAGTCCGAAGAAATGTGTATTGTTCTGGGATGAAGTCAAATATTTGGGACACAAAATAACAACAAGCGGCATTCATACAGATGAAGACAAGATCTCCACCGTAAAGGATTGGCCAAGACCACAGGATTTACATGAACTAAGGAGTTTCATCGGACTCTGCACATATTATCGACGATTTGTGCCAGGATTTGCAAACATCGCAAGGAGTTTACACGAGCTGACACAGAAGAATAAGCCCATCCAATGGAGTGATGAACACGAGGAAGCGTTCAATGGACTGAAGCAGCGATTATGTACAGCAACATTGCTTTCGTATCCGGCTCAGAATGAATGTTTTATTCTGGTTACGGATGCAAGTTATTATGGCTTAGGATGAGTGTTGTCACAAGAAATCGATGGACAGGACGTGTCATCGCATATTATTCCAAGATCTTATCGAAGCCAGAACGGAACTATTGTGTAACAAGAAGAGAATTGTTAGCCATAGTGAAATGTGTAGAACATTTCCGCAAATACCTCTATGGCCAATCATTTCCGTTAAAAACGGATCATGGCCTTGACATGGCTACTGCAGTTTAAAAATCCCGAAGGAGCACGATGGATTGAGCGATTGAGTAGTTTTGTCTATGAAATTCCACATCGGAAGGGAAGCGCTCATGGAAATGCGGATGCATTGTCAAGGCGACCATGTCGAGTGGATTTTAAACATTGCGGACGGGTAGAAAACAAGGAAAACATCGTCGACTTCAGACTAACGAAGGTGTTGCCTTCTGATGAATGGATCAAGGATGTTATCTACAAAGAGCAACGTCAACAACTCCGATGGCACGACAAAGCAATTGTTGGTGGTAGTACCGAGGATCAGGATGGCAGAAATATTGGAGGAATACCACGAAGGGGCAAGCGGAGGTCACCTAATGATCAACAAAACGCTGGCCAAGGTACGTGAAAGGTTCTACTGGACAGGTTGTAGACAAGCAGTAACTGAATGGTGTCAAAAGTGTGACCAATGTATGGCAGTGAAAGGACCTGCACAGAAGAGCCGTGGAGCGATGCAACAATATAGTGTTGGCGCACCATATTCGAGAGGATTACCATAGATGTTGCAGGGCCATTTCCAACTAGCGAAAGCGGCAACATGTATGTGTTGGTAGTTATGGACTACTTCAGTAAATGGCCAAAGGGTTACCCTATAGCAAATCAAGAATCAACCACAATCGCCAATGCAGTGGTATACAATTGGATAAGCCGTTATGGGGTACCCATGGAACTGCATTCCGACCAAGGGCGGAATTTTGAATCGGTTGAATCGGTGATGCATTTCAATGCCACATAGGAAGAGTTTTTATAGCCAAAACAGGTGATAAAAACCAGCGGAATTGGGATCAAGGCATTCCATTGTACTTAATGGCCTATCGATCTGTAGTATATAACACAGTAGGAGTAACACCAGCGACAATACTTTTCGGCAACAATTTTAGACTGCCAGGCGATCTCAAATTTGGAGCGGTTCGTTCAATCATAAGCTTAATGTGGACAAGTATGTGTGAACAACTTGAAAGAGAAGATCAACAACAAATACGGATTTGTCAGATGGAAAATCAAATTGTGAAGTGACCGAACAAAGGCTCGATACGACGTACGAGCGAATATTATATAAATTACAACTCGGCTAAATCGTATTTAATCAAATTAAATTTTTTCCGGGAAGAACCCTCTACTTGCCAGTTTCGTGTCGAGAGTTCGGACCTATATTATTACTTAAGTCGGTCTGATTTCTGCTAGTTAAAGCATTAAAGTCACCAATATGACATCGTTCCCAACTATAGAGCCCATCAAAACATCAAAATTATGTAAAATGAGTCTTTATCCTTGATTTTGTTTTGTTGACATATTTAATTGATTTTTTACTGATGCGTTCGTCAGCCCAGCGATCCTACCAGTGATGACAATCTAATGTGTCTCCGCCGAGTTTGTTTAGTTTTGTTTAATAAACAATAACTAAACGTGTCTGGGCTTGTAAAACAAAATAATGAGTAGGGACCAAACCGGCAAGTGAATATCGAAGCAACCCAGCTCTTACTAATTGGCAACATACTGAGAACGCTTAAAAAGATACATCTTATGAACTGGCAACATTGTAGTTTTAATTTTCAACCTTGATACCTGGCACAAGCATTTCTTATTTCATCTTTAATTGTTGATATTTTTGGATCTCTATCAATTATATCATTGGACACAAACCATAGTGCGATTACACTTATTCGTTGAAATTTAGATTTTTTTTTTTTGAAAATGGGTCCTGTCAGCAGACGCATTACCAGGAAATCAAATAGCAGAGCCAATCACGATCTTAAAACCAAACAAACAATGCAAAAAACGTTCAAGCCGATATCCATACTCCCAAGTATATCGAAGTTATTTGAAAAATTGTTACTAAATATAATGAAGCCCATACTGGTGGATAGAAATTTTATTCCTTACCACCAATTTTGTGTCAGAGAACTTCACTTGATAGAAGGCTAAGTAAATCGAATCACAGAATTTAAAACGTACACTAGATTATTGTACTAGAATATTTCAGTGTTCACAAGGTATTGCGTTTTAGAAGAAGCAACCAATGGAAGAAGCAACCATAACTATACTTATGCTGATGAAAATGTTTTAGAAACTACTAAGAAACTGCAAACGTTAATAATTTAAGTCAGCTACTAAAAGCATATCTTCACAACAGTAATTCTAACATAAGATCCATATCATCAACTCTAGGCAGTTATATATTGTTCGATCAGATGTCTCAGTGGTTTAATCTATGTCTATGAAGCAGGAAGTATCCGGTTCGAATCCCTATTAGGTTGACATGAAACTATGCAATATCCATATGGTTCTACGTAAATCGAACCTAAGCCCTACGTTCGAAGAGCTAAACATAAACTAAAAGAAAATATATCGGCTCGAAGGTAGACACTCTAACCTTTACAGGAAATATTTAACAGTTTCAGAAATGTACCAAGAAAAAGATCTTCAACATACCAATAGAAAGTACTTTGGACTATTAATAAAAGCTACTTGGAACATTAGAAACGCGAACCTCTTACGATGTTTAAAAATGGAATGCATTAAAGAAGGTATAACGTATCATGCTCTCAAGCATGGTTCATGCCTCTGACAACAAAACAGCCAGATATGTCCTTCCTTGATGAGACCGTTGCCTGTACGACGTCTGTGAAAGATAAAAGGTGTAAGTATATACTGACCATTATTATCTATGGCCATTGGCTATTTTTCAGGTATAGCTTCATAATTCCATCTGTGGAAATTCTGAGGGATATCATCGAAAAGCTTAGCCAAGTGATTTTTTTGCAGATACCGAAACAAGTGGTAGTCTGACGGTGGCCTGGGCCATACCGTGGATACATCAAAACTTCCCAACCAAATTAATGGCCAATTGTGGTCGCACTTTCTAGATTGTTTCGTTAAAAAGTTTGAGTTGTGCACATAGAACAGGACGGAATTGATGATTCCAATCTCACCACTCCAATCACAACACTCAAAATCACCTAGTTTGCCATCAATACAGGCTTTGAAGTTAACTAAGTGCGGTTACGTTTGATATTCTCGTAGTTCACCCGTTTTTCATCGCCTATAATAATTCGCATCATTTTAATGATCTAAACATCGAGCCTATTTTTGAAGCCTGTTTTCAAATGATTCCAAACTGTCATGTGGTTGATGTTTAATGCTTCCGGCTATTTCCAGACAGATTGTGTGCCTTTCATGCTCCGCCAGTTGCAAGAGCGATGTCCATCTTTGACATCCAAATTACCGGAGCAAAATCGAAATTACCGGAACAGAATCGAGCAAACCACTCCTGGGCTTTTTGTTCACTCAAACAATTATATCTACACTGTGTTTTCTATTTATAGTATCTATTCTGCGTAGTCACACCATATTATCTCACAAAACCCAACCTTTTTCTAGAAATTTTCCTATATTCTTCTAAAATATAATATTTGTGTTTTTTATTAAATATTTAATCGAAAAAAATTTGTATAAATAAAAAATATAGCTCGCATAAAATTCATAAATCCAAAATCATTAAATCATTTTTTCGTGTCACGTTTCATAAAAAAATTTTACGGTAGAACAAACATCTATGGATGGAAAAAAAACAAATAAAATGAAGGAACGAAACGAAAGTTGTATCCATTTTATGTTGTGCTTTTTTCATTTAAACTTAAAATAGACCGAACCTAAAAAATAAAAGCAAGTTAAAAGCTTAAAATAATATTTAATCAACAGCAGCAGTTGGACGTTGTAGATATATATAAATACGTTGCATGCCAACAACACTGTCGAACAGCAACAGAAATTCGATCCGTTTTTATTAGTCCGATTATATTCTTTAAATTAAACAGAGCGTTTATATACAGACGAATAGCAAATATGAATTTCAAAGTGAATTTATTGTTGAGTGGCAGGAATAAAATTAAAACTATAGCAACGTGTGTGTGTGTTCTGTTTGATTACTGTTGGAAAATTCGTCTGATAACTAGCTTAACAGTAGCATGTGAAACAAATTTAAAAGAGGATTATTGCTGGTGCTTACCTTGAATAACAAGCTTTATGCCCATATAGATTATAAATGTCACTTACGCGTCACCGAGTGACGCGACGTCACTGAAATTAAATTTTGGTATTATGAATGTCACGGTGATCGAGGACATTGTTACTTAGCGTCACCTACAATTTGTTGGCGACAGCAAGTGAGAATATTGGGTTTAACAAAGGCAGTCAGTTTTCAAAATTTGTTGAAGAAATGGAAAAAAATCCTGACATTGCTCAGTATTCGAATTCAGTATTCGAAATTTGGAAAAATTTAATTATTAAAACAAACTTAACTGTACAAAAATTTTAATTTATAGATTTTTTAAAGCTTAATTTATTATTTTGACACATCAAATGACCAAACGTCAAACATACCGAAAGAGTTACCAACTTAAAAAACAAAATATAGAAAACAACTCATCATGATTCGTCACTCACTCAAAATAAAGCGACAATCATAATACCAAAATATGATTCGAGTGACAATACGTGTCACGGTGACTAGTGAGGGTAAGGTGAAAGTTCTTAAAATAGCTTGCTGTAAGCAATATTTAAGAACAAACGATTTTGAGCAATATTTAAGAACAAACGATTGAAGAATATACTAACATCGTATGCTCACGCTGGTACAACCGTGGCATCTCCCTCATCATAATACCACTATATGCGATACACGCCAATACACCCACAAGCCCTGGAAGTTGTCTTGGATTCTTAGACCATGTTATAACCAACCTAAGCAGAATAATAGTGGCAAGATTCTATTCAAAAATAAGAAACACAGCCATGAAACAATACAAAACATGAATTCTACGAACAATAACAAACGGCAATAGCAAGAACACACAGAAACTACGTCGTCAAAAACGTACAAGTGGATTTCAAAACCGAAATTGGAACAGGCAACCGTATGGGTAAAAATGCGTTAGATTCTGTTCGAAACAACAATGGAAAAAGACTCGTAGACTTCGGCACCACAAGGCACAAACCAGTTGTTTATCGGTGGCAGTAGGTTTCTACACAAAAATATATACACATGGACATCATTGGACGGCAAGACTAATAAAACGTAATGGTCAACAAGAAATTTCTCACCTCACTATACAAGATGTCAGAACAGTGTCAGGAGCAGACGTACATAGTGATCATCAACTGGTAAAAGCAAAATTTCGAATCAAACCAATAGGTTTTAACACAAACAGATTGCAAGAGACGGACACAAAAAACATCTCCAATGAAACACTCCAACTCAATCTCCATAGAAATGAAGCAATCATTATAGAAGAAAGATCGAATCAAATTGAAGAAGCCTACATACTTACAGACAAGGAAGTACTCGGCTACCAAAAGTACAACCTTGTAAAACTTAGATTAGTGATGACACATGGTACACGACCGAGAAACGCCGTAAACTTAACTATGTCAAGTGCAGAGTTAAAGAGATACAAAGAAAATATTGAAGACACGATATCAGCAGTAACGAAAATCTCTGGTCACCAACAATGAAATTAAGCAACGCCCGTCACCAACTAACGGGAAGTTCAAATTATCTGTAGATCGTATAACAGCAAGAGCTTCATCTACAGGTGCAAGCACACAAACAATAATAATCCAAGAAGTGTGAAATTCTCGAAGAATACCAAGAATCGTAGCCTAGCAGAATGCGAGATATCACTCTCCTCAACACAACAATATAGAAACTTACAATGATCATTCTTATCAATAAAAATAAACAATCTAGCCTTAGACCATAGGAGGAGTCTGCACGGATCACATCAACTCAATCCGTATTATGACTGAACAATCCAGTGAATTTAATTCACCAATAAACTTGTATATCCACCAATACCTCAATGGGTATTCCAAAGAAATTGATTGATACGATGCGTACTCTCACCAATGCTGTAACTGATTTTTCACCATACAATTACGATCGGGGGTGTAAATGGACACGTCTACGGCCCTGTGTTGGAGTGCAGAAGTCATGGGCCAACCCATCTTCCATGTCAGTACTAAAGGCTGTCATTGAGCTATGCAATGTGCAGATGATTCTACGTAAATCGGATCTATAGCCGTACATCCTCGATTTGGCTGTAATGGCGTAAGGTAAGGACGTAAATAAGTGAACCACGAAAGAGTTGGAAGTGCCTCGAGCCCCGAAACAGATTGTAGAGATAAAAACAAACAAACAATCAGAGGAAGACATAAAAAACGCATAAGTAAGGCCAGAAATGAATATCTGTTACATAAAGTCTGAAATTCATCTGCTCTGTTGGAATTCGTTATAACTAACATTGAACTTAGAAAAACAAATCAGTTAGACATAGAGACGAAAATAAAGAGACCAAAGTGGAGATTAAAAGGCCGTACAGAGATATTACCAAGTGATATAAAGAGTATGTAATTGGACCGGAACGCGCAAGGGAAAAGAAATTAGGAAGACCAAGCTGTAGCCTCATAGCAATAAAAATATGATCCAATCTAGTAGGCGCCATATACCTATAACAGAAACGACCGGCCAATAAATCTAGGTATATCGAGCTAATCGGATTATATACACGTATTTATGTACGACCATGTATAAATGAATTTTGTATTAAAACCACACAACAATCAACTCCGACTATACACTGACGAGACCATGACGAACTAAGAACATTAGAATATCTAAACAAAACGGAGAAACCGCTGGATCAAGGGTCACCGTGCAGGCAGTAAATTACGACTTCGATGACAAGTTAGCCTCTAAAATTGTTATAAACAACTATAAAATGAAATATCAGTATCTATCTTGCGAGGCCATCATCGCTGAAAGTTAAATCTTTAAGCAATAAACGCATATAACAGACGAGTGGTAAGTGAATGGACACTATCCAAAACAGTTTGAAACGAACGGAAGTTGAATACTTAATTCTGTCACACAGTTATCATCTGTATAAGTCGAACATTGTATCACTGTATCTGAACATTGTCGAACTAGTCACTGTCGATCAAATCAAAAATCTGCTTATATCTCCAATCAACGCTTAAAATACATAAGAGTTCATTTGGCCGATCAAATGGCGAAATGGTTAAAGCTGTTCCTTTTGAAGTGGCAGATAACGGATTCGAATCACAGAGTATTTTTGTATAAGAGCACTTTACTCAATCTCCGAAGGTATTTTTCATCTCAGACCATGAGATTTTGTAAGCAAAGAAATATAATGGAAGGATATTCGAATTAATACGGACAGTCAGGCTGCAATTCAGACGTTACAATCTTACTACTTTAAGTTGAAAGTAACCCATAATCGTTCCTGATAGTTCAGTTCAATGTCTGATCCAGTTCACATCAAGCAGGATGCTTGAACAGGTGGTTTAAGAGCAGCTTATGTGTAATAATGAGGCAGACTTGGCCAATTCTGGATATGTCTATTCCGTAAACCAGTTATACCTGAAAATTTCATGCCTTTTCAGCTTATGGAAGTTCCGACAAGGAGTCTTCTTACATGCAAAAATACACTTTGTACCGGTTCTCATCTAGTTCAAAGCAGATTGAGATTTTCTGGAGCGCCTCTCCTCAAAAAAAATCAGCTTCTTACTGTTTTTTATTTTAATGACGTTGACGTTTTATTTTAATGTCGTTATGCTAGAATGTAGTGCAATAACTCTCAAATATGAAACACTTAAATTGACAATATAAATCTATTTGATTGATGTTTGACATGATTTGATGCTTATATATTTTACGATGACTTTTTCCACAAAACCAAAACCGAAAACTTCAGAATGACAAAAATCAATGAAAAATATTCAATTTAGAATGAACTTCTCGATACATCTTCCCAAATTTATTACATAAACTCATCTTGTTGTACAAATCTTCGTGTACAAATTTTGTATTTTTATCGTTTTAGTTGGTTTGATTCAATTTAATTTTCCAATTTCTCGCTGTTTACAGGAGCACAAAAAACACAACTAACCCTTACTATGCACGGTGGTGAGTTCAAGATAACACGATCGTAATTTTGGTTTTCATTTTGTCTTATTTTAGCCAACCAAACTACAATTCCAAACTTTTATAGTGCTTTCACAGCTGGCAGTTGGCATTGGGCCCTGATATTGAAAGGTAGCGAAACTTTTCATACCCAAACATTGGCCACATTCAGTGTGGGTTGGGTATTTCGATTTGCATAAACATTTAACGAGTGCGGAAGCTGTAAAATCCAAACCAACTTTGAACGAGTATTTGGTAAGTCAGGACAAACATCCTGACATTGTTAGACTGATCTTTAGTTGCCGTTTATTGATGTACCCAGTTATTGATGTACCATCAACAGTTCAAGGGTTCGACATAACAATACTCATCGACATCGTCGTTGATTAAATTTATATTTATTATTTAACGAGCAAACAATATTCCTGTATCTACGTTACAGAGCTTTCAAACAATCTCAAAAATATATTTACCAATTGCTTTCTTCTGGAAACTGGATTTAAATGTTCCAACTTCTGCTTGTCTGAACACACAATTCTATGATTTCAAATTTTCCCGTCATTGGAGCCACCGGTCAACATGCCTAAAATTTCGACGGAAAATATAATTTTGATGGATGATACTTGATAGCAGCTATAATAGACTGTTTAGATACTCTTTTCCTGCTGTATCATCGATAAGTGGAGAAGAAAAACATTCGAATGCTTTACTAAAATCTAGCGGCGCTAAGATGAATCCAAACTGATTGGTTCATACACTGTCACAAATGAAAATAATCCTTAATCAGTGCTGTAGCCGTTGAATGAATTATTCTGAACCCGGATTAAAACAGTTTCCAGCACATTGGACATTTAAGGAAATACAGAGTTTTCGTTAGATGCAACTATTACTGGTGCTGTCTTCCTATAATTCATGTGATAGGAAAACCCTAAAGAGGAGTGATATTATCCAAAAATTTGGTGAGATAGCAGAAAAGGTCGATAAAATTAGAAAAAATCTATGTTCCATGGCTTAACAGGTTCGAACAACGGAAAGTATTTTTTACAATGACTAAGGTGCAAAACATCATATACTTGAGGAGCAAGTGAGTGCTCAAATATCGTTCTTTCAAAAACAAGAGTGAGTGCTCAAATATCGTTTTTTTAATAAAAGTCTTTCAATTATTGTCCATAGTTTGGAGAACAATATATGGAATTTGGCTTCGGGAGTACCTTCCAACGCCACACGATAGGGAGTAAGTTTCCTAAAAATGGCTCTGGTTAAACATACCACCATTGCATTTATGCTGTGTTTTTGTTTCCTGTTGAAGCACAAATAACTGTAGGCGCTCTTCTACTGTTGGTTTTCTTGGTAGTTGAGTATTTAACTTTTTCTGATACATCTGGCATCCTTTGTAACTAGCCGGATGACTGTATTCTCCACACAGTGAAAAAGTTGATATAACATTTCGTGGATTTTGACATTGATTTGTTCGATGGTTCTCTATACACGTTTAATACATTTGGCTTGTCTTTTGCAGAAGTTCTTCGTGTGTCCTAATTGTAGGTAATTTTTACACTGAGCTATACCTATTACCTTTCTAGGTGGCTCAATAGACACCTTGCAATACAGCAAGTTCTTTATTTCGTATACCAGTCCTAATTGTTTTCTCCTGCAACAGGTCTACAATGGGAAATGTATAATCATGTCTAATAATTTTCTCATTATTGTCTTTTTATGAATGTTGATAATGTTTGTTACTTTATGGCCATGTGGCTACGTAGATTTTTAATTTTACGGCAGTCATTTTCGGACTGCTTTTTTATTTTGATATTGCTTTAAACTGAGCAGGTTTTTCAATCACTGATAATACTTTAGCTATGAGTATGTTGAAATCTCTAACATTACTCACATTGATTGGTGGTGGTAAGGGTTCCTTTTGGAGTGTCTGATGCGGTTGTTTTGGTCTTTCATTTACTTGCGGTATAGATACCTCTGGGATTTGTTTTTTTCAGAATCTTTTTTTTTTTATTTAAATTTATTTTATTTATATAGGGTTGCAGTTCCTTTTTGAGTTCCTCTTCGTCCATAAAGTAGTGATTGCCGAAATTTTGTAAGTTCTGACTTCTACCGTTAGTAGTCATAGATGATTCCGTTCGCCTCTCTAGTGCTACGATTCTGTTTTGCAAATTTACCATAACATCTTGGTATTTATTACGTTGTAACTCATATTGCTGGCATTTTATCCTAAGTTCCTAATTCTGGCGCTCAAGCAAGGCTAATTTTGATGACAATTTATTGCCATCTTGACGGCGCTTTGGGCTAATATTGGAGAGTTTTTGAGTTCTAATCGTGTTAAGGGGTTTATTCTTCTATCTGCCGTAGTATTTAACCTTTCCACTACTAAATCAGTAGTTGAATTTTCCCGAAGGATTCTTCTTTGTATTGTTAGGCGCTCGGTTCTCATTTTCACTATCATCATCACTGTTTTAAATTGTACTGTCAATATTTGTATTAAATCAATAAGTTTTATTGATGTGGATATAATATTATATATATATATATATATATATATATATATATATATATATATATATATATATATATATATATATATATATATAAATACAGTAGTTTTCGCTTATAACGACTTCGGTTATAACGACAAATCGTTTATAACGTCGGAAATTGATAGTAATGATTGATTTGTTCAGCTTTACTATTTAACAACATTCGCTTAAAACGTTTTCGGTTATTACGACAGTTTAGATATAACCACCTATATTGCACTACAAATTGTCAACATTTTTCGTTTATTACGACTGAAAAATTGTCCGAGTTAGATAGATTAAATAAAATTTATACATAATCTAACTTCTAGTTTGTGCCCGCATAAAATATGGAATCATCAAACACCGCGGCTAAAATAATTAATAAATTGGAAAGTGGCTGTACAAATTCAACCCTAGTCAAAGAATATAAAGCAAAAAATAAAAACAAAAAAACTTCGAAGGTTTATGAAGGTTAAATTTGCTGTCAACAAGAGTATCACGAATAAAGTCGATAAAGCGATAAAAAAGATCTGGCTTAAGGAGGAAATTAACAACAAATATTCACTAGTGAACAAGCTAGAACTCAAAGCATATTACACTCATTTGAAAATTACTAAAAACTATTATTCAGATAGTGTAAAATTTAATTGTTTGTGGCTAGAGTTCGATAGTTATGTTCATAGAAGAATATTAAAAACTCAAAAAAAGCTGAACCAGATTCATCGTAAGAAGATTCAAAAGATTAAAAATGTACGTAGTAGAAATATTGGAGAACGGTTGCCAATCATCGAGAATTTCGTCCACAATATGTCGTCCACATATTTTACAGATAGCGAATTGAAGATACTTAACAGAGGGTTAAACTTTGCTTCAAAGCCGGACGTAGCTCCTCTGGAAGACATCGTAGTGGATATTGAAAGCGGAATTACTCGTTGCCACTCCTTGATAAAAAACAACATCAGGTTTGAGGAACAAAAAATTATTCTCCAAAACAATGGAAAGAAGAATAATCAAGCCTCATCTACATTGAAAACGATTGTTGCTCTCAAAAAGAAGAAGGATATCGTATTCCTGAAATCAGATAAGGGAAACGCCGTCGTCATTTTGGATAAATTAGATTATGATGAACGAGTACTTTCAACAATAGCCGAGGGTCCATACAAAGAACATACGTGGAGAAACAACACCCCAAGAGACCCGCTCAACAACATGGTTAAACAAGCCAAAAGTGTAACAAAGGAAATAGTAGCTCTATTGAATGATCGTCAACTAGAGTATAAGTTTCACGTTACCAATCCGAAGGTGTCGAAACTTTACGCATTGCCGAAGATCCATAAACCCGGCAACAAGATCAAACGTATCGACACCAACAGAAAACATGGCCAAATGGTTGTTGAACGAGCTCAAAAATATTCCATCACCAGAAGGATGCAGTATAATAAATTCGAAGGAGTTAGTGGAAAAATTAGTAGATATAACATTAGCTCCAGATGAAATATTAGTATCATTCGATGTGACGGCACTGTTCCCTAGTATTCCAATTGAAACCGCAATAGACAATCTAGAAGATCATCTTTTAAAACATCAAGTACCAACAAATAGGATACAAACATACATCAAAATAGTCAACACATGTATGAAGCAGAATTTTGTTCAATTTCGAGACAAATTTTATCAACAAACTTCTGGAACATCCATGGGAGGCAAATTGGCACCATACCTAAGCAACATATTCATGAGCAACATGGAGGAAAATCTAAAACAAAACTTCAACTTGTTCCCGAGAATTTGGCTAAGATATGTAGATGACATATTTGCAATAGTGAAACAACAGAACCTATCGACTATCTTCAACCACATTAACACAATAGATCGAGCAATAAAGTTTACAATGGAAACCGAAGAAAATGGTATCTTGAACTTTCTCGATATAAAAATCATCCGAAATAACAATAACAAACTAAAAATTGGAATTTTCAGAAAACCTACAAATACAAACAGGTTCATCACAGTAGATTCTTTCCACCACGTTACACACAAACAAGCAGCATTTCATTCCATGGCACATAGATTATTCAGTATACCAATGGAACAGCCAGAATTTAATGAAGAGGTTAAATTTATCCAGAACGCAGCTATAGCCAATGGATATTCTACGATGTTCGTGGATAAAATCATCAATAAACACAAGGCCAAGCACATCAAGTCATCACTTACCACACTAAAACAAACCAAAGAAACTGTGAATAATAGAGTCAGCGTTCCATATTTTCCAGAAATCACCAACAAGCTTCAGAGAGTCTTCCGAAAACACAACATAGAACTTGTTACTCGACCATCAACAACCATCAAGAGAGATTTAAACAACTACAAAGACAGGGTAACACAAGATTTACGGTCTGGAATCTACCAAATTAAATGTTCTAATTGCCAGGAAACGTACATCCGTCAGACATCGAGAGACATCAGTACTAGGTTAAAGGAACATGAGAAAGCCAGCTGTAAGTGTTGCATACCATATGTTCCACCAGAACCACAAAATCGATAATATCAGTTCAAAAATAATAAAACCAGTACATCAAAAATGGAAACTAGATGCATACGAATCTTACCACATCGCCAACACCGCAAACCTCATGAACACAGATGATGCAAAAATTAACTCCCCCTTATTTAAAATATCTTTCCAGAAATAGTCCTAACAAATGTAACACCCTCTAGTATTTTTTTTTTATTTTTTTTAAAAACAAGTTATAAGTAAAATATAAAAAAATAAAAAAAAAATAAAAAATTGTGTGTTGTGAAACCTGTTTTGTGCACCTGTTGTATAATATTTGTATATAACTTTAATTTTTAACTTTAATTTTAGTTGCAAACATTGCCTGTAGATGATCTTTACGAGATCGAAACTAGAAGTAATTTAAATAAATAAAAATAATTAAATTCAAAAATATTAATTTTTTGTGTAGTTAATTTGTTATTTTTAAGTAAGTGAAAACTGTTGGTGTTTTTGTAATTCTACAAAATTAATATTAATTGTTGAAAAAAACTTCGGTAAAAATAAAAACAAAAATATTTCGGTAGTCGAAAGATTGACATTTACGAATCATTATAAAAATGGTTTATACAACAGAAAATAAAAATGTAACAAGATCTGGCCCAATCGTAAAAACCAAGGCAGAAGAATTACGATTTCAACAGCGACCAATATTCTTTTAGGCAAAATTTCTGGCGAGTCAGCAGTTGTTCAAGCAAGGTGCACTTGATGAGTGGATAGCGTTTGTGTGGCCAAAACTTCGAGTGGATACACAGCAGGTGAAATTTACATCATCGACGAAACCGGTTTGTTTTATAAAATGACACCAGAAAAAACATTTAGGTGAAAAGTGTGTAGGCGGCAAAATGTCTAAGGAGAGAATAACTTTGTTAGTAGAAGCTAAAATTGATGGTAGTGACAAAACCAAAAGTGAATCACCCAGGTGCTTTAAAAACATTAAAGCTTTACCTGTAAAATATACAGGTAATAAAAAGGCTTGGATGACGTCCGAAATTTTCGTGCGCTATTTACGGAATTTATTACGGGACGCCGATCTGATTAAAAAGAAAAATAAGATTTTATTACTAGTCGATAATTGTCCTACACACTCTAACATGAACAATTTGAAAGCAATTAAGTTAGCATTTTTGCCACCAAACACATCATCCGATTACAGCCGATGGATCCAGGCGTAATAAAAAACCTTAAAGCGCATTACAGACGTAATCTCTTATTAAAATTCGCCAGAAATATAGCTAGCGGTCAAAATACGATGATGCAGTTGATAGAATAGATGCAGTTGAAATGGCAGCTACAGCGTGGAATCGAGTTAGTAGCCAAACAATAGCTATAACTGCTTTGACATTCCGTATTATGTTTAGAGAATAATCCTGTGTGTGAGTCTTAATTATACGACCCAATTATCTCCTTTCATAGGAGCATATATTCAAGATAACTAAAACAAATATTGAATGATTTAAAAATTGCGTAACACTAAAATGTGATCCGAAAGTTTTACGCGGTACCAAACAACTTTCGATCCAGATTACGTGGTAACCTCCCTGGAAGGTTTAGATGGCTGTAAGAAGCGAAAAATCATCACGAGATGGCGGTAAGAAGCGATTTAATACTTGCTAGCTCGATTTCCTGTAGTTCAAGGATTTTTAAGCTGGATAAACCACCGTGTGAATCATGGGTCGGATATTAAATAAATAATTCAAATACGAGTAAATAAAAAATATAATAAGACAATTTGTTGAAAAAATGCAATTTATAAACGTAAACGTATTATTACAACACAATTGAAAATTTAATTTTATTGCAATGGAAATAAAAACAAATTCATATTTATAAATTTTCTAGAAAATGAAGAGAAAATTATTAAACTTTATGATGAGCGCTTGTTCGTTCGTATAATTTTATTATATTTTTAGTAGTTTAGAACTGATGTACTATACATTTAGTTGAATAAATCAACAATTTTACAACAACTTAGACGTAAATTGATAAACTTTAATTTTAATAACGGGTATAAAGCCAACGAACGTTTCCATCGCTTAAATTTCCCCAAAATGAAAATGTTTATTTTTCAAACAATTAATTTGTTTTCGGTTTGGCTGCCATTACATCATTCGATATACTTGCAAAATAATGAAAATACGATTTTATGACCAATTATTTTCATTTTCCATTTTTTTTTTGTTTTTATTGTGAAAAATCAAAATTTCATTCTATATACGAGTGTATAATATATACTTTCCAATCGACAACACAATGGTTGTTTTTTTTTTTGGATAAAGTATGTACTCGTATATATTGGGTTTGCGCGATTCAATATCAATTTAAACAAAAACAGAACATTGAGATAAATCGAGATTTAAAGAGATTAGGAAAATCATTCGATTTAATTTCCAAAAAACCTAGACCAACGATTAGACGAGTCATGTGCTGCAAATAAAATTATAATTTATTTTGGGTTTGGTTTTAATTGAGAAAGATCCCCAAAAAAATAAATTTGCTATAATTAAAATGAAAATAAAAAATATTAAACGATTATACAAAAGTTAATTAAATTTCAAAATATTATTAAAAATTATTAGAATTTTTGTTTTTAACCCCTAAAAATAATAATGAATGGCGATAAATAATTTTTTAATTGTATATATTTCAGTTTTATAATATTGTTATTGAATGGACTTTTTTATACATCAAAAATGGTGACAAATCTTAATTAACGATAATTGACATTAGTTCAACCGGTTAATTGAATTAATCCTAATTTACGACAGTGATATATAAAACTGGGTCGCCACTCCGAGAAGCACCAAATTAATAACTATAAAAAGAAATGTTTATCGCCTGAATGTCGAACGTAATGTTTGAACTGCCAAATAGTACACATTTAGGCATTTTTACTTATTAAATACAAACATTTAGGCGTTAGCCAGATTTTTACCACAATTGCGATTTTACATGTTAATTGGCCAAACGTTGATCAAATAACCACGTAATATACCGAGGTTATCATTGGATTGGAACCCGAAAGGGTAAAGGAAAGGAGGAAGATCAGCGATGACATGAAATAAAACAATGGTAACTGAAACCAAACAACTTGGTAAATCATGGGAAGAGATAAAACCTGTAGCACCCCACAGAGTAAGATCATTTGCAGTGCCATCTTCCAATTTTATTTCCAAGTTTCGGTTATAAATATTAGACATAAATGAATTATCGATCTCTTAATGTATTTTACTTTTGTAGGTTTATCTATTTTCAAGTTATTAATAGCCGTAGTAATTTCCTTGTTGCTAGCGATGGAATCCGGACTTCAACTGTCGAGGCCTTAATCCTGTATATATTTTTGCTTGCATTCCACAGGAGCAATCGATGAAATTCAATGAAATGAGTATCTTCTGTTGTATTGTGCAAATTATTCATATGCAATTATTTCAACCAAAAGTTAACTGGGATGAGAATCTTTCGATGAGTTACTTCACCTATTCTGCACAGTACTACTACTTTGCTGCCATTTGAAAACACTTTCTTGAAAAGTGAAATATCTTATGCCAAACAGAGTCTCAACAATACAAGAGTTATCAAACCCATACGGGCGTCATCTTATTGAGTAGAAAAAAAGTCTGGCCAGATTTCAACTTTGGTGCTTTATGAGCAATGAAGGATTCATGTTTGATGAATAAAACACCTTCTTGAACTAATTGAACGTTATCTTAAAATATCGTCTCATAACACCATTTACAGCAACAGTTAATAGTACCTAATCTTAATCCAATAAATTCTTAAAATTTTACGAAACAGGGTGATCAAGAACTATTATGTTCAGCATCGATGGACATGGAATTAGAGACGTGTCCTCCACCTGTTGTTAATAGAGGTTGTACCACAAAGATGTATCACTAAAAAATGTCATGATTCAGACAATTCTATGAACGTGTGATTCATTAAATTAACACCTGGTACAAAATAAGAACGAACAATAGAGACTGCAGGAGTTACAAAGCATTTAATGACGTAACCGTTTCTAAGATGCAACAGTATAGATCATTCACACCACCGATCGTAAATGGAAAAACATTGTGGAAAATCTCTTTTGCCTTTATTCTTGACTCACAGAGCTTATGTTGGAAAATATTAAAATGGAGGATCTTAGGTAACTCGCTGATCATCGTTATATTTTGTTTTCGAAGTAGTGATACCCCTGAAATTAGAGAGTTTTGGAACATAAAAAACACAAATTGGGAGTTATAGAAAATTTCTACAAGTCACTTCAATCTTCTGTAGTGCAAGAGAAAAGCACTAATTGCTCTTAATATAACAGCAGTCGTCTTAGAAAACGCAAGAGAGCTGGGATACAATGTTGGACGACCTGGAGAAACAGAAAGTAAAACTGGCGTAGTCGAGGTTTACTGAAACTGGTGTAAACTCGGCCAAAAGCTTCTGGTCGAAAAGCGAGCCAAAAGCTTCTGTTCGTTTTTCTACCCAAATGGATTATAGATATTTTAAGAGTAGTGTACTGAAATAAAATTTCATTTATCCCAAATAACATGCCTACCAGAATGCAAAAGATGTTGAAATGATACTTCATGAAGTCAGTAGATTGAAAAACCACTGAACAATACATAATTAACCTTGGGGTACTATAGGACATTAAAGGTGCGTTTCATAAAACGTCCTTCAGTACTATGATCTCACATAGCATGGTTGTTACACGTCTTCAAGGTGGAGTTTTATCTTCATTTTTGTGATGTTTAGTGTAACGGGCAGATCTCACTACCCGTTGTTGCCCATTCCATACCTTTAATCGTATAATCCATGGAAATACGATTTTTTACAAATTCAATGTCGTTCATTGAATCGTTTCACTGTTCGCATTTTTTTTAAGTAGAACATTGTGTAATGGTTTCAATGAACGAGAATATGTGGTGGCATATGCCACCAATTCTAAAGTATGTTCGCACATTATTGCATAATGTTCCATTTACATATTCATTTATGTAAACTTGCAAAATTTATGTAATTTCAATAAGCGAAAGATATGTGACACCGATTCAATAACACAAATTCAAAACTAATGTAGGTTAAATTTGCGGAATTGAATTGGTGTCAAAAATATCAAAACACTGTAATGGGCGGTGTTTATACCAAAATTATCAACAATTTGGTGAGCGAAGAAACTTCCGTATTTTTCTTCAATTTTTTTCCCTCTCGCTCAACTGATTAATTTTGGATAAATGCCACGCGAAATTTGAGTAGGGGGTCAGTCGGAGATTCAGGTGACGAAGACGACTTCGAGTCAGTTGGGGATTCGAAGTTGATAGAAAGAAGCGGCATTGGCATCCGAAGGACAGAGAGGGCCAATTCAACAATAGTCACAAAGAAAAAAGTAGAAAGAATAAATACAACCGAAGACAACCGAATTCTAAAATTTTTTTCCTGGAAAAACAGCAAGGAATACTATGGTAAGTAAATAATAACAGCCAACCACTAACACTCTGGCACCGGTGGTACCGGGTCTACCAACCGTCTCGCAAGAGGCGAGAAGACAGTCGAGCACTACTGCTCCGTTTTCCCTTCTGTTGGTAACGTGGTACCATCTAACCCCTCTTACTAACAGTTGGGTTTTTTTTGCTGGTTATTTTTCTTAAAGATGGTGCGGCCCTAAGCACACCATCTAACTACGGGGAATAACACCCCAAACCTTCGCATACGGTGGTATACGGACCACAATTTTCTAATCTTATTCAGGCAGATGTCACACACATCTAGCCTCTGATCCCCCTCCATAATTGCGGTTCTCTAGGTCTCTAGAGATGGATCTCGAAAACCCCGACCGCTTCCTCTACCGATCTGAGCTGCGGGAATCTATGCCGCAGGAGATCCAATATTTCTAGAGGCAATTGTTGAAACCGGGTCTGCCAGACGTAAGCACAGGCTAACCCGTTTCAAACGTCCTTCAGTACTATGATCTCACATAGCATGGTTATTACACGTCTTCAAGGTGGAGTTTTATCTTCATTTTTGTGATGTTTAGTAGTCAACGCATCCCTAGTCCACCTAAACGACTGTGGATTTTACTGTTGCGGTTACACCAACAACATCGCCATAATACTGGATGTAAACGATCGAATGTACTATCACGTTATCGTGAAAACGATACGAATGTGGATCACATTTAAATGGTGATTAATATACTGATAACACGTGTCGCGATAAGGACTCTTCAATCAATTCTAGGTAGTGATTTTGAGGTGGTTGTTTTCACTAGACACAAAACTCCGAGAAACTTTATTCGCCCGAAAATTAGATATCATGTGACTATAGTGAAGAACTATAAGTGGTGTTGGAAGGAAACTATCTGCAAAGATTTGCTTGTTTGGACGCCGTGGGAGATATGGATACCATATCCAGTGCCGTTCGATTGATCTTTGGATCAGAAGATGTTAAGTTCTTACAACCACTTAAATTGAGTGCCTGTGCATCTGGAAAAAATATCATAACAGGTGTTTTATAAAAACTAACGATGTATTAAATACTGTTCACCAAGCATGGAGTTAAAACTAACTTCAAGATGTATCTTAGTTCTCTACGATCCAATAGTATGCAATTTTGGCAAAATATATTTATCTCAAGTTATAATATTATTTTGGAATGGTACATAAACTTATTATTTAAGAAAAGATATGTGAAGTGATACCAACCAACAAAAAACTCCAATTGAATTTTAAATTCGTACAAACAAAAACTTAGACAGAAGTGGTACAGAAACGAATATTGGAATACCATATTCTAGTCCATCTTCCATCTTTATAGTTATTCATCTCTTGAAATATTAGAAAAACTGAAAAACATTCCATTTTAAATCTATTTTTGGAAAATATAGAAATGCCATTGTTTGGAAAACACAAAGCATCTGAATAAAATATTTCCAAAAACAGAATTTCATACGATGTTACGAGTATGAAGACCAGTAAATGATTTTCAAATACCGACTCATATTAATTTTATAAAATTAGATTTTAGAGAAATAAATAAACATTTGAAATAGTTTTGAAAGATATAAATGACATAAGAGATAAAAACAGGTGTTCTATTTTCTTTCAGAGTTATGGTTGCAAAATAAAATAGTTTTATATGTTACTCAACTATTAGAATAAGGTTGAAGACTAAATTAGTTGGTTCGGGTTTCCAATATTCGTCAGAATGCAGTGGTGTGTTGAAGGTGGAGCTGCAATGACGAATTTGAAATTTTGCCGGTCGAGGCTCAAACTTCTGCTTCTGTAGCAGCGCGACTTCAAATAATGGTACTAGTAAAGACTAGTAAATACTTGTCTACTAGGTAGAGACTAGTAAATTCCAAGAGTGTGCCGCACATGGGACATACTCTGCAAGAGGATTAATTTCTTTGAGTCTTGTTTGAAGTCCAGATGAAATAAATACTAAACATGTTGTTGGCATTATCATAGGAATGACCTCTACAATTAGAAATATCGATAATTTCAGTATTTCCATAACTACTGTCGTTAATTAGTCTGCAAGGTATCTTATTTACTTTTTTGTATCTTATTTCATGATTATAACGTTCCTGTTAAAGTGTAGATTTCAATAAAAGAAACTTAACATCATATTAGTATCAAGCTGCAGTAAGGAAAACTGTTGCGATGGCTCAAATGAGGAAGTAAATATTTTTCAAATATTAAGGATGCAATGGGCGAGCTCTACGGAGATATTGTTTAAGTTGTTACATTCGTTAAGTTTGACACTCATATGCAAAAACTAGTAAATTTCCAGTGTTTTATTGGCAAAATATGAGAATGGTTTACTTTGTGTATCAGTCATGCAAGCCATTCTTTATCCCAGGCTCTAGTGCAATATTTCTGTTAGGCATGATAATAGTCTAATGCAAGTGAGTATTACTTTGAGTGTAATTTATAGTATTTGTAGCATGCGCTTCTAATTTTATAGAATCGTGAAATTTAACTGTCAAAAATCGTGGAACAACGTCGTTTATCTAATTAGGCTTAGGTATGTGAACAACTTTTAAATTGGTCTCAAAGGATTAAACGTAAATTTATGGACATTTAAAATGATTTTAAATGTCATTAATAAATGTCTTTAATAGTCGCCTGTTGTAGCTTAATGGCTGTTAGAGTTTCTAATCACGCCGCGGTCTCGACGTCGATTTTCACCGTTGACCAAAAGTTAACATGCCACCGGATGGCATAAAATAAGATTGTGTGTAAAAACATTCGTTGGGCTGACCATCTAGAAAGTGTCCAATGCGTTAAAATGGTTCGCAAGGTCTCAGTTGAGACACGTAAGGGCCATTTACGGCCTTTTACCCATAGATTATTACTATTAAATGTCATTAGATGATTAAATAATTCCACATAGGAGAGAACTTCATTATCAAACCAAAACCAAACCACTCATGTCGTTTGGGCGTAGAAATGCACCATCACATGTTTTTATCACAACAACTTTGGTAATTGATCGATTTAACCCCCCTGTTGATGAACGAGCGTTATTACATTTCGAGCCACGACTTAGTTTTATAAGCTAATGATTTGGAAAAACTTTGACTTCCACCAACAAAGGTGTTTGCGGAAATAATACAAATAGGTTCTCGCCGGTTCTCATGTACCCCCTTTCACATAGTTGCCTTGATCTTTATATTCCCCTGATAGCGGGTTGTGATGCTATCTCACACCACTCTTTGGGTGAGTACTACCGTTAAAATCAGAGGTTCTGCTCTGCTAGTCTATTTATGTTCCGCTAAGTTGGATATCCTTAGTGTTGGAGGTGAGCCTACTTTGGTTAAAACTGCTTTCAGGGAGGTGATTGATATCAAGTTTGTGTTCCATGCCTTTCACTTGATTTATATTAAATTGGAGGGTGACAAATGAACAACTGCATTTTAACATTAATCTTTAAAGAACACCTTAAACCTTAACGTAACAGGAAGATTATCAATTGGGAAACATTCTTTGTTGAGCTTGATTCCATAATTTAACCATCTATAAAGATCCGTTCGTTTGTGGACATAGAGGTGCAGTTATTTTGCACAGCCAAAAGCAATCGCAACTGCGTTTGAGAATTCGGATGAATTTTTTCTAACTAAGTAATTCGGAACAAACTATTCAGGTATTCTGCTCTTAAAAGTTTAAGGAACACGTACAGAAGGCTGAAGAATAAGGCTAATTAATCTAATCTTCAGTCTGATTATGAGAGCTTCCTAGCTGGTCAAAAGGTGTCTAAAACAGAGTTGAGAAAATCACAAAGATTCTCCTGGGTTATATTCTGTGGGGAAATTAATAGTGTACCTGCTGTAGTTAGACTTAACAAGTCGCTGAGCAGGAATAATGCCTGTAGATTTCATTCACCTGGTCTACCAAATGGCAAGCTTTATTAGTATTAAAGTTGGTTGGAACCCTATAAGGTTCCGCACTCAATGCCACAAAGGGCCCATGGTGCAAACCTAGGATTACATCAAACGCGTAGACGCGTTCTGCAACCTTAGCAAACTGAAGCAGTTTGAATCAGGGCAGAGAAGACAATAGATTTACAGGAATAAACCTGCAGCTAAACAAAATCTCTTTAGCCAAACAGTCTGCAATTTCGTTGCCCTTTATGTCACAATGCAGGAACCCACATGACCGTTACCTTGTTGTTACGACCAAAGAGATTTAAAGTTTCTTACAATCCAGTACCAGTTTAGAGCTGGTTAGAGGGTTGTTTAAGGAGTTAAGGACAGGATTACTATCCGTACAAAATATAATCTCTTTTTCGTCGGCCACGAGATTAAAAGCTGACATCACGCAGTGAGTAATCGCAATTAATTCCGCTTGATGAATAGTACAGTAGATCCCTAGACTTCCAGAGATTCTCAGATCATGCGAAGGACAATAGTAACCAAAGCCCGTACCATGTTCAGTGACAGAGAAAATCTGGTGAGAACCACATATCCCTGGGTGGATGAAACACCTCAAATGATTTATGGAAATTAAAGACAGGCAGAAGCCTATCAGTTACCATGTCAAGTTTTGGCATAGCCAGTTTAAATTCATTAAGAATAGGTCTATGACCTGAAATAGTGCCGAGAGCATTCCACGCCCCAACACTTCTCAAGCAAAAGGCCGCCGAACAACTACCTAAAATGAAGGATTGTAACTGGGGTAGGGAGAGAATTAGCTCCACAGCTAGGAGCGAAGTTGAAGCCATGGCTCCAGTTACAGCTCAACAAGCGAAGTTTTGCAAATAATTGAGTTTAACAATTGAAGATTTAACTTTAACCACTGGTCACCAAACAACAGATGCATAAGTTAGCATTGGGTTTTGTACCAGTGATTTGTAGATAAAATATAACATTTTGGGGGATAATCCCCAAGAATTACCAAAAGCTCTGTGGCATTGCCAAAAAATAGCAGTGGCTTTTTGTAGTTTAAAATCCAGATGATTTTTTTTTTTTTTTTTTTTTTTTTTTTTCGGTTTTTACAGGCCATTATTGGCCCGTACCGTGTCAACAATCTGGCTCCAACAGTTTCGATCACGAGCCAGCTCTTCATACTGTTGCAAGCAACCAGAAGATGCCAGATCGCTCTCTACGCCGTGGAGCCATCGTCACCGACAGCGACCTCTTTCGCCGAAAGGCGGTTCTCCCTTCAAAGATCACTGTATCATTCTTTTTGGATCAGCACGCAGAACGTGTCCGAGCCAGCGTATTCGTTGTCCTTTGATTTCATGCACGATATCAGGAATTTGCATTAAATTTCTGATCTCGTGATTAAATAGAACTCGGTATGTGCCATCAACGTCGCGTTTTGGGCCATATATCACACGCATGATTCTTCTCTCGAATGTTAGAAGCCATCTTTCGAACTCATCCGTCAAGGTCCAACTCTCACATCCATACATGACAACGGGTCTGATCAACACTCTGTACAGCTTCAGCTTATTCGTATTTGCAAGATATTTTTCAGCAGTGGACGTAGATTCAACAGTGGACGTAGAGGATACAAAGCCCGATTGCCAGCGGCAAGGCGAACCTTGATATCCTCTCCCACACTATTATCGTGAGTAATGAGAGATCCAAGATACTTGAATCTCATCACTCCTTCAAACGTGTGGTTTCCACTACTGAAATCACTTGCGTCTTGGTCTCGAAAACCAGAGATCAGATATTTGGTTTTGGACTCATTGATTTTGAGACCAACGGAAGCTGAAAACTGTTCCAGTGGATCAAGTATCTCTTTCACTCCGTTGCCATTTAATCCAATCACACAGATATCATCTGCATACGCAAGAAGTTGATTGGATTGTCGGAATAAGATATTGTCCTGAGGTGTTGCACTTTTACGAAGGATGTATTCCAACATGAGATTAAAAAGTATCGGGGACAGCGCATCTCCTTGTCGAACACCGGAATTGATTGCAAAAATTCTCGATAGCCTGTTCTCAACTTTGACACAGCATTGTGACTGCGTTACTGTCATTTTACACAGATGTACATATTTTTGTGGTATTCCTAAATATTCAAGCGCATACCATAGCCTCTCTCGATTGATCGAGTCATAGGCTTGCTTGAAATCTAGGAACACCTGGTGTACATCGCGAGATGTTTCGTAGTACTTGGAAAGAATCATCCGCAGCGAAAAAAATTGATCAGTGACTGACCGATTTGGACGAAATCCTCCTTGGTAGTCACCGACAATTTCCTCCGCTAGAGGAGTAATTCTTCCCAAGATGATGTAAGACAGTAACTTATATGCTGTGCAAAGGAGAGCTATACCGCGATAATTCTCGCATTTCATGCGATCACCCTTTTTGAAAATTGGGCATAACGCGGCCACTTTCCATTCGTCAGTCATAACTTCATTTCGCCATACCAATCGAATAAGGTCGAAAAGACAGTTCCACAAAGTTAGCCCTCCGAATATCAAGAGCTCTGAATTAATGCAATCAACCCCTGGTGAACGATTTTTCTTTAATCTCTGCATGGCCATTGTGAATTCCTCATAGGATGGATCCTCAATGAACATCTCCGCGGTCTGTATTTGAGGGTATTCAAATACAGCTTGTGATACATGTGGAACATTGAGTAGATCAGAAAAATGTTCACGCCATGTATCGAGTACCGCATCGACGTTAACACAGAGGTTTCCATCCTGGTCCCGAATGGCAGTTGACCGAGATCTTAAGGTATGGTGCAAATCGGTGATTCCTTTAAAGAAACCACGCGAATTGTGCTCATTGCTGAGTTGTTGTACTCTTAAGACCTTGGCCTTCCACCATTCGCGCTTCTTCTGTCTACAAATGCGTTTAGCTGTCCTCCTAGCAAGAACTGCCTTGTTTTTCCTTGCAATTGTAAACCGAGTCTGCGCTTCATTGTGGGCTATATTGCGTTGCTCAACAGCAAGACGACACTCCTCATCAAACCAATCATTTTTGGGCTTAGTTTTCACTATACCGAGAGTGTGCTGGGCGGCATCGACAACCGAGGTTTTCAATACTTCCCAGACACTGTTCACATCATCAGATTGGTAATTGGATCGTAAGATGCTATTGCTGACAAGATCTTGGTATTTTCGTTCCGTTTCTTCATTTATCAGACCTTCACAGGAGAATCGCGTTTTATATTCTCCTGTCCTCCTTGACTTGTACGAAAATTTCCATCGCAGCTTTGCAGCAACCATAAAATGGTCACTGCCTACGAATTTTGTTGACGACCGATACGATCTCACGTCTTGAACAACCCGAGCTCGGTCTTTGGAAATCAACACATGGTCAATTTGGCTTCGGGATGTTTTACGTGGATGTGTCCATGTTTCCAAATGGATGTTTTTATGGGGAAAGAATGTACTTGCCACTTTGAGATCATGAGCGATCGCAAAGTACATCATTCTTTCCCCATTTTCGGTCGCAGTTTCGTGTCGGGAGTACGGACCTATGTTATTACATAAGTCGGTCTGATTTCTGCCAGCTCTAGCATTAAAGTCACCAATCACCAATCTGATATCGTGCTCAGGTATAGAGCCCATCAGATTATCCAAATTATTGTAAAATGAGTCTTTATCTTGGGGTTGGCTTACCTCAGTGGGCGCATGTACACAAACAATTGACAGGTTGGCTAATTTCATGTGCAAGCGAAGCTTACACATTCGATTATCGACTGCCTGGAAGTCCAAGACAGCCTTTTTTACCTGCGGCCCAATGAGAAAGCCAACTCCAAGATTTCCGAGGTCATCTCCACTGTGTAGCAACGTATAGCCTTGGGACACATGGACTCCACTTTTAGGCCATCGAGTTTCTTGGAGCGCTACGAGTTCCAGCCGATACTCTTTCATGCATGTGATGAGGCCGTCCAACGCGCCAGGTTTTCTTAGTGACTGCACGTTCCACGTGCTGATCCTCATTCTCGTATCCGGGTACTTAAGCGGGGGGTCATTGTTATTTAGGCGGTATCCGATTTTTTTAGTTTTGTTGACATTTTTAACTGTAATTGGTTTTTACGGATGCGGGTCGTCAGCCCAGCGATCCAACCAGATTTAGTCGCCTCCTACGACAAGCTCTGGATACTGTGGTGGTATTCTATGGATCTCATGTTTCGTTCGAAATATTTACGAAACATGTTTGCCCCCAACCACAGGGCCTCCAGATGATACTTCCAAGAAAATTTGTTATCCAGAAAAACTCCAAGGTGTTTGACGTAGGCTGAGCTATTAACCTTACAACCGAAAAGTGATGGTACAAAAAAAACTGCAGTGTTAGTACGCCTTGTAAATATAACCAAGTCGGGTTCACACGTAAGCCCTTACCCAGACACCACTGTTCTATAATGAGAAGAGCGTGCTAAGTTAAATCTGATCAGACATTCAGATGCTTGCCTGAAACTGTCAGAACCAGATCATCAGCATAACTTTGGGCGACAAAACCGGAATCATGAAGATTCACAAGAATTTCGTCAATGATCAGAAGCCACAGCAGGGGAGAAACACAGCTCCCTGAGGGCATCCTCTGGTAGCCTTGACTGAAATAAAGGTATCTTCAACCTCGTATATTGCAATGTGAGATTCAAGCATACATTTAATCCACCTGATAATGTAGGGTTCGATACCAAATTTAGTACATGCATTCGCAATCGAGGCGAATGAAGTATTATCAAACGCTCCTGAAATATCCAGAAAAGTGCCCACAAGAAACTCGTTGCTGTGCATAGATCTCTCATAAGCATGTTGCCTATTACTGAGCGGAGCGGTAACTAAATGTTGGTCTCTAATAAATCTATCAACTTACTTTTCTAAAGATTTCAGAAAGGTTGATGACAGACAAATAGGCCGAAACGAGTTAGGGTCGGTGTAGTCCGACCTGCCAATTTTAGGAATAAAAATTACTTTACTTCTGCTGTAAGATTGTGGAACAGAACTAAAAGCGATACATGCCTGGAACCCATGCTGTAATACAGCAGGAAATACACCGTCAGGACCGGCAGATTTGAAGGGTTCGAAAGAAAAAAAATGGCAAACTTACTAGTAGACGAACTGCTTTTAACAACCCATTTCCGTGTTGTAATATCGTTACAATCGACAAAACAGGTGTAGCCACGAATTACGATGCCGTCCTGCGTTGAATGTTTGTTCTCTTTCGAACTCTACAGATCTGGTTCTGATGGTATATATCCTGCTATATTACAGCAGAGAAATCATCTCATTAAGGAACATTTACTGCATGTAATCCGGCCAGTATCGCTTTTAGCTCAGCTCCGATCCGTAACGTGTTACATGTTTACAGAGCAGACAGATCCTGTGAGACTGTCTAAGGTTTATTTATAACTAGTTTTGTGCGGACACTTTTTTGAATAGTTCTAGAGCCTTTTGGTATCGATTCCAACATCATCAGGTGGATTGAATGTACGCTTTTATTTCGGTCAAGTCTTTCAGAACAAGCCAAGGGAGGTGTGCTGTCACGCCTGCTGCGTCTTCTGGTCATGAACGAAAGTTACGATGACGATCGAGTTCTGACAGTGTCGCAGGCGAGCACCTGATTATAGATACAACTCAACATACTCTTTTTATTATAGAAAAGCGATGTCTGTATAAGGGCTAAATGTGAACCCAACTCAGTCTATGTCAAACACCTTGGTGTTTAATGGATAATAACTTTCTTTAAAGTAGCATCTGGAGTTTATCTATAAAAGGTCACTGTTATTTGTTGCAATGCCGTAGAGCGCTTGATAATTCTTGGAGATTGTCTCCCAAAATGCTGTATTTGTCTACCAATACTAACTTATGCATCTGTTGTTTGGTGGGCAGTGATTAAAGTAAAATCATCAATTAGAAAAGTTAACGGTTTGCAAAATATCGCTTGTCCGTCTGTAACTAGAGCCATGTGTTTAACTCTACTCCTAGTTGTGAAGTTCACTCTCTTCCTACCCAGTTACATTCCTTCATTCTCAGTACAGCTTATTCGACTGCTTATCACTTGTGTGATTCTAAAGGAATGGAAACGAACTATGCCAAAAATTGATAGTTATTAATAGGCTTCCGCCTGAGGTTTATCTACCCAGGGACCAGTCATGGTCAATTATAGTTATCCAAATCGTTTGTATTTTGTTCAGATGACTTTCTCTCTGAGTAATCTTTTGTTTTTACTGTCGATCGCATGTTCTAAAATTCTCTGGCAGTTTGGAGACATACCGTATTATTCATCAAGCAGAATTAATTTCGGTTACTCACTGTGTGATTTTATCTTTTAATCTCGTTGCCGATATTATATGTTGTTCGGACTTGTAAATATGTCTTTAACTCCGTGAACATTCTTCCAACCAGCTCTAAATGGGTAGACCTTCTATAGGTTTCAATATGGGAACGGTCATGTGGGTGTCTGCCTACTGTAACATTGAGCATTGCCCGATTGAATTGAAAGCTGTAGTGGTCTGCAACCAATACTTGTCGTTAGGTCAAACACTAAACACGGCCATATTAAGAAATGCCCTTTGCGACGAAAGGTCTTGATGATGCTGATGATAGCATACACTTCATCAGCAGTCGTCCGGCTTTGTATCAGATCTCTTGTGTTCAACTACAGGAATATTCCCGTACATCTACTGTCTTCTCTGTCCCTTTGCAAAATGGGTAGTTTGATAAGGTCGCAGAGCGAGTTAGTGGTTTGAGTCCGGAATCTCACAGTGTTCAAGCCTACTTTAATAATAAAAATTTATGCAATTATGCTAAACTGATACATGAATCATTTTTGTAATATTTCAATCCATATTGTACAGATAATACACCAATATGTCCATTGCACTATATAAATAAAACTGTAAATCATTTTTCATTTTCCAAAATTTTCTAAAAATCGTTTTTCTTTGTAAATGTATCTCTCGCACATAACCGTATACACATATATACAGTGGACATATTTCATTGTGACCAGTTTGACCAAAAAAAATAAAAAAATATCAAGTTCATATCAACAGCATAAAGCTGACTATCAATCAACTATTTTTCAAAACCATAAAATTCAGAATGTGAACAGAACGAACTATAAATTTAATGAATTTCCTAATGACATTCTTTTGGTAAATTGATTTCTGATTTATTTTTCGTAACCGTTTTCTACAAAAAACGGGATGGGCGGCACGGGTGGCGGAACGGGCGACGGAACGAGTGGTGGCTTATTGAGAATTTTCTATCGTATTGTGTGCACAATCATAGCATATCTCCGTACATACCGAGTGTATAACAGTGAATTATATTTTATGATTATTTTCAAATGATTAGAAGTTTGTCAAATCAATTTATCATTTTTCTTTTACTTACGTTCAAGTATATATATGTGGGTTATATCCGATATATCGTTTGTAACAGATTTGAAATGCGTAAAGGTTGTTACAACATTATCGTAAAATATGTTACGAGTTCTGTTGTTCTTGGTTTTGATTAGCTGGGCGTAATTAAATTACGCTTAAATAATTTTCTTTTGTTTTAAGATGACATTGTAGCAAAAAGTATTGTGGATTTCGTAGTCCTCATAATGATACTGGTGGTAACTCCGAATCTTTACTGTATAAGAGATTAGTATGAAAACCTCTGCAGGATTGATACGACTTCTAGTTTCAATGTCGGATCAATTTTAGGGCTTTCCCAGCAAAGCATTCCTGAACATATGCTGTTAAAGTTAGCCGAAAGTTTCCAGCCGAAAAAATAAAAAAATCGATAATGCAGATTGTGCTTTTGCTATTCCAGCCGATAGGTAAAATTTGTATATTTTTTTGATTGATTTCTAACCGAAAATTTTTTTCCGAAATTTTACAGCCAAAAAAAATTTGATGCTACGAAAAATTGTCAAACTAACGGAAAAACACTTAATATAAGTGTTCTTAAAATACTCATATACAATAATGTTTAAATTCAGAAATCTGTATAAAATCAACCTTTAAAATGTTATGGCTGGATAAAAGTTTATTTTAAGCGGTTTGTCAATGGCTATCACTGGAAAAAAATTTGGGTCAAGTTTCATGTGGGGAGTCCGGTTGTGGGGAAGCGGTTTGTCAATGGCTGTCGCTGGAAAGAAATTTGGGTCAAGTTTCATGTGGGGAGTCCGGGAAAATTCGATTCATTGAACCCGTAGTGCAAACTTCTAAAATCTCTATAAAATCCACCTTTAAAGTGTTATGGCTGGATATAAGTTTATTTTAAGCGGTTTGCCAATGGCTATCAGTGGTCAATGGGTCATTTGGGTCAAGTTTCATGTGAGAGTCTTAAAAAAGTGATTATGTTTTAAAAAATGAAATGTGACCCAAATTTTTTTCCACTGATAGCCATTGACAAACCGCTTTAAATAAATTTCTATCCAGCCATAACATTTTAAAGGTTGATTTTATACAGATTTCTGAATTTAAACATTATTGCATATAAGTAGTTTAATTAGTTTTAATATGAGTGTTTTTATGTTAGTTTGATAATTTTTCATACCATCAACTGGAAAATGTCGGAGAAAAATTTTCGGTTAGAAATCAATCAAAAAATTTATAATTTTTAACTTTCGGCTGGAATAGCAAAGACACAATCTGCATTATCGATTTTTTTAATTTTCGGCTGGAAACTTTCGGCTAACTTTAACAGCATCCTGAACATCGAATGTATAGTATTTATTATTCCTGGCTTAAAAAGAGTTTTTAACTGTTTTTACAGCTCAACGATCTAACTCAATCGATGGAAAACAATAAGTTGATGCCAGATCTCACTCTACGACGGAATAATTTAATTCTTTATAATTGAATTCTTGATCTCGAGATTGAAAAGAACTCGGCCATCACCATTCATACTTATCCTTCATGATTCAACTCTCACATCTATACTTGACAACGGATTTGGTCAACGCTTTGCACAATGTTGGTCCATCCGAATTTACAAGATATTTTGATTTCAGAACGTTATCGTCTACGGCCGATTGTCAGCGACAAAGCGAATCTTGACAATCAGGAGCGAATCTCCAAGATACTTGACTCTCGTGACTTCTGCAAACTGGTGGTTAACATTAATGAAATCAATTGCATTATGGTCTCTAAAGCCGGATATCAGTCATATGGTTTTGTAATACTATTCTAGTGGATCAAGTATCTCTTACACCCTATTGACATATAATCGAATATATCATTGCATTTTCGAAATAAGATATTGACTTGAGGTATATCACTTTTAGGAAGAATATACACCAAAGTCCCGCTATGCGTCAATTCAATATACGTTTATTCGCTTTTGCGTCGGTTAAAAAAACCGCTTAGCGTCTGTTCTTTGTTATGCGTCGTTGTTTTTCTTTTCCATTTGTCTCTTTTATCATACAACTAATGAGAATTCTCGTTGCTATCTGAGTTTTTGAGATGAATCTTAAGAGATTTGTCGTGGGCAAAAGGCAGTATCTATAAATATCGCAAACGCTCTAACTTTACCACTCACAACAGATAAAAGTATTCGGAACCAGGATGACACAAAAATACTACACAATTGTTATTTCAACAATGTACTCACAATAAACCTTCTATAATGGTTAAATTGGAATCACGTCTAACAATATGGATACAAGAACAAAATTATCGTAGAATGCCGTTAAGCAAAATACTCATCAAAACTAAAGCAAAATTAAACTTGGATAGTTTAAAGTTAGAAGAGCCCAACAGAAGTGCAGCCGCAGATGGAAATTTACATAATTTAAGCCTTAAAGAGGAAGCTGCCAGTTCAGATTCTATAGCAGCAGAAGCTTTTCCAGAAAAAGTAAAATAACAAATCCAACTCGGAGGATATTGTTCGAAACAAATTTTTAATGTTTGATGAGACAGGTTGTTTTGGAAACGCCTGCCTACCAATACATACATATAGAAGATGCTTAAGGTTTTAAAGTCGGTAAATAGCGTCTAACGGTTCTTTTAGGTGGAAATGCTGCAGGGGGTTATAAATTGAAACCATTTTTAATTTGTCCCTCTGAAAATCCTAGAGCCTTGAAAGGCATTTTAAAGAGACATCTTCCTGTAAATTATCGTTGGAATAAAATAGCCGGCAAATTTTTTCGAGATTGGGTGTCTTCATGTGCCATTCCAGAGCTAAGAACATATTGCGAGACAGAAAATTGGGAATTTAAAATTCTTATTATATTGGATAACGCCTCAAGTCACCCCATTGAGTTTGATGAACTATCAGAAAATATAAAATTTGTTTTTTTATCTGCTAACACAACCAGATATACAATTTTAAATCGTATTACTTTCGCCGAACTTTCAAAAAACTTTTCACAGCCACTGAAGTGATTGATAATATAACGATGAAAATGTTTTGGAAAAATTTCACTATACTAGACGGAATTAAATTATGGCCCGAATGTATTGAGTACGATTAGGGAACCGAAACAAGTGATGATACGTTAAATGTAATGCGTGAGTTAGCTGGTTTAGCGGACACATTGCAAATCGAAGGAATGGAAGTCGAAGATATGCAAGAACTATTGAACTCGCACATGAAGGTATAACAAATGACGAATTAATGGAAATTGATTTTAAGACAGCATTTAGCAGTAATCCAAGAAAATATTGCCGTACGAACCCTTACTGTAAAACGCAATACTTTTTGGTATAAAAAATTTTAAATTGTTCGATATGCGTCGAAGTTCAGTTTGCGTCTCTCCGTGTGGAACCGAATAGAGACGCAAAGCGGGATCTTGGTGATTCAAATAGAAAATTGAATCGCCTTGTCGAACACCAGAACAAATAGTAAAGAATATTAGGTATAACACGGCCACTTTCCATTCTTCAGGCATTTGACAAAGTTAACCCTCCGAATATTAAGAACTCTGAACTAAGACAATCAACGTCAGTTGGTTTTTTTTTTAATTTCTTCGTGGCATTGGTGAATTGCGCTTGCTATAGACAAGTTATAACTATTAAACTCGAACTCAGTTTAATTGCTGTTCAGGATTTGTATTATTGTGCTTTTTCCAAAGAACAAGTAACTCACCTCTTTCTAAACATATGTTACTACATTTATGCAAAAGTGAGCAAAGTAGATCAATATGCTTCTTCAATAATTTTTAGATATGTTATCCAGCCCCATTGATACATCTTATATTTGAAATCGTTTACTATGCCTTTACGTTCTTGTTCATTAGTTACAGAGATGTGTTGCTTCGAAAGTGAGGTATAGTTGAAGTCTTTTCTTTGCGGTGCGAAGACGTGGGCATGTGAGCACAACCGACATTTGAACAAGTGTTGAAAAATATTTATTGTATAGTATGCATGATTAGTAAGTCTTTTCGAATGTTTATAAAGTGATATTGGTCCGATACAGCTGTCAAACGGACCAGATTTTTAATGACTGCACATCCCATGTGCCGATCCTTTATCTCGTATCCGGGTACTTAAGCAAAGAGTGACAAGCTCTGGTTACTGTGGGAAAAATATTTACGAATTATAACGGGTGGACCATCTATCAGCGAATTACTAGCCGGTACTAGCGGTTGGTCGATTAGAAAGCAACTATTCTGTCACAAAATTCAGTATATTAGCTTCACTGAGCTAAATGAACCGTTTAACGCTTGAACAACGTTGGAATTTATTGGAAAAATATTTCCAAAACAAAGATAATTGTTCGGAACGTGCACGTAAATGTCGTGCAAAATTTGGTCGCAGAGAAGGACCAACAGTTAAAGTTCGTGAAAGTGGTTTCATTGTTGATGCGTCAAGACGTGAGCGTGCTCGAACAGTGCGTACACCCGAAAATATCGAAGCTGTGGTTGAGAGTGTGCGTGTGAATCCGTCAACATCAACTCGTCATCGTTTTCAAGAATTGAACGTTTCATGCACCAGTTTACGTCGAATTTTGAGAAAAGATTTAGGTATCACGCCTTACAAAGTTCAATTGGTTCAAGAGTTGAAGTCGCATGACCATTCGCTTCGTTTTCACTTCGCTAGATGGACCAGCGAGAAACGGCATGATGATGTCGATTTTGCCAAAAAAATCATTTTTTCGGATGAAGCTCATGGTACGTTAATAAGCAAAATTGCCGTATTTGGGATTCTAAGGCACTCATTACGAGTGACTCTTTGGTGCGGCTTGTGGAGCGGAGACATCATTTGCCCATATTTCTTTGAAAATGAGATCGGCTCAACCACGGAAAAGGGAGACACCTGTCGTACCATGATAACCGTTTTTGTTTCAGGATGGTGCAACTTGCCACACATCTCATGCCACGATTTAGTGCATTGAATTTATTATATTGAAATGCTGATGTGAATTGGCCGGCAAGAAGCTGCGGTTTAACACCATTGGATTATTTTCCGGAGCGCCATTATCGTGATGCCATCGCTGAGATACGGACCCATACACTCGAAAAAGAGCTCGAATGGATCCGATTGAATGGGGATTCCTTTTCGAACCGGAACAATCGTACTTCAGAACAAAACAATAAATTTGGCAAAATTTCAAACCGTTTTTGTTTTATTGCATTTATAAATTTAAATTTTTAAATGGTCCACCCTTTTAATGCTCTCCCCTATAGGGAGTTTCTAAGTTTTGCCAATTCTACTCTAGAAACAGCACGTTGAAGAATTTGATCATTTTATTCTGATAAGATTGTGCCTTCTGTATCAATGATTCTTCTCATCCATGTTGCTATGTTGCTCCACCTGAATTATTAATTATTATATTTTTAAACCCTAAGACTGATAGACTCTCATCGTTGCACCTATGTTAATCGCCGTTTATCGGTGCACCTATGTTAATCCGTATATTTACCTACCAGTATTATGGCAATGTCATCGGCATAAGCTTGGCAGTAAACATTGAGGTCTGCCGGGCAATCACCGTCGTCGTATCACTTCCTAAGTTGGCAGATGTTCTTTTAAGTAGAAAACATTCTCACTAGAAGGAAAAAGCTGAGGCTAAGGTCACCCGTTTTGAATTCCACAACGATCCAATTTCTAAAACAAAATATCTAGGAGTTAGATTGGAAACTTCCTTAAAATCTAAAAGCTTTTTAGTACTAATAAGTGATTGAAACCAAAGATGATCCATAGCAAAAAGTATAATAAATGTAAGAGAACTCATGTGGTTTGTTTCTTGAATGCTATTTCATAGCTAGCGACACTCGTCATATTATATTTTTTGGAAGCTAGATTAACCTCGCTTAAACATGTAGTTGTGTGTAATATTTATTACGAAAACCTCGGTATAGGAGGTGCGTATGTGTGTGTGTTTCCACAAGCCTGCCAAGTTTTTTCGCTCGAAAACAATTATATGATAAAATCAACCTTAGACTATAAACGAAAAATTCCATACTTAATATTTATTTTCTATCGTGTATTTGAAGAATATTTATGTCACTAGTCCATATTTTAGAGACTGCCTAATTTGAAAAGAGATATCTTTGAATTCGAAATGATTGTTTTGATTTTAAATCACACTTTGGCTGCCCATGTTGTAATGAGCATACACCCTAAATTCCATCTAACCATGCCAATGTTATTCTAGACATACATTCTAAATGCCATCCAACCACACCAATGTTGTTCTGAACATACATTCCAAAATTTTTTTCATAGAGCCAGTGTTGTTCTCAACATACATTCTACAGTATGTGTTTGCAAGTGTATAAAATAGAATTTGGAATGTGTGTCTAAAACAACAATGGCTTAATGAGATGAAATTTGGAAATAATCTGTGGCAATTTAACAAAACCACTTAACTGAAAAAAGTACACTCTTCAAGAAACGTGCTTTTCTAAAGTGTATGCATGTTAAATGTTTTTTTTAAAATAGCATAACTCGGTGAAAACTGGCGTGGAGAGTGAAAAAATGATAACGAACAAAAATAAATAAAATTTGCCAAACCACTTTACAGGGTACGTATATCATAAAAGGAAAATATCTGGAGGATATTCGAAATATTGTTGAAATCCGGTTGGATTTTGAAATACAAATAATACGAGAACTTTCGGACCAAAAGTTTTCATGTAGAAAATGATTTTAATTTATTGATAATTTCATAAATAAATGACAAAAGTATTTTAAATGAATTTTAGATACTATGTTCTAATCTAATGTTGTCCTCCACTGCCGGTTAGTAGTTCTTATTTTCCGAAAATCTTTTATTTTGCACAATTTTTCTTTCTCCAGTTGCCACTTGCAGTATTTCCTTATTAAAATGGTAACCATAAAATTTAGTAATGAAACTCGATGTTCGTAGCATGAATGTTCTTTTGAGTAAAACTCCAAATGAGAGTTTAATAGTTTTTGGACAATTTCACGTTTCAATCCAATAATGTTGGATTTTTCTAAAAAATTTTTATTAAAAATAGATATTTGGTGAAGGCACAAATTAAAAAACATTTCAGATGGTGCTTGTAGCCGACCAAAGTTGTCTCCCGTATAGTTTTTATTTTTTAGTAATAATTCCGAAGTTTTTTCCACGTAATAATTTTCCTTGAGCAATGATTTACCACAATCATCGCAATTATTTTTTTTTGATATTTTGAAAATTAAATATCCTGCAAAATATCTAATGGACTGGTCTGATATGGTGTTGCTACAAACTTCATCAGTACTATTAAATTCTAATACTGAATTAATGTTTAGAGATGCATCTTCATTTTCCAAAATTAAATCATCTGAAACATTATGGGTTTCACAATTATTGGAATAAACACTTTGATTTGAAACTGGTTCAACTTGTAACTGCTTGTCTTGTCGAATAACATCTAGTAAGTTAATAACTGGATCGTCTTCACAGTTTGCGTGTTCCGTGAATGATGTCAAATATTTTATTGACAATAATTTCGAAAGTGTAAAACTAAATTCCTGAACTGATGGATTTATATTATTTCCGTTGGCTGATCTTATTAATGCAAATGTATTTTCCAATGCATCTTGGTTAAGTTGCGATGTTAATAGATATGTAATCTCAACATTGGTTGCAAATACAGTTTCCATTAATATTAACACACTCGTAATGGTTTAAATCATTCCATCAAAGGAATAAACTTTTTTGTTATTAACTAGCTTTATCGATTTTAAAAATACTTACTTTAGTATTTTCATCGTTTTGAAGTGCCGACTTGAATGGATTGGCATCATATAAATTTTTTGAATTTAAGCAGTCAAAGAGCTTATCAAATTTCTCAAAAAGTAACCATGTGGCTGGTACTTTTTCTTTAATTGTTGCTGGGAATTTATTCAATTCATATGCGGTTTTCAAACCAGCGACGACACTACGACTAAATATTTGAGTCGCAAGTTTAACCTTCATTTTATCAAAATGGCCGGGATTAATGTGCTTGTCACTTAATTTAGGACACATTCGCGTCATAGAAGCGGCTTCCATTTTATAAAATTCTCGCATAATCTCCCAACTTGCAACACCATCACTTGTTTTTATGTCTGAAGACAATAAACTGTTTCTAAATGATTTAAAAAGGTGTGGTGGATCAAATATTCCAACAATAGCTTTTTCATTGTTTAACTTTAATACTGGGTTTTCCATGGTTATTCCCATATTATTAAAAGCTTTACGATTATTTGAACCTTGATCACAGATTACGGCTCATACATCTAAGCCCAACGAAAACGCTAAATCTAAATTTGTTTGGATCAGTTCAGTCAAACTTTTCGATGAAATCGCGTTTTCCGAAACATAGTAACTAATAATTGTCTTCCAGTTATCTATAACTCCACGGACCATAAAGACACATACGTAGCTTCCTAATTTTCGTTCCCTGCAATCGTTTCCTAAATCGATGTAACCGTTAATACAATCCGTAACTGTATTATACTTTAAATCTTTCCGAATTCTTATTTCATCGAAAATCAAAGAACACAGTTTTCCAACTAGACTAATTTTTTGCTTTAATTCTAGCATAAAACTATTGTTGGTTCCTGTGGAAAATTTTTTTATTGGTTGCCAACGTATTAGCGAGGCTTTTGATGGTAATTCAAAATTTAGCCTATGTCTCATAAAATTATAGCTTTTTGGAGATCTATAGTATATATTCTGAGCAAGTATTTTAAAAGAATCAGCCCAACTTTGCGCTTTTGGTCGATTAATCATGATCATTTTACAAAAATTCTTGGCATGGTCACTTTTAGTTTGACTGTTTAATAACTTCATTTATTGTCTTTTTATTTTTTGATTTTAAACATAAAACTTGTTTAGTTAGTGTGCGATTTCTTTGTTTTAAGTTCTTTATGATTTTTAAAAGTTCATTCTTATTACTCTTTAACTTGTCCATCTTAAAATGTAGTTTCCTATTTAATGATCTATATAGTTCAACGTTTTTTTCACGGATTTCACAATCACCACAAGTACCGATCACTTCATTCTCGTCGAAATATGGATCTGGCATTTCCATAGTATCTTCTAATGTAAGATTGGTATTGTCCTGCTGTGGTTTTGACCTCGAATATGTTCTGATGGAACTGTTTAAATTTAAATATACATTCTCTGTTGATTGCAATTCTGGTGTAATATTATCTTGTATATTTGGGTCTACATTTTCAGACGCCAATAATTCAATATTACCATCTGGTAGATTTATAGGGATTTAAGGTGGTAAGAAAAGTGTTGGAACAGCCGTTAGTTTTAATTTCCTTTTTAAAAAGAAATTTATTTCAAAATGTTTTGCACAAATATATATTCGTTTTTCACATTGGCAAAATATCACAGTTTTTTAGCCAAGCACCATGGTCTAAATAGTTTTCAGAGTATTTAAACAAGCGGGCACCATCTTTTTGCTTTGAATCGCATTTTGGTACCGCACATTTTATACCAGATGGCTTCATTGTATAAATAAATCAAAAGTTTAACTAAAACAATAACCGTCAATTATATTTTTCGTCTTAAACACTATATTTATCATAAAAAAAACAATAATATGCACTAAACAAAATACTTTTTAAAAACAATAATCGTCATGAATATTCTCCACAATAATATGCAATTAATTATCTTTTCTTCTGTAACTATTAAGTCACACAAAATTTCACAAAATACACGACATTAAATCTTCTAAAATTGATTATCACTTTTCGGGCGATCAAAATTTACGATTTTTGTAAAAGCTTAAAAGGAATATTACACACAATAAAATTTTCCTACATACATATGTATTGTATCTATATGTATATGCATTACAAACACCAGTGTTAATTAAAAATATGATTTTCATTTCTCTGTCCTTTTGTTTATTATTAAATAGAATATAATATACGTACACATACTAACACTTTGATAGAGTAGAGAATGCATTTGGATTATGCAAAATATATATAAGTTGGCCGTGTATGGTGCGGCAGAATATAAAAACTAGTACAATAGATAAAATCCGAGGTTTTACTAGTTTGAAATTTGGTCGTTAGCAGCGCTAATATTTTTATTGTCTTCGGTTTAAGACTTCTTATATATATTTATTCTATGTCCATAGTCACCTACACTTTCTTGTTATGGTGGCCTATAGGATTGAGATATTAAGTTCGCAAAACTTTCTTAATAAAATGCCACAATATGTCCGACTGCAATTCGGACTCATCCTACTGAATTAACTGCATTGATGGGTGTCTTGACTGGATTGGTGATTGGTGAATTGGGATGAGGAGAGTAGAAAAGAACCCTCATTTGATGAAAGACCAGTGACCGAGATTGAACTCTTGAATGAAATCATGACCTTTTCATATCTAAGTCCGTCGAACACTACCATTATTTAACAGAAATACATGTGATTAAGCCTTGTTCAAGGTTTAAGCTCAATAATAAATTAAACAAAAGTTTGTGGATGCCGGGCATGCTGAAGTTGAAGTCATTGATGAGCTGGTTCAACCTGGTGTGGCATAAACAATCATTGACCGAAGTCCAACCATCAATTTACATCTGACTTCCTATAAACTACACTATAATGTGGTCATTGTTGCTCTAGTTATGCACCAATTCCTGTTAGTTGATAGGTTGCTGCTCGTCATGCGAACGAGCTCGATGGGTAGTCTCCTAACCAAATGTTCATTATCCAGTAGTCGAGAGGTTTTCGCATTGACATGTTATATCCGGAATCTCCAAATCACGATGTAAAGCACTATTTCGATTGTACCAGGGTGCATTGACTATATACCCCGGAGTATCTTATTCTGGAAGTTTTGTATAAATTTGATGTTAGTATTCTTAATACAGCCCCAAAGCTGAATGTTATATAGCCAGATCGACTTTAGGACCTGATTGTAAGTCAGTATTTTTTTATATTTGCTTAATTTTGACCTTCGCCCAATTAGCCAGTACAATCGCCTATTTTTAAGATCTAGCTCATTTCTTTCCTTCACATTGTCAATATTTACCCGGGTAAAGAAAGCAATTTTTAGATTCCAGTATCTCGATGAATTTTTTAGTTATCTCGAAACCGTTCAAAAATTGTCTTCGACGGTAATTTTTAATGGTTTTGTTAGAAGGTTTTTTGTATAAATTATATACGCTGCCAGAGCTGCAATATATACAATGTTGGAAAACATTGCCAGCGGCCAACGATTAGTTTTCCGTTTCGTAGTGTATTGTGACAACATTTTGTCCATTGTATCCACTGCCCCTTTTCTGGAATTGTAGTACAAGATTGTATATGGCTTTTGCTTCGATCCAGAAACACCATCATCACTATGCTGGGTTTATAATAATATCACCGATTTGTTTGGTTTCGGAGCTTATGAACAGAGAACTGTTTTTTATACAAACCCAAAAGTGCTAGACAAAACCTCGCTGGTTCTCGACTGGTATACACGTTTTATTTTTTTTCGTAGTTCCTATACGATTGAAAGATTCCATTTTTGCGGTCGCTATATTTATAGGGTGCTATAAGCTCTTTGACAATGCGTTCACCTTGATTTTTGTCGCGTAGATTTCCTATTTTTCCCATATAAATTTGCCCGTTTAACAGATAAGCATTTTCCGAATCACAAGCCCACCATGTTTTTATACCGTACCTCGCGGGTTTGGAAGGAATGTACTGGGTGAACTTGGTTCGTCCCCTAAACGGATATAGTTGTTCATCCACAGTAATTGACTGATAAGGTCTACAATTATTTTGCTAATTTAAATTTAGCATATCTACAATTTCGCTTATGGGTGCTGCCTTGTCTGTTTCCATGCGTATATGTCGAGTAGCATCAAAATCAAATCGAATTTTTTTTTTATTTTTAATTATTTATTTATTACAACTGATTTACAAATCATTTAGTGATTTATCTTGCATTATTATTTAAATTCACGATTGAAGGGTTATAGCCCTTAGGCTAGTACCTTTTACATAATTTTATTATATTTTTTAGCCGATCCAGGTTGGATCTATCTACTAGTGGTTTCTTCCTTCGCCGCCTTACTGGAATTGTGTCATCCAACATTATGCGAATTTCAGCATTTTTATGTTGACAAATCCGTTGCATGTGTTGTCTTGCGTATTTATTTATTTCTACGCTAACGAAATCCATCTTCAAATCTCTGTGGATGTTGTCATTTCGGACTTTGCTTCGGAATGACGGAATGATATTGATGTTTGTTTGCTTTGTACAGCCCCAGAGCTGAATACCGTAAGTCCATACAGGCTTAAGAATTTGCCGGTACAGTAGTAATTTATTATGTAAAGTAAGCTCAGAACTTCTCCCTAAGAGCCAATTCATTTTTCTGTATCTAATGTTTAATTCTTCTTTTTTCTTTTTCACATGCTCTTTCCATTTTAGTTGCGCGTCAAGAGTAATGCCTAAGTACTTTGCTGTGTTTGCATATGGAATTTGCTGGGAGGTTAGTTCTACTGGTATCCAATCAATCTTTTCATTGGAGAAATTTACATGAACAGATTCGCCACCTTTTCGTCCAAGTGTTAACCATATCAGTCGCTCTTTGCAATTTAGTTGTGGATTCTTCTATGTTATCAGCAACTGCTAATATGACTGTGTCATCTGCAAACGTTGTTATCGTTGTCTCTTCTATCGTTGGCAGATCAGAGGTATATAGTACATATAAAGTTGGTCCCAGAACGCTACCTTGTGGTACTCCTGCTGATATTTTCATCATTTCCGAGTATTTCCGAGTTTAACACGAAAGTGCCGGTTAGCTATGTAAGATTTAAGTATTTCATAGAATTGCTTTGGTAAATCTCGTTTTAATTTGTATTCCAAGCCTTTATGCCAAACTTTATCGAAAGCTTGTGCTACATCCAAAAAAATACTAGAACAAACTTTCTTTTTTTCAAGTACATCTTCAATTATGTTTGTAATCCGATGCACTTGCTCGATTGTTGAATGGTTTTCTCTAAAGCCTAATTGAAGGAATAAGTTTGGTTTGAGTCGCTTAAGCAGTAATTTCTCGAATATTTTTGAAATTATGGGGAGTAAGGAAATCGGTCTATACGAATTTTTGTGATTTAATGGTTTTTTTGGTTTGGGTATCATGATTACCCAAACCAAAGTTCAGCGACTTTCCATTGATTTGGAACGTGTCTAAGTCTGAATACTGCATTAATTATTCGGAGTAGCTTTCGTATTCCTTTTTCAGATAGGGCTTTTATTATTTGTCCTGTAATTAAGTCATATCCTGGAGATTTTTTTGCATTTAGGTTAGTTTTGATTTCATCTTTTAATTCTTGCACTGTATTATATATTTGTCAGCAGCTATATTATAGCTGTCCACTTTATGTACTGGTGGTATGTTTTCACCTACTGTTTGTCTAGGAAGAGCCTGCAACGTGTTTTCAAGATGAGTTGCAAACAATTTTACTTTCTGCTTTGTGCTTATGGCCCAAGTTCCATCATCGTTTCTAACTGGATGCATTTGAAGTTTAGGTCGTTTTAACATTTTTGTTGCTTTCCAAAGAGAGTGCTCGGTATCTTTTTCCCCAGACAGGCTACTAAGGTATTTACATATTAATAAATTCATTTTTGATTTCTTTGATTAGCAGCTTTAGTTTGTTGGACAAAAAGTTTAGAGTAGTTTTATATTCAGGCGCTCGAATCCTTTGCCACGCTTTTCTTGCTTTTCGTTTTGCTGCTACCAATTCCCCAACTTCTAAGGGATAAATAACATTCTTGCGTGTTTTTGTTGTATTTGATGGTGTACTACTCCACGCCGCTTGTTGTATGACGCTGTTAAATTGTTCTATTTCTTCTTCTAGCTGTATCGGATTTGTATTTGACACTTGGGGATTAATATTATCCTCAATTATTTTCTGAAATTTTTCCCAGCAGGTTTTATTGTTTGTTAGCCAAGGTGGACTTGTTTTTTAACAATTGTTGCACTGATCGTCATAATAACAGATGTGTGATCTGACATAATCCCGTCGCTGCTTTCTAGGTATATGTAATTATCGTCTATACCTTTGGTGACAAAGAAGTCTATAAGATCGAGTAATTTGTTTCTATCTGTAGGCCAATATGTTGGTTGATCTCCGGAGTGAAAATCGCAGCTGAATTGTTGTCCTGCTGCAAGCAACTCTCTTCTTTTTAGAGGTTACTCTTGATCTCCAGAATGTGTTCTTTGCGTTAAAATTACCTCCTATTATATGAAACAAGATCCAAGTGATTTAAATAATGTGCAATAGTCTGCCTTTAGTAGACTAAATCTTGGAGGGCTATATATTGACAAAACGCTATATTCTTTGTTGTTATTTATATATACTTATTGTGACTGTTTGCATAAATTCTTCTTCAATTTTAAGATCTATATAATGTTTGATGTTTTCATTAATTACCACTGACGATCCTCCTCTTGCTCTTCCTGCTGGATGAATGGCATGGTAACAGCTGTATCCATATAATTTGACATATGAAGTTGTAGTAAAATGTGTTTCAGATTTTAGGCATATATCTATTTTCTCGGAATTTAGAAAAATTTCTAGTTCTGGAAGATGTTGCATTAGACCGTTTGCATTCCAGATTACTATTATTAATGTTTTATTTATTGCTGTTTGAGACATTTTAATAGAGAATGGATGCCATTTCATTTAGAGAGGTTTGCTTGTCTAGCCTATTACTTAGGGCTTCAAGATATTTCTCTTGTTTAGCTAGTCTAATGTTAAGTGCTTATATGCTTATTAATATCTTTTGAAGCACGGTTGTATCCTCAGTGCTCCTTGAAATAATAGATTTCGGCATTACCACTTGCGAGTAAAGTTTCCGTTCTCCCGTTTCATTTGGTTCCGCTTAGGTGAAAGGTTATATTCTCCGGTATTACTGAATTTTGCTTTCGTGATTTATCTCTTAATCTCTGTAGCTCCTTAGCTTTTTTACATCCCCTATAATTTGCCGGCTGTAAGCAATTAATACATTTTGCAGGAACACCTTTACCAACCGGGCATACCTGAGCATGATGTTTACCAGCACACCTAACGCATCTAGCATCTCTTTGGTAATATTTTTGAGTATGGTTAAAACCTTGACATTTTTTGCACTGCGGTATGCGACCGCTATTTTTTTTCAATGGCTCTATTTTTACTCTCATGTTAAGTATTGCCTTGATATTAGCCGTGTTTCTTGACGCACAGTGATCCGGATCAGATCACATTTTCCATGCAAACCAAAGAGACATTTTGATCCAAATTTCATTTTGGATCAAAATGTGTCTTTGGTTTGCATGGAAAATGTGATCTGATCCGGATCACTGTGCGTCAAGAAACACGGCTATTATAAACATCTTCTACTTTTTATTTATTATTAAAAGTGAGCATAAAATATAGTGGAAGCCCTCTTTTCTTTATTTGAACTCCTTGTTCGGTTTCGATTTTTTCTTTCTTTATGATGTTTACGGCATTTTCTATTTGATGACCCTTTTGCTTGAGATCTTCAATAATTTCCTCTGTTGTGCAGGTTGGGTGAATACCCCTAGCCATAACCTTTATTGGACGATTATTCTTGTCCTCATAGGTAAACCACTGATATCCCTCGGAATTTAGCTTCGTAGCTAAAGCTCTATTAGGTGTTAAAATCCATCACATTAATTTTCCAGACCCCATTGCTTAGAGATACTCCAACGATGCTAATTGGTGGAGGTACTTTCTCTTTTGGTTTAGATGGCTGTTCTTCAGAAATCAGTTGTTTTTTAAATATTATCTGACTTCTAGAAACATCTTTTGAAGTTGAAGGTAAATTTTCTGCTATTTCCGGAGAGCGGTGTGCTTTCCTTTTCTTGCTTGGTCTTCTAATTTGATGTAAGACCCAATTAGTTTCTCTTTCAAGTTATTCTTCATCCGTATGGAATGAATCACTGACATCCTCGATTATAGGTTTGAGTGTCGTCTCAACTACTGCTGGTGTTCTTACAGCTTTTTGGAGTTCTTCATTTTCTTTCTTTAAGATTGTAAATTCTTCTTTCAATTTAGCAGTGAACTGCTTCATTTCTCTCAGTTGTTCGCGGAACTCGCCGTTTTCTTTTTCGTACTGGAATATATTTTCAGTTGATGATTTTGGTGATCTCTGCAGTTTGGAACTTCGTTCAAATGGGTTTAACAGTGCTTGGCCCAGTCTAGAATCATTTGGGCCAACCTCCAAAGAGGGTGGATTTGGCAACCCTTTTTTGAAAAGTCGATGGCTATTATCGATGGCTTTGGTATCGTTATTGATTTCATGCATAATGACCCAAATCTAGGTCATTATCATGTTATAATGCACACACTTCACTTATGATTTGCACAACAAAGTTTTTTTTTCTGAACACTGCACTTTTTAGAAACAAAAAAAAATATTTTTTTTTGTTGTGTTATGTGAGTATCACTTTTAATAAGTATAATTATTTAAAAAATTATATTTATGAAAAATGCCTATAATGTCTATTCACTTTGAGTATTTATTCAAAAACTCTAATCGAATGAACCGAGTTATATAGTAATGTCCAATTACAATCAAAATTCCAATATATGCTAGAAGTTCTTCTTCTTGAACAGATTCCCAGAGAAGTGTTTTTTTTATCAGGGTTAGCTACGTTATATTCCTGGTTGGCCTTTCGATTTGTATGCCTACAAATAATCGTCTGCATCGGCTTGTTAAATATCACGCAAAAGGTATCCACATTGTTCAAATTTTGAGTGTTTGGGTTTGGTCCCATAAACAGTGATTCCCGAATAATATTTTGCGCAGACAAACGATTCAAATTTGGCCGATTTTTTCTCCATTTCGTTCCATCTTTACCAATATAGAATTCACTTAGCAGATCAGAATTGTTTTCTTCGCCATCTATATTATCAATATCACCAAGGTTTTCACCGTCGGCTTCTGAGCCAGAGCTTTCGTTTATTTCGGGATTTACGTTATCCGCTTCCACATCTGATTCCTCATAATCATTTATAGGCACGTAGTCAGAATCAATCTCATCGACGTCAAATAATTCATTATCATCTTCCGAATGTGAGTCTATATGATCTAAAACACAACTATAAACGTGTAAAAAATATTTTCTTTACCGGGGTAATCGTAGTCAAAAATACTTTTTTTTTCTCGTCGACAATGTGAAGGTTAAGCCTTACATCCAGTGTCTTGCCGAATTATTTAAGAGTTCTCGTACGATTAACCACTGATTTATTCGTAAAGTTGACATGGGCAGATTTAAACTCATTAAGTTTGATTTGCCATCGCGTTACTTATTTTCTAATCTCGATTAGTGATTTGATCTTCTTATATATGTACATATCTACAGTTCAGTTCATCATCCTTTGATATTTCGATTTTCGTTAGCCAATAAGCTGAGCATCGAACACTCAACATTCCACACGCTCTTAAACATCACTCACTATATCACCAACGACAAAATAATCGAATTATATTCTAAAATTTCCAACATGACAGTTCTATTGATAAAATAATTTTTTCATATTATTTCTGATTTTCCCAATAAGAAAAATTTTATATATATATATGTACATATATTCAAACTAATCCAATTGGAATATAAATATTTTTATGATGATGATTTTGTGATGACGTAATCCATTTTATTATTTGATTTGTAAATAAATAAATAGTACTCGCTATTGAAAATGAAAATTCCGCTTGTTTGTGACTGATTTGCTCTAATAAAAAGTTAAAAAAAAATTCCAAATTGATTTTCTCCAAAACTGTTAAACGAATGAAAATCGAATTGGATGAAAAGCAGTGGCACAAATAGCAACCAAGTTCGAAGAATACGATGATCTATATATTCAACATAAGTTGTCTTCCTTCGATTTTATTCAACTCAACAAGATATGAAAAATTTGTTTATTTTTTTTTTTTTTTTGGTTCATTGTGTAAAAGCTCTTCTCTCCATTCTGTTGGAAACTTGACATTTGAATTTCATTGTGTATTGATTTTCGATGAAATTTTTGATTTTCACAATTTTTATTCTATTTCGTGTTATCAAAATAATCTTTTCGTTTATAATTCATGATTTAATTTGTTTATAAAATTTAAATTTTTTTTTATTTTATTTTATTTAATAATAAAATAAAATGAACATAAAATCACTTAACATAATCGAATGTATGTATTTATACATAGAAAACAGCATCAATAAAAATCATCTATAAAAAGTAGAAAATGCGGAGCTCTGATGAATGATTGAGTAAAATATGATTTGAATGAATGGTTGAAAATTAATTTTCTTAACATTTTCAATATTTTCATTTTTATTTTATTTGAGTAAATAAACATAAATTCTGCCTGATCGATTAGATGCTGGGAAAATACATATTTTTACCCCCTTTCTATCTTCTTGGTGTGCTTTAATACGTTATGGCTTTAAATAAATTTACGAAAACGTTTTGTTAATAATCTTAAATTGTCTCTTGCCTTGATATTGAGGTCGCCTTTAATTACATTCAGACAGATGCAATCCTGAAAGGATTATCGTTCATGGAAGTGGAATCCTCCATAATCAAGTTGATCAGTCATATGCTGGGAAGCAGGACTGTAAACTCAGAGTTGGAGGAGTCAACCATAAGAAGGCGAGTGGTTAGGGGAACCCCTCAAGGGGAGTCCTGGCTCCTCTTCTCTGGAACATGGTGATCAATGGATTACTTCTGGAGTTGGAGAGGGAGGGTAGAGGAGTGGTTGCCTCCGCTGATGACGTGGCGATCATGGTATCAGGTAAATTCTTACCGACCATTAAGGAGGTAATGTAGAATGCGCTTCTTACTATTACAAGATAGGCCAGTAAATGTGGATTGAAGGTCAATCCTCATAAGACAGAGCTGGTACTCTTCACTAAGAAATATAAAATTTCGGCAGTTGACCCACATACCGTAAATGGCACTTAACTGGCCTTTACTGTTAAAGCGGAGTTCCTGGGTGTAATCTTAGATAGTAAACTAAGCTAGAAGCCGACCATCTAGGAGAGAATCAGCAAAGCGATGTATTCGTGTAGGAGTGCAATAGGTTGGGGTCTCAGACCGGAGCTGGTACACTGGCTCTTCACTGCCGTAGTAAGACCCGTTCTTATGTATGAAATGAGAGTATGGTGGGCAGCACTGGATAGAGAAACCTAAAGAAAGAAGTTACAGAAGGTGCAAGGAATGGCCTGTATGCTCATAAACGGGGCACTGAGAACAACACCTACTCAGGCCTTAGAGGTCATGTTGCACCTTTTTCCTGTGGATATCTGTGGCAAACAGATGGCGGCTATGATAGCCACAAGACTAACGACCGTGTCTCAGTGGAAACACCTTCAGGTGGGTTTCAAACCTTAATCCCTTCAAGAGAAGCTTAGCTAGCACTGGAAACCGAAACTATACAATTCTACACGGACGACTCGAATCTAGATGGTCGGGTCGCAGCTGGGCTGTTCTGTGGAGCAATTAATATAAGCACCTCCGTTCGTCTCTCTGACCACTGCAGCGTGTACTAGGCGGAGATAATAGTGATTGTGGAAGCCTTGAGCTGGTTGAGGCATAACGTGATATCCAAGAGGGATATAACGATTTATGTGGACAGTAAGGCGGCTATCTGTCGCTGGAAGCAGTGCTGTTGAAGTCTAGGGTGGCATTGGGTTGCCACTCGTCTCTTAACGACAGAAAATGGCAGAAGCTTTAGCACTGGAGAGGTGGTCTAAGAGCTTTTGTGAGTGAGACAAATGTGGCCAAGACTGGATTTGAATCGCTCCAGGACCTTAATCTCTCTGGAGAGGAGAGATCTAAGAAGGATAGTAGGAATACTAACGGGACACTGCCTTTTCGGTGAACATGCGAGAAGGCTGGGTCTAGAAGCAAATGAGTTCTGTGGAAGCTGTATGGACGAGGAGGAGGAAGAGACGCTTGTTCACTTCCTGTACTCTTGTCCTGGCACTAAGAAGGCATTTACATTTGGGTAGATTTGTAATGTACAACCTTTCAGATCTTGCAGATATTAAGATGCGGGACATTTTACACTACATTAGTAGCTCACGATGTTTCCAATAGAGTGTTGGGGTATAAGGGGACTAAGATCCTGTGGTATCACAACGTTAGCAGCCACTCTAACCTTACCTTACCTAACCTAAATTGTTTCTTTGGAGTATCATGAAATGATAAAAAAACAAAATGGATAAAAGAAAAGTATTATTTCTTATGCTAGCAAGGTTGACGAACATATCGTGAAAATTTGTATCCAATATCTTTGACCTATTCAGAATGTTCGTTGCTGAATGATTTTTTTTTTGATGTAGTGTTATCTGTCACTCAGGCTATATTGGCCCATTGTGACCTCCCACTATATTACTTTACGTTCCACCTATAGGTCCGATTTACCATCTGTACATTGCATAGCTCCATGCCAACCTATAGTACTGACATGGAAGATGGGACGGCACACGGATTCTAACCTCAACTGGGTCTCAGATGAGAACATTCTTACCACAGATGCTACCGCCCAGACGATGGATGGTGAAAATCCCTTTTCGAATCATGCCCCTATCGGGATTCGAACCCGGTACCTCCCGCTCCGCGCCGCAGTGTTTTAACCACTGCGCAACCTGGGTAGTTTGCTGAATGATTTGCTGAATGAAAGGGTGTTTTTAAGAGGTTCACCATTTTTGAGTTGGCGATACTGACAACCCATTTATTTGACAACCTATTTAACAGCTTAGTTGCTTTTTGTTTAGTTTGACATTAAATTATGGATAGACTGTTTGAGTACTTGTAGACATGAAATTGATTCAAAATAATGGTTCTGTTCGTCAAACACTTGGTGCACTTCGTCCATTTTATGGCGTACATAATCGTCCTTCAGAGCAGGGCAATGGTGGGGGTATTCACCTTTCGTAAATATTATAAACGAAACATAAGTTAGACAAAGAATATCTTCACAATATCCAGAGCTAGTCGTAGGAGGCAACTAAATCTGCTTGGATTGTTGGGCTGACGACCCGCATCCATAAAAAACCAAAATTTGTTAAAAATGTCAACAAACGAAAAAAAATCGGATACCGCCAAAATGACCCTCGCTTAAGTCGAGGGCCTAAGAGTGAAGACCATGTGTCTCAAGGCTATACATTGCTACACTGGGAAGGTGACTTCGAAAACCATGGAGTTGGATTTCTCATTGGACTACAGGTAAAAAATGTTGTACTTGACTTTCATGCAGTCGATAATCGAATGTGTAAGTTTCGCTCGCACATGAGATTCGTCAACCTGTCAATTGTCTGTGTACATGCGCCAAGTGATGTAAGCGAATTCCAAAATAAAGACTCATTTAACAATAATTTAGATAATCTGATGGGCTCTATATCTGAGCGCGATGTCAAATTGGTGATTGGTGACTTTAATGCTAGAGCTGGCAGAAATCAGACTGACATGTAATAATATAGGTTATTACATGTCACTCCCGACACGAAACTGTGACCGAAATTGATGTACTTAGCGATCGCTCAATTGATCTCAGAGTGGCAAGTACATTCTTTTCTCATAATAACATCCATTTCTCATAAGAACATCCATCCAGAGATTAAAGAATTGCAGTCCATCCAGAGAAGTTGATTGCATTAATGCTAGGCTCTTGATATTAGAAGGGCTAACTTTGTGGACCTTTCTTTTCGATCTTGTTCGATTGGTATGACGAAAGGAAGTTATGCCTAAAGAATGGAAAGTGGCCGCATTATTCCCAATATTCAAGAAGGGTGCATATCTCGCGAAGTACTATTCCTAGCTTTCAAGCAAGCCTATGACTCGATCAACTGCTGAAATCAAAATATCTTGCCAATGCGAATAAGCTGAAACTGTACAGTGTTGGTCAGACCCGTTGTCATGTATGGATGTGAGAATTGGACCTTGACGGATGAGTTGGTTGATGGATGAAAGATGGTTTCTAACATTCGAGAGAAGAACCATGCGTGTGATATATGGCCTAAACCGCGACGATGATGGCTCATACCGAGTTCATTTCAATCACGAGACCAGGAATATAATGCAAATTCCGGATATCGTGTATGAAATCAAAGGTCGGTGACGATGGCTTCACGCTGTAGAGGGCGATCTGACATCTTGTTGCTTGCAACAGTATGAATATCTGCTGGCTCGTGATCGAAAACGTTGGAGTCAGATAAATGACACGTTACGGGCGAACAATGGCCTGTAAAAACCATTAAAAAAAATCGAATGACGAGAAATAGTTTTGGACCACGTTTACTCTTAATGATAATGTGCATCCCCTAAGATGCCGAACAGTCTGCATTGAAGAAGCTGTAACTACTACCCAGAAAAGCATTGAAGAAGATCAAAATCAATCAATATATCGCCGACATCAGCAACTAGTTTTGTGTCCTTCCACTTACTGAAGGTTTTTACGAAACGATTTTGGTTTAAAATCTTTCATGATTAAACTTGTGCAGGAATTAAAGCCAAATGATCATTGTATGGTCCATTGTACCGCTAATTAGACGAATGGGCTGAAGCACAAATTAATATTGATATTGAATATCCATTCAAAAATTTAGCTGTACCATTTTTGGTGTAATGGGTACGTGAATAACATAAGCAGACTTGACGCATTTGGAGTGAGAATAATTCACAAGCTTTTATCGAAGCACCTTTACATCCACAAAAGTTTACTGTTTGGTGCGCTTTTTGGGCCAACGGAGCCGTTGGCATATATTTTCATAAACTTTGATGGTGAGAAAGTTAGCATTTTTTCACTTCGGGATGTTGAGGTATTTGTTGAGTTTTTCCAGAAGGGAGAGGAAATCCTCAAGCGCGTTGTTACGTTCTCTTCCCGACTAGAACAACACCCTCCGCTTCTCCAAACGACCGGAATCAGACAATTTGCATAACTTTAGGCGTCGGAGGGCCATGTTCTTGGTAGTTTGTTATTTTATGCAACTCATGTCGTTCAAATCATGTTATACTTTAATTTTTGGGCGTTATATTGCCATTATCATTGTTATTATGGTGTTCTTTTGCTAACTTTGCAAAGATAACATTTTTCGATGTCAGCTGACCTACACGTTCAGCGAACTTCCGGGTGCTCCTGCCCCCACCGTTTATAGTGAATGTTTTCCCATCGTCCATTGATCCATAATTTCTTATTTGTCGACTACGTTAGGAGTGTCCTGCTTTTTTCGAGAATGTCATATAAGCAAATAATAATGCCAGCGGTCGTTCTATTCTCATTTACCACCGTTTATCTATAATATGCTTTTGAAAGCTTCGTCATTTTATATGGTCCAGCCAATTTTTCAGCCCATTAACTGTAACAGATGAGTGCAGAGATTATTTAAAGACTACTTCAACCGAGGTCTCGACTCGCTCTTCAACTTGTTGTTCATATCTCACCGATAAAATAAGTGCTATGTCATCCGTATATGCCAATAGTTTGGAGTCAATAAAAACTAACTAAAATAATAATCTTCAAGGGTAGGGCAAGAGCTGGCATGTAACGGGGGAGTATCACAGCTATCCAAATTGTTGGAATTCGTAATCTGTAACACATTTAGGATAGTTATTCATTAAAATTATCTCTTTATAATTATCATTTTCATTTAAACTTAATAACTTTTCAATCAGCGTAAACTTCATAGTAGACCCAAACTATTATTTTTCTAAAGTGTTGAAATTCTTTGATCATTCAGTTGTCGAAATCGAACTTTTTTATCAACATCGAAAGCTTCATTTTCATTGGAGATTAGCGCATATTCAAAGGCGCCATTGCGTGGTATTATTATATGTGCTGGTATGGAGACTCAAACTTTTGATCAGCTAATGATATTTTTCACAAGTCGCATTTGGCATTTTATAGAGCAGTAATGTCATTGGAAATAAATTCCATTCCGCCTAATTTAGAAAATTATACAAAATAATTTAAATGGTTCTTTTCTTCTATCAAAAGAGCTAACATTGGATGAACAAGATCTTGTTTACGGCAACACATACCAATACAAACTCGTGAAAAGTACGATTTAAAAATATTCAGAGGTTTAAATGCTAGGACTAATTATCCTTAAAGTGGTGAGTTTTACTTGAGCACCCAACCACATGAATAGAGGTTGACAGGAACTGCCCATCAACTTGTACTAGGTCGTAAAAAGGTATTTTTAGATAATGGCTATAACATAACGATGGATAATTTTTTAGAAGCTACGCACTAGCGGGAACTATATCGTCGAAATACAACTTTAGTTGGAACAGAGCGAGCAAATAAACCAGAAATACCTTCTTACAAAACTTTGCAGGTGTTAGAGCTGTTTTTAGTACCGCTTTTTGTTTTCAGAGGACATTTCTCTACCTGTAGTTAGTTATACTACCAACTAGAAAAACGATTTACTTTAATCTCCTGCACACGTGGCTGGTTCCATAAATGAATTCACATTTATAATATGAACATACACAGTAAAAAATTTCCATTGAATTTTACACGCTTTTAACAGTGGGCAACACCGCCCAGGTGGCGCAGTGGTTAAAGCTGCGGCAGTTGGAGCGGGAGTATTGTATTTTTTTTACAATTACGAACCCAAAAATGTAAAATTAAACAAACTTTCAGATTTCGTTAAACAATTATATATTTATTTAAAAAATCTTCATGAGTGGTATATAATAAAAAATTTATATGTACATGTATATACAATATCTATATGCATAATATATGAAATTATAAATAAAAAATTATAAATTATAATTATTCCAATTGGCCACGCAATTCAAAGCCACGCAAATTTCGATTTTCAATTTATCAAAATAAATTTAAAATACATTAAATTTATACTATTTCTTTTATAAAATTTATGACTTTTGACTTATTATTTAATTTTTGTTTTTTTGATCTGGAGTAGTCCGTATTCAAATTTAGGCATACCCTCTGCAATACCTCCAAAGTTTGCGATAGCTCGGAGGGATATTCCAAATTGAATACAAAATATGCTGCAACCAGCTGCAACACTGCAGTTTTTATTGAACATCTCTGAGAATTAATTATTTGACTTTCAATTAGGAAATAGAAAATCGTTTCTCCATTTTGATCATCAGAGTCTATAAGAAAAATTTATAATAATATATATTATATATATATATATATATAATAATATATATTATATATATATATATATATATATATATATATATATATATAGTTATAATAATATATATATATATATATATATATATATATATAAATATATATATATATATATATAAATATACATATATATATATATATATATATATATATATATATATATATATATATATATATATATATATATATATATATATATTTATATATATATATATATATATATATATATATATATATATATATATATATATATATATATATATATATATATATATATATGTTTAAATTCGTAAAAGCTTCGTATAACTTTCAAGTAAACCCCAATTACTTTAAAGTATTTATTTTTTTGACATAAGGCCTAAAAGTGTTCCGGAAATTTCAAGAAAATATAAATCTAAAAGCTAAAAGAAGTTTGTATAACTTAATAGTTTACATTTAATACAACATAAAATTTACACATTGAATTTTTAGGTTTTATCACTTGAACCGTATTTACACTTTACACTTTGTTAGTGTATCGTGTCGGGAATTATTCATACGTGTAAAATTATATTTACAGAATTCAATTGTGTATGGTGTATTAGGTAATTAAGTAATTATGTAATTATGTATTTAAATCTATAGGTATGTATATGTATATGAGCTTGATTTCATTTATAATTTTTTGTCAAACCTACTTATAATAGCAAAACATGGAGTAGCACCCAGCGCTTCTATTTCATTTTTCGATGTTTCTGCCTGAAAAGAAAATACAATAGAATAAAAGATGGAATTGATAGTTGAATTTAGTAGAAATTATTACTGGGTATTGTCGTATCATAAATTGTAAATTTTCCTTAAAATGTGAAGTGATTATTTCTAATATTTTTAAATCTTCATCTTTGGATAAAATTTCAGATTTTTTCTTTTTTTTCGAAAATTCCAATGTTTTTGTTTTCAATTTTTCCCATCTTTCAAAAAATAAATTTTCTTCGATGTCCAATAAATTAGTAAAATGATAAATTAGAAAATTTGGTTCCAATAAATGTGGCCAATTTTGTTTGATCTCCATCATTTTTGGGTTATCCAACAGATATTTCCTTTGAGCCGCAAAAGTGTTGTTGAATGCAGTAACCACTTCTTGTTGTAATTTCTCGTTTTTCAGTTCAAGTTTATTATGTTCTTTGAGCCAAATCCTTTTTGATTCAGCATCTTCATTAGTATAGTTGGTATCGTTGTCTTTGTTGTAGAAATTAGGGATACCTTCCGACATATTATAATGTCGTTTTGTGGGCTTATTCGTACCGCCACCTTTAGATGATCGATTTAAGTAATTGTTGTGGTTAAGCAACTTAGTTGCTAAACCAACTGATTCATTGCAAATAAGCTCTCCTTCACTATTAAGTAGACCAACACTTTTCGGAAATGCTGTTAAAAGTTGTCCAGCTACTTTACGGAAGATTGTTTGGGGAATATAGAAAGATGTTCGTCGCATATCGGAAACGATACAATGTACGAAATCCGTGGAACATCTACCCAAGGGTTTTCCTTCATTTAACAAACATACCAATTCTTCCGGCATTTTGTTTAAAGGGATTTGGTAATTTGAAAATAATTTTTCGGCAGTTTTGGTCCCAATATCAGATTTATCTGAATTGAGCGATGAAATCCTTCCGCTTGACATAGAAATGGTTGTGCTCAAAGGCGAAACGGGAAGTTCAACATATTGTATATTTTCGTTTTCAGAGGTATTCATCCATTTTATGATGTCACCGGAGTCATTAGCACTTACAGCGACGGGCTGTTGTATGACGCTTATTTCATTTAAATCCCTTTGTAAATGAGTGGTTGAGAAGACCCAATTGACATTTTCTGGAAGCAGCTGAAAAATATCATTTCTCTCGCCAAAAAATATCAAAACATCGACGTCGTCTACTTCGGTTCCATCACATTCCAGAACCAGCTTCGACCCTTGAATGCCTGCAGCGTTTGCTAAAATGAAAGAATAAACTTAAAATACTAAACATTTAATTTGAATATTTCTATAGTTACCTTTTTGGATGATGGCTGATATATCTCCAGTAAACAAAAAGCTTTTTTTAATGATTCGATCAGCATCCCAAATTTTTACAACTAGCCGGACTGATGACATATTAAAGATATAATCTAAAGGATAAATAATATTTAATAAATAACAATTATTTATAATTAGAAATCTCACCAATAACATGGAATTGCCCATTGTAATGTGGCATATGTGGTTGGTCCAATTGTATAAATTAGGAAAGGAAAAGGATAGGAAAGGTCAGACGGACTAACTATTATGTCATTAGTATAAATATTTGTGACTTCATATAACCCTAATTTGTAATTATATACGATTGAAAATACATTTCCCTGAAAAGCTACCCGTGAAGTATTCTGATTTACTAAAATAGATTTAATAGTTAAACAGCTAACCGTTTCATTGATATTATTCGATATAGTTAAAGACTGTCCTAAAGAGTATTTAATATTCTTAAATGTAATGGTAGTTGCTTGATATGGAAAACTGTTTGCATCTGACGCACACTTTGTATGTGAGAGCTTTGAGACAGTAAAATTACTTAAAAATTTTGCCCAAATAGGGTTGATTGCAAAATTTGATGCCTTTCTGTTAATGATTTAGTTAAATTAATAAAATTTCTACTCTTTGCTGCTATTTGCTTGAAATACTGATGTTTGCTTTCAAATCTCATAGTTGAAAATTTGATTAAAGGTCCATATAATTTAAGCAGTAAAGAATAGTGTTGTATGTAATGATGTTTTCGTATTAGTTTATTACTTGGAAATAACGAAATTCTTAATTCCAAGTATCTGTCAATCAATCCTTCAATGTAATTAATTTGGGTTATAGTTATCGTATGCGATGAAACAATTTGAGTTATTTCCAAAAGTAATAGAATCATTTCAAGTACACTATCATTTGTATCTTTAATTTTGCCAATCATTACCAACGGTAGTAAAGTAAGTTGATAAAAGTTTTGCATTGCATGACCAGAAACCTTCTTACTATTATATTTTACTTCAGGAAAATTAACATTCAATTTTAGTTTTTTTGCTAACCGGGCACTTGTGATATTGAAATAGTCGTATGTAAACCAATTATGACTAACAAAGTAATGAATAGCTAAACATAAATCAAGAGGGATAACCCCTTCATACAAATCATGAGCAATACACGGAGGAAGACCAGTGCTTACATGAAAGAAATTTAATGCATTGAAACACGAATCTTTCTTAACTCCTCTACTAACATCTACATATTCTAAATTTAAAACATCTTCATTGTATGAGGACTTTGTTCTTAAATTTCTTCGTGTTCGAAAATTATTTTTAAATTCTGTTAAGGTTAAGGCAATATCTACAAAAATACTCTGCTAAACTAAAATTTTCAATATAACCACCAATCTGATGTAAACCTAAGTTATCGCCACAAATTGCTATCACTGAGCCTTTAAATGTTTTAGTAACATTTTCGTTAATAACAATTCCAATTTCTTCTAATAATTTTAAATCCGATATAACATTCTCAAATATGGCGTTAAATCCAAAAGTTTTTACATGTGATTCAGTACATAACAAACATAGCATTATATTATTTATTTGAGATATATTATGAACAGATAAATTATTAAGAACAAAATAAACACCTAACAACTTGTGTTTTGATTTGGCTGACCCCAGTGGGTTGCAAACCTCAAATCCGTCAACGTAAAATAAGAGCTCAATACGTTTTTTCTTATAAAAGAATTCGTTATTTTGATAAAAGAAAGCATCCTTGTAATCTTCAAGTTTCGAATAAGTGTTTTCCTGATTTGAATTAAACTGCAATAAAATTTCGTTGTCTTCCAAAAGTAATTTTAAAGTTTCCAATATTGGGATGTAATAGAAAAAGCACGGTTTATGATAATTATTTAACCCTCAATAGATTTTATGAGGTTTAACCATGGTATGCAAGGCAATATTTTGATTTCGTTTGTAAGTTGACAAAGAACTATTGGCTATTAAATTTAGTTTAGGAAGAATTGAAACCAACAGTTCGTTCTTCAAATCATTTAGACTATTACAACGTTCAAAACGCTGGTCTATAATATCACGAACTTGTGTCGTTAACAAATCTGAACAATGACCAAGTTTGTCAGAAATAATTGAAATTACACGTTCCGGGATATTATATTCGCTTTTAAGTTTTAATAATAAATCTGTAGTGACACTTTTAATATCAATAACAGTTTCTTTAACTAACACTGGTTTTACAGGAAGGCAATTTTCTGTGTGACTATTTAATATTATTTGTTGTTCTGGTGTTGAACATTGAATATCTCTTGAAGGGTAACAACCGTTTTGTTTCCTTAAAAACTTTATTTTATGAAATAAATTGATGTGATTTCGAAAGGTTTTTTCTTTTACAAAGGTTCTTAAACAACCAGTAACGGGACATTTGGTTTCAATACCATCTGAGTTTCGCAAATGATTCATCACATGACGCAACAAATCTTCTAGAATATCAAATTTAAATGAACAACCTTGTTTATCACAAACATAATTCCTTCCTATTTTCGTTATTCTTTTCGGATTATTTCTATGATTTCTATAAAAGTGTGATTGGTAGTTATAAAAGTTATGCAACACTTTATCACAATGATTAAACAAACATTTGAAAATGGCGCCTTTATCTGATTTGTGAATCTTTAAATGGAAACTGTATTTAAACAAGGACTCGCAAACTTTCCCACAATTTACGCAAACGAACATTACTGTAAAGTACGTATAGTTAAAAAGGGAAAAATATTATTTTAGGAAAGAAGTATTCAGAACTCCACGATATCCAATTTGGTTCACTTATCGTATTCACACTCAGGTTGTTTAATTTGTTTTTCCTTATTTAATTCGTATCCGTCGTATCTAAATTTGTAGGGGAACACGCGTTTTTTTAAAGTAAATTTTAATAATTATTAGTATATATACATACCTGTTCAATTCAAATCACTTTCACATACCACTAATTAACTATTAACTTACAAAATTTATTAATTTAATAATAATGTTTCAAATTAATTTCTTAAAATCCTTTAATATTTATTTTAATTAGAAACGACGTACAAGGTACAACATGTCTGCATTCCGTAAAAAATATTTGTGTAATGAAATGATGAATGTGCTTGTGCGCATCATTTTCGTTATATTTCGGAATTTTTTCAACGAATGTCCATTGTAACATGCAATACTATGTATAATTGAATACTTATTCTATGATTATTAAATTTTTATGGTAAAATTACATGAAATATCATTTAGTATAAAATAATGGATCATTTTTTAACAGGAATTTGAACATTTTTTTGTAGGTGTAATTATCATTAACAAACCTTATTTAATAATGCGTCTCAAAACCAATATATTAACAATTTTTAGATGTAATTTTCAATTGGAACTTAAAATTACTACAAAAAGCGTGTAACTTTATGTCCAAAACATTGCAATTCTTATTTGTTATGGAAATTTACAATAAAAATGGATTATTGAACTATATTTCATGTAAAATTTAGTAAATTGTGTAGTTATACATTATTTTTGTATTTGTATAAACAAAAGCATGTAAAAATTGCATTTAAAATTCAATTTTTTTTTTACTGTGTAGATG